>CM034240.1:40058560-40493109 GCA_019916065.1 Vitellaria paradoxa
TTTTATTATTCCTAAGAGATTATTTGGATAACATGTTTTTTAATTCGGTTATAATTTAATTTTTGGTAAAAATTTGTAGACTTGGGGTAGAATTGGTTATTGAATGAAACCTTGTGGAATATTAGTAATATCTAATTTATTTAAAACTTAATACATATAAGGATGCATGTATATGCCCAAAAATCCTAGTTGTCATCGTTGTGTTGAATCTGAGTTGTCGTCTTCTCTAGCTGAGTTTTCTTCTTCATTGTGCTAGATTATTCTAACTATGTGATATATTTGTTGTACTGCACCTTCTACTTTTCTAGTCTTTTTCCTTGCCGAACCTACCAAGTTAAGGTAAAGGGCGAAATTCCACACACACACACACACATAGTGCTATATCACTTCAGTTTGTTTGACAATAGCATGTTAAAGTTTGAACTCAAATATATGCTATGAACAAATCTATATGCACCTGCACGTTGATCTAATGATTTGATTGTTAGATGCTAAATTAATTGTTTTTGTCTTTTTATGCACGTGAGTGAATAAAAGAATAAAAAAAATGAAATATATATAGTGGTTGAATGATTGATTCATGTGTATATATATATATATACATACGCACTTTACGTATATAGTGGTTACATGAGTTATTCTAAATTAAGTATATATAATGTAACTAAAGCTTGCCCAGGAACGTTCTGTTTTAGTTGTTTGGATGTAATTGTATTAATCTGTTTGATGTGTAGGCATATTTGACATTGTAGTATGTAATTTATTTACAATTTTCTTTTCATGGAACTTTGGAATAGAGGAAGAAATTATTTAATATGGATATAAAATGAAATTTGATGTGTTTTGTTTAGGTTGGGGGTACTGAAAATATCAAGTATACGTACCCAAATGTTAAAAGTCCCGAAACTCATGTGAGGGTGGTAATCAAGTCGCGTAGGCTAGTAACCTATGAACAAGCAAATGCCTAAGAGTGGTATATTATATTCTTAAGGTTTTGGCCTAGGAAGTATATACCGAAGGATGGTGTATATTGATTAGGTCTTGTTTCTGTGGGATAACCAAGCAGACACCAAAAAATGGTGTATATTAGTTAGGTCATGTTTTTACAGGACAACCAAGCCGCAGTACCTTAAAACCAAATTACTTTCTTTTGACGTGTTATGTAGTGTTAATACATGATTAAATTCTAAGTAAGAGGAATTAATAAATAAATTTAATTTCTTATTTGAAATTGCTATTTGTGCAAAAATGTTTCACTTAGTAGCATGATAGGATATTATTACATTTAAATTATTATTAGGGTTCTGAGCACATGTGATATTAGTGCTCATCCTCTTACAGGTTGTGATGTAGGTAATGAATTTGAATCACATGCTGGACCTTCTAAGCATAGGAATTAAAATTTTATTTATTTATTTTACCTACATTTAAATGTTTATAAAATTGTTTTAGTAGATTGCAATAAATCTCTATTTGTGAGGTGAATATTTATTTACTTTTATTTCATTTGTGAGAGATTATTTGGGATTAGTCTTGGAGGTTGTAGTTTTGTTTTAGAGTTTTGTTGCTTAATTAATTTTGACTAAGGCATTTATTTAAATTTACATATGAGCTTATTTATTTTAACTTTTATTTATATTCATTGCTCCATAACTTGTGTATATGGCTCTGATATAAGATTGAAAAACTTATTAAATGGTGCGGTGTGTGTTCTTTTATTCACATACTTGGGTGGTGAAATTCGAGGTGTGTCATTAACAAAGTGCAATCAATACCCATGCCACTCTAGATAAATGTGTTACTAAATGATCCACTATTGACTTTTTCAAGGGTCATTTTCGCTTTTATGGCGGTCATTTTTAGTGCCACAAGAAGTGTCATTCTTCCCGCGTAAGTGCCACAATTGTCTATTTTTTAATTAATTAAGGAAGACATTAAAACTGCCATTACCATAAATCAAAAGTGCCACCACCCCATTGCCAACATTGATAGTATTTTAAGCATCATTAAATTCAAATTAGAATAATAAAATTACTAACTGAATTCAATTTTTTCTTTGGATAATAATATTAAAAAATAATGGAATTTTATTAAAAAAATTTAGTAAATATGTACAATTAGTGTACCATTTAATTCCTCTCCTTTCCTTCCTTGTTTGCGCGAGAATAAAAAATTGTGATATCCAATTAATTTCTCTCCCAGAGTTGTTTAAATACTCCAGCACAACTCTGCATCTGCATGCATATGAGCATAACTCCATTCAGAAGATAGAACGGGAGCGAGAATAAGCAAGATCGAAGAACTAAACCAATCATGACGAAGGATGATCATCTTTAGTATACATCTCTCTCAATTTAAGTTTTAGTTCTTACTTCTTCAAATTTCAGCTGCCAGTTTATTCAGTCATGACTGATACATCTAAACCATTTATCTATATATATATATATATATAGAGAGAGAGAGAGAGAGAGAGAGAGAGAGAGAGAGAGAGAGAGAGAATTTTTGAGGTTCATTTATATGCATGCATCTGTCGCAACTGATCAGCTAGCCTTTTACATAATTTTGTTGCCATTAACTTAATCATCATGGATCCTAAATCTTTCTTTCATTCAGTTGAAGTTTTACTTCTTACTTTTCAAATGTATGCATTTGAATCCCACCATTAATATATAGAAATTTTTTTTGGTTGCATTGATATTATATTTAAATTTTGGCACTAATGATTTTTCAGTATTTAGAAAAATATTGTTAGTTGAGAAAGTCTTTTTCAAAGAACGCTTTTAGATATAGAGAATGTTATATGTAAATATATATATTATATATCGTATGTAAATGTGATTATTGTACACAGAACGCATAGAATTTGTTTTTTTTCCCTTATTTTTTTTAATTTTTTAAATTGATGATTTAATTGTTAAAATTGTTGGAAGAAAATTAGTTAGGTTAAACTATTTTTGGCCATAGAAAAAAATTGTCGGGTTAAAATTATTATTATTTTTTTTTTTTTGCAAATTGTTGGTGTTGCTGTTATATATATATATATATTTTTTTTGGTAAATTCTTCTATACTCTTTGAGAATTTCTAAAAAGGTTCCCTCTAATTTACGGTAAAACTATAATTTTTAGTTCTAAAGTTAATTTCAAAATATAAAATTAGAATAATGTGGGTCCCAATTAGTTGTTAATTATTTATTTAAATTTTCTAGGGTAAAATTCTAATATTTATTTGATATGAACTTTTCTCAAGTAATTACTGTATATTATTTAACATGTAATTTTTAATTTTTTTTAACAATATTTGTCGTATCTCATTTTTTGACTCATTTTTTAGTTTATAAATTTTTAGTGTATTAAGCTCTGATTTTGTTACTTAGAATTTTTTTCAATGGACTATTTTATGAAATTGTTCTTTTTGAAAATATGTACTCTATATTAAATGTAAGTGAATAAATATATCGTGTATGATTATTTTTAAAGATTTTTAGTATTTTTCCAAATTTAATTTTTTATTTCTATTTTTATGTAAATATTTATTATATAAATATATTAATACTATACTATTTTAGTGAAATTGCGTAAGCAGAAGCAAAATATTTAAATATTTCTTCTTGTTAAATGCAACAAAACAAATTTAATATTTAATTTGTAACAATTTGGTAAAAATTACAATTATGTTAAAAATATTATTTGAAATGGTGTTTTAAAAAAATATTTTTCAAAAAAACGTTTGTAAAAAGCATACTTTGAAAGGATATTTCTTAAAAATACTCTATTAACAGTATTTTTACAAATACTAAAGAATCATCAATATATAATCAAAATTTGTTTACAATATCAGCCAAAAAAAAATTCTTAATATATATATACGAGTATTGTACCCTAGGGGGGGATCCAAGGCATAGAATGATTTTTTTTTTTGTTATTACTATTATTTTTTATAAAGTAAATTATACATATCTCTTCTTAATACTTGAGTAATTATATTTATTATCCTTTAAAATTTTAAAATTACATTTACATTCCTAATTTCGAAATATTAACATGTCAAAATAACCATAATTATTGGTTTTTTCTTAATTTATTCATCTCTCTCACATCTTAGTTAGTTTTTTTTTTCTTTCACGTACAAAAATCTTCAAGAATTATTTTATTTTATTTATTTTTAGATATTTTTAAAATTTTCTCACCGTTTTCATTATAAGAATATTCTTACTTTTTTTCTAAGACGATGAGTGTGTTTAGAGTTGTATAAATTAGTATAATATAAAACTTATAATTTTTTGTGAATAAAAAGTTTAAATTTTGTAAAACTTTGTTTTATTTTTTTAGAAAAGCAAGTAGCTCCAATGTATAATTTTTGTTGTGCTTCTTCAAGGGATGCCGCTGCTGATAAGGAAAAGGAGAAGATCAAGCATGACCTGGAAGTAGGAGGCAGCTGTGGAAGATCTAGTGAACGTGAATTCACTCTTCAACCTAGCGGTATTCGTGGGTCTATCGTTCGCGGCGGGGCAACGCAGCCTGGAGAACACGGAGTGCGACCCGGGACCCGCCATGGCGAAGAATCTACTGGTGTGCGAGGTGGTCTCCTTCAGCTGCTTCCTCTTGTCGAGCTTGGTGGCCAAGTCCTTGAAGTTGGACCTCAAAGTTAACGGCGAGAACAACTTCAAGGACGAGGTTCTCCACGTCTCGAGATGTGTCCTGCTCTACGTGTCCGGACTCGCCACCGTGGTTGGATGTTCTCTGTTGGTGGCTTCGATGATTTGTCTGGTTCAGATTCGGCTCGGAAAGATCCATTGCAAGAGCCTCTAAACCGACAGTACCGCCATTTTTTGCATGGTTAATTGGGACTGTAACCGTTGCTCTCTTGATATATATCAGATTGGGTGCCTGGGCTTTGCGTCTCACTTTCACTAAGCTTGCGGAAGACACTAAGGGTGCATTTGAAATAACAAAAAAATAAGATAAAGTGAGATATTTTGTGAGTTTATAATTCGTATAGTGAAATAAAATATAAATAATTTTTAAAAAATTTTAAAGATTTTTAGAATTTTTTTGAGAATTTTTAATAAACTAAACGCACCCTAAATTTTTTACTGTAATATAATATATACAGAGAAGGCAAAAAAGGCAAAACATATATATATGTAGATTGTGTTAATGTTTGTTTGCGTGAGAATCCTATCACGTGTGTTTGTTGAAGTCTTAGGTTTGAGCTTTTTCTCGAGTGGTTGTTACTATTCACTCGTAATAATAGAAATGTTTGATTGATTAAAATCAACTAAAATTCACTAATTTTTGTTAATTTTTTATATATATTTTTTTAATTAAATTTCGTCCCACATCACTTTTACATTAAATTTTTGTACTGTTGCTTTTTTTTTTTTTTTACCAACCAAACACTCTCAATATTATGCTTAAGTTGAGGGATTTCAATTGTTCTTGTTGATTTGTTGATGAACTACGCTCCAATTCTGTTATGTACTCAATTTTATATTTTATATTTATTTAGATAATGTTAGGTGTGGTTTAATGGTAGAATTATTTTAGAAGATAATGTTATGTATGATTGTTCATTGTTTTTCGTAGTCATATCTTGAGTTATTAATGAAAGGAGAAGATAAGTTAAACATTAACTTTATGATTTAAGAGGTTTGATTCAAGGAGGTTTTCATACCTCGAAGTGGGTTTTTTTTTCATATTTTTTTCATATTATTTTCTAAGTTCCCTACTCTTTCATCTTTTGTTCTCATAAAAAAACCTGGTATGTAATATCGAAGTGCTTCAATTACCCGTTCAAAAATAGAGATCTTATGATTTAGGAGGCCTTATTCAAGGAGGTTTCCATGCCTCGAAGTGGGTTTTTTTTCACATTTCTTCATATTTTCGATCAAGTTCCTTACTCTTCCATCTTTTGTTCATATCTACAAAGTTGGTATGTAACATCGAAGTGCTTCAATTATGAGAGAGAGAGAGACGGAGAAAGAGAAAGAGAGAGAGAGAGAGGATAGAAGAGAAGGCTGCGAGCGAAGTGAAGAAAAGTAAAGGTTAGCTTTATTATTTTTTCACCAACTGATTAATGGTATCTACATATATACATATATATGCACACACACACACACACACACACACATATATATATATATTAGGTTTGGGGTTTTCAAAAAAAAAGAGAAAAAAGCCTACTACGTAGCAATTGGTTAGGTTTATTGATATAGAGAGAGAAAGAGAGAGAGAGAGAGAGAGAGTGTAATTGATTGATTATCAAATTATCAATATTTATATATTATATAATAATGGTTTGATTTGGCGACCTTAATGGGTTGTAGCCACTTTTTGCAAGTATATGTATATATGCATTATAGTGACGTAGTGTTGATTAAAAAAAAAAAAAACAAACAAACACGAAAATGCTGCTACACAACAAAGGGTTGTAAAGTTAAGTGATTTGATAGAATGAAAAAAAAAAAAGATTGTGAATACTTTTGGCGTTTCTATAGGTTGTTAGGTGAAAGATTAGAATAGTGTAATCAGTATTATTAATTAATTTATTTAAGAGGTTTAAGAGTTTATATTAGTACTTTATTAAATGTATATTTAAGGTAAACATTAAATAATAGGTATTTAATTTCGTGGGTTTAGGATCGCAACGAATCATTTTACTTTATTTACATTTATGTCTTTGGATATCAGGTGAGTGGTTTGACTTGCTAGTATAAATTTTATAAATTATTTCATGTATAAAGGTTTTCAAGGTTAAATTTTCTAAATTGTTCTTTGTGCAAAATTGTAATATTTTTATAAGAGATTATATATTTTATAATATTAAGCATAAGAAAAATTATTTGAATACTTATACTCAGTTTGATTTTATGGGAATTGTGATGAATAATTCATTGTGGTTATTGGAATTGAAATAAAAGTCTAAGGATAGGCTCCTTAAGTGGTGTGACTCTAGTATGTGACTCTAGCGACTAGGAAATAGGCCCATGAAAACTATGGTTACCCTAGTTCTCAACGATTGTAGGAATAGGCTCGTGAAAACCGTGGTGACCTCAATCGGATCGGTTTAGGGAACCCCGGAGCCAAACTGGGTAACTTTAAATTCGATGTTGGATCCAACAGGCACAACCCACGAAAATTCATATTAGCACATATGATATTTAATCCATGTGATAATCCACATATTGATATTTGTCATTACTATTGTGATTGACGAGTTAATTTATGTATGTTATTGCACTCTAATGTGCAGATTTTTTTTTTTTTAAGTTAGTATTAATTGTGCATGGAAATTATTTTACTTAAAATTTTATTAGTTAAATTTTGCATTGAAAAATGTATTATTTTCAGAGCTACTATTATTATGTTTGGCTTGACAATCTATTCACCGAGCTTTTAGCTCACCCCTCATTAAATATTTTTTAGGTGAACGTGGAGAGAACTAGTCATGAATTCTAGCAGTTGGGACCTTAAGTTGTAGCCTCTTAAGGAAAAGTTCAATGTTTATTTTATCGATTTTATTTTAGTAGCTGGACTAGAGTTTTAATGATTTAGATTATTTTAATTATGAACATTTAGTTATTTTAAGTTAGAATGTTAGTAGAACATTTTTTTCTAGTCTCTTGATTTTAAATGAAAAGGTTATTTTATCATTGATGTTTCTTTAGTTGATTTTGTTTGAATAAGGATTAAGCTTTCGTATTTTTTGGGTTAAGACTTAAGGTACTTAGCCGGTTACATCCTCAAGTGGGGTGTAACATTCGTTGGTATCAGAGCATATGTTTATGATGTCTTTTAGAATTAGTAGAGGCCTAGTCCCAGAGTTCTTAGGAACGTGAGTTTGAAGTGGTTTTGTCAATGTATTATTTTTCTTATATTTTATTTTATTTATTTATTTTGGAAGGAATGGCAACACGTAGTGGCAGGCGAACTAGTAGCAAATACGCTAATTCAAAAGGCGCAAACCGAGCACGTAATGCTACTAATGTAACTTCCCCAGTCGAATCTACTCCTACTCCTGCTCCAACTCCAACTCCAACTCCAGCTCCAGCTGCTACTATTGGAACGTAACAAGGAATTAGGTTAGTAGGGGGCACACACTAGAGGCAAGGGACATGAGTTTTAATAAGGGATCTGTGTTTGATAAGTTTTTAAAGATTTCACCTCCAAAGTTTGATGGAAAGACTAATCCAGCAGAAGCAGAAAAGTAGATATGACGTACTAAGAAAATATTTACACGGTTAGAATGTACTGGCGAACATAAAGTTTCCATGGCAACATATGTTTTGGAAGAACCTATAGAGGATTAGTGGGATATGGTGGATGTCAATATAAGGGAAGAGAGAATGAACTGAACTGGAATACTTCTCTTGAGATATTTAATGATAAATTTATTCCTATAGTAATTAGAAACAGAAACAGTTAGATTTTCTTTCTCTGGAGCAAGGTAGCAGGACCGTAGTTGAGTATGAATGCAAGTTTGCAGAATTGTGAAAACATTCTACGCAAGTAGATAAGGAAAGTGATAAGGTGTTAATGTTTGAGAGGGGACTACGTCTAGCCATTCGCAGTATGGTCGCAATACTCCAATCTAAGACTTTAGTAGAGCTTGTGACTAGGGTATAGCTACTTGAAGAATGCTTGAAGGATGCTAAGAAGGGAAAACAACAGTTTAATAAGAGGTCAATGGAACAAAATAATGGAGGCCAGAGTAGTAGGGGTGGCAACTTTCAGAAGAGAATGAACACTTAAGCACAGATAGATGGAAATAATAGGTAGCAGGCACGACCATGTACAAGGTATGGTAAGTAGCATTCATTTGGGTATTTTTGTGATAGTACATCTCAAAAATGTTACAATTGTGGGAAGGATAGATATATTAAGAGTCAATGTAGAGCTCCAAATACCATAGGATAGCAAACTCAACAATTATTCCAAGGATAAAAATCTACTACACAGTGGTAACCAAAGTCATACTCAAGGACAGAATCAAAGGCAAGCGGCTCTTGGACATGTTTATGAACTTATTCAAAAAGAGGCAGATGCATCACCATCAGTGGTGCAAGATACACTTTTTATTTCATATGCACCTGCTAGGGTGAATGGATTCGGGATCTACATATTCTTTTGCTTTTGCTAAATTTTTGTGTAGCTTATCTGTTGCACTTGAACAACTAGATGTGGGTTTTTATTGTTTCTACTTCCATGGGAGATACTGTTTTGCTGGATACTATTTGTCGATCCTGTAGGGCTTAAATAGATGATAGAGTTTTGTTAGTGGTCTTGTATCTGTTTAGATATACACAACTTTTATGTTATCTTGGGGATGGATTGGTTGACTGCCGTAAGAAAAGAGTAATACTTTGAACACCAGGACAAACTGAATTTTATTTCTAAAAGAATAGAAATATTCAATTACCTGGTTTTATTTCTGCTCCACAAGCAAATAGGATGTTGAGAAAAGGTTATGATGGATATCTAGCCTATGTAATAGGGGAGGAGAAACAAATAAAGGGCTGGAGGAGTTTTCTATAATGAATGAGTTTGCTTATGTATTTCCAGAGGACCTATATGGTCTACCCCCAAATCGTGAGATTGAGTTTAATATTGATTCAGTACTTGGCACTACCCCTATCTCTAAGGCACCATACAAAATGGCACCTGTTGAGTTGAGAGAGCTGCAGGTTCAACTACAAGACCTTCTAGATAAGGGATTCATAAGGCTTAGTGTTTCACCATAGGGAGTACCCGTCTTGTTTGTGAAGAAGAAATATGGTTCTATGAGATTGTGTATTGATTATAGAGAGTTAAATAAAGTCACCATTAAAAATCAATACCCATTGCCATGTATTGATTACTTGTTTGATCAACTAAAAGGGGCCTAGGTGTTTTCTAAAATTAATTTGAGATTAGGATATTATCAATTGAAAATAAAAGTAGGGGATGTTCCTAAGACTATTTTTAGAACAAGGTATGGGCATTACGAGTTCCTAGTTATGCCCTTTGACTTTACTAATGCACCTATAGTTATTATGGACATGATGAATCAGGTTTTCAAACCCCAACTAGATCACTTCGTAGTGGTATTTATTGACGATATCTTGGTTTACTCGAGGAGTAAAAAAGAACATAAAGAACATTTGAGGATAGTTCTATAGATCCTTAGAAATAATAAGTTGTAAGCCAAATTCAAGTGGTGTGAATTTTGGCTTGATAACATATCTTTTTTTGGGGCATGTCGTTAGTAAAGATGGAGTTTTTGTAGATCATTAGAAGGTAGAGGCAATAAGTGAGTGGCCACATCCTACACCAGTTTCTAAGGTGCGTAGTTTCTTGGAGCTAGTAGATTATTATAGGCGATTTGTGGAAGGATTTTCTCGTATAGCACTCCCACCCACTAGTCTTACTAGAAAGGGGGTGAAGTTTGATTAGACTGATCAGTGTGAGAGTAGCTTCCAAGAGTTTAAGCAAATATAAGTATTCACACCTATCTCTACTTTACCAAAGGAAGGTGGTGGTTTTGTGATTTTTAGTGATGCATCACACCAAGGTTAGGGTTTGGGTTGTGTTCTTATGCAGTAGGGGAAGATAATTGCATATGTTTCTCGTCCGTTGAAGCCAAACGAAAAGAATTACCCAACTTATGATTTAGATTTAGCCACAGTTGTATTTGTAATAAAAATATAGAGACATTATTTGTATGGAGAATCATGTGAGATCTACATTGATCATAAAAGTTTGAAGTATATCTTCATACAGAAAAATCTTAAGTTAAGGCAAAGTAGATGGCTTGAACTGCTTAAAGATTATGATGTTAATATTATGGGTGTGTTTGGAGTTGTATAAAAGTGTATAAAATAAAATAAAATTGTAAAAATAAATGTCTCGTAATTCGTACAATGAATGAATAATTTAAATTTTGTTGTCTCGTAATTCGTGTTTGTAGAAATTTGTAAGATTTTATTTTATTTTGTTTAGCTCTAAACGGAGCCTATGTACCATCTCGAGAAGGCAAATGTAATGGCAGATGCCTTAAGTAGAAAATCTTCAAATAAGACTTTGGTAATGCTCACTACTCAGCCATGTTTGTTGAAAGAATTGAGGTGTTTGGATTTAGAAGTTGTTTGACAAGGAGAGGTGGCACTTTACAGTTAATTAACAATTAGACCCACTTTACTAGACAGAGTTAAAGTTGCATAATTGAATGACCCTCAATATTAGAGGATTAAGGAAAAAAATGAGTATTTCAGATTTCACAATTAATGCAGAGGGAGTGCTTAGATTCAATGGTTGATAATGTGTTCCTTTCTTAGATGATTTAAGGAGAGACATTCTGATTGAGGCTTATGACTTAAAGTGTAGTATCCACCTAGGTAGCACTAAGATATATAGAGGCTTGCGAGAGCATTTTTGGTGGAGTGGTATAAAGAAAAATATTGTAAAGTATGTAACATAGTGTTTTACATGTTACCAAGTAAAAGTTGAGCACCAAAGACCAGTAGACAAACTTTAGCCATTATCAATACCAGAGTGGAAGTGGCAACAGATCATAATGGATTTTGTTTTTGGGTTACCTTCGACTTGTGCTGGATATGATGCGGTGCAGGTGATAGTTGACAGATTGACTAAGTCTGCACACTTGATTACCATTAAGATGACTTTCACATTAGATAAGTTGCCTAGTTATATGTTAGAGAAATAATCAGATTGCATGGTGCATCAGTGTCTATTGTGTTAGACCGTGATCCATGTTTGGCGTCTAAGTTTTGGGATAGTTTGCAAGCAACTTTAGGGACACAATTGAGTCTTAGTTTAGTTTACCATCCACAAACTGATAGGCAATCGGAGAGAACCATTCAAACATTGGCAGATATGTTGAGATCCTGTGTATTAGAGTGGAAAGGTAATTGGGATGAGCAATTGCCCATGATAGAATTTACTTATAATAATAACTATCATTCTAACTTGAGGGTGTCACCGTATGAGACTCTGTATGGTAGGAAGTATAGATCTTTAGTATGCTGGTTTGAAGTTAGGTCGAGACAACTTTTGGGTCTTAACTTGGTAGAGGATGCAACTTAGAAGATTGTTGTTATTTGCCAAAAATTCTAATTGCACAGAGTCGCAAGAAAAGTTATGCTGATAGTAGAAGAAGAGATTTAGAGTTTCAGGTTGGTGAGAAAGTATTTCTGAGGTATCGCCTTGGAAATGGGTAATTAGATTTGGGAAGAAATGAAGTTGAGCCGACTTTTTATTGGACCATTTAAGATTTCAGAAAGAATTGGAGCAGTAGCATATCAAGTAGCTTTACTACCTATGTTGGCTAGAGTACATAATGTTTTTCATGTATCAATGCTTAGAAAATACGTGCATAGTCCAAACCAGGTGATTGATTACGAGCCACTGTAGATTAGGGATGACTTATCATATAAGGAATCACCTATATAGATTTTGGATACTAAAGAGAAAGTGCTACGTAATAAAGTAATTCAGTTTGTTAAAGTTTAATGGCATAACCACGCAGTTGAAGAAGCAACATGAGGGCGCAAGAAAGAAATGATAAAGAAGTATCCAGATTTATTTACATAATACTTGAGGTAAATTTCAAGGACGAAACTCTTTTCAACAGGGGAAAATGTTATAACTTAGGAATAAATTTTTATTTAATTTCTTATTAATTATTTATTTTAATTATGTGCTATATTTTTAATTTAGAATTAGCTGAGTTTATTTAAGAATTATTTAAATTATTAGTTTGTTTATTTTTGGATAAGTATGAACCATTAGATATTTTAAAGAATTTTATTATTGAGTTACAATTAGAATTAGGGGTTCACTGTAATTTAGGTGAATACAATGACATCTAATTAGGAGGTTATATATATATAAATAGGATTGTCAGTTAGAATTTTATTATATTCTATTTAAGAGATAGAGACAAGAGAGGAGGGAAAAAGAGCGAGAGAGAGAGAGAAAGAGAAAAGGGATAGAAGAGAAGGCTGCACGTGGAGTGAAGAAGAAAGTAAAGGTTAGCATTATTATTTTATCACTAATTGATTAATGGTATCTACATATATATATATATATATATATTAGGTTTAGGGTTTTCGAAAAAAAAAAAAAAAAAAACCTACCACGCAGTAGTTAGTTAGGTTTATTGATTGTATATATATTACACACATACACACACACACACACACATATATATAGAGTTTAATTGATTGATTATCAGATTATCAATATATATATTATATAATAATGGTATGATTTGGTGACCTTAACAGGTTATAGCCATTTTTTGCAAGTATACGTATGTATGGATTGTAGTAACGCAGTGTTGATTAAAAAAAAAAAAACAAACAAACAAATAGGAAAAGGCTGCTACACGGCAAGCGGTTGTAAAGTTGAGTGATTTGACAGAATGAAAAAAAAAATTATGAATGCTTTTGGCATTTCTGTAGGTGAATAAAATAGTGTAATTTGATTTATTAATTGATTTATTTAAGGGGGGCTTAAGAGTTTATATTAGTAATTTATTAAATGTAAATTTAGGATATAAGTTAAATAATAGATATTTAGTTTCGTGTATGTAGGATTGTGATGAATTATCTTACTTTATTTTATGTTTATGTCTTTGGATATTAGGTGAGTGATTTGACTTGCTAGTATAAATTTTATAAATTATTTCATGCATAAAGGTTTTCAAGGTTAAATTTTCTAAATTGTTCTTTGTGAAAAATTCTAATATTTTGATAAGAGATTATATGTTTTATGCTATTGAGTATAAGAAAAATTATTTGAACATTTGTTCTCAGTTCGATTTTATGGGAATTGTAATGAATAATTAATTGTGATTATTGGAATTGAAATAAAAGTCTAAAGGACAAGCTCCTTAAGTGGTGTGACTTTGGCAATTAGGGAACATGCCCGTGAAAACCATGGTAATCCTAATTCTTAATGATTGTAGAAACATGCTTCTGAAAACTGTGATGACTTCAATCAAATCAGCTTAGGAAAGAATCCAAGAGTAAGACTAGGTGACTTTAAGTGCAATATTAGATCTAACGGACACAATCTATGAGAATTTATATTGGCACATATGATATTTAATTTTTATGTAATAATCCACATATTAATATTTGTTTTCACTGTTGTGATTGACGGGTTGATTTATAATTGTTATTGCATTCTAATGTGCAGGTTTTTTAAGTTAATATAAATTATGCATGGAAATTATTTTACTTAGAATTTTATTGGTTAAATTTTGCATTAAAAATTGTATTATTTTCAAAACTACTATTATTTTGTCTGGCTTGATAATCCGTTCATTGAGCTTTTAGCTCACCTTCCATTTTATATTTTTTTAGGTGAAAGTGGAGGGAACTAGTCGTGGACTTTATCAGTTGGGATCTTAAGTTGTGGCCTCTTAGGAAAAAGTTTTATGTTTATTTTATGGATTTTATTTTAGTAGTTGGACTAGAGTTTTAATGATTTAGATCAATTTAATTATGGACATTTTTAGTTATTTTAAGTTGGAATGTTAGTAGAACATTTTTTTTCTAGTCTCTTGATTTTAAATGAAAAGATTATTTTATCATTGATGTTTATCTAGTTAATTTTGTTTGAATAAAGATTAGGTTTTCGTGTTCCTTAGGTTAAGGCTTGAGGTATTCGGTCAGTTACATCCTCAAGTGGGGTGTGATACTAAAAGTTATTAAAAATTGTTAAAAGTTGACAAAAGTTAATAAAGATGGTCAAAAGTTGTCAAAAATTACAAAAAATTACTAAAATTTACTAAAAATTATTATTTATTTCATCTAATGCATAAAAAATTACAACTAGTAACTTTTGACAAAAAAAATCAAAAGTTACTAAAATTTGAACTTTCAAATGCTATGTAATAATGTTTTTACACCTTTCTATGCACAATTTTATCAAAATACATGATTAGGTGGCATGTATTTATTAACTGTTAATGAGTGAGTGGTTAATAGACAAATATTTAACCTATTATATTATAAATATGAACTGCTATAAAAATTTATTGACACCTACTGAGATAGAGATTTTAATTATAAATTTATCATTATTACATGTTTACGAAACTTCTTTCTCATTAAATTCTTCCTCTAGAATGGTATTTGCAAATAAAGAGAGAAAGAGAGCGCACTGGCTTGGCTTGTGAGCGGAGCAGCGAAGAGAATTGCTACGTTTACAACATTTTTTTTTCCAAGCAACTTTTACAACGTTCCAAAACAATGTCGTTTTGGAGACGAAAAAAAGAAATTAAAGGCATCGCAAGTGCATCTGGGCCCCGGAACGTTCTTCCGTCAAGGCATGGCGATCTGATCATCGGAGGCTGCCTTCATTTTTCTTGGTCCTTAGCTATTTCCTTCCCTCTTCGTATCCTCTTTGCATGGAAGCCGTTCGCCCCAATCTGCTGCAAAAGTATCATTTTTCATCAGCTATCGGTGGCAATGGCATCGACGGCGTTGGACGGGAAAATT
The DNA here is from genome assembly GCA_019916065.1 of Vitellaria paradoxa. Lineage (NCBI taxonomy): Eukaryota > Viridiplantae > Streptophyta > Magnoliopsida > Ericales > Sapotaceae > Vitellaria > Vitellaria paradoxa. The sequence continues at coordinate 40,074,067 of CM034240.1, forward strand.
GCGACGGAGGTGGTCCATACCTCAGCCTCGTCAACTCGCTTCCAACAATCGAGTTCCCCACATTCCCAGTCTCCATCATCAACCTTCCTGGTCCTCCCACCGATCACAGCTCGATTCCGTATCGAATCTTCGATCCTTGAACTCATCCTCATCCTAAGAGGAAATGCTCAGCATCTTGACCTCTGAATCGCCGTCGTCCATCTATGGCCGCTGCTGTTGTTGAACTTTTCTCTGCATCTGGGGGGCGTTCAGAGTAGGGTTACTTCGCGGGCAGCTCCTCTGATTCGCTGGGTGCGGCGGCTGCACGAAATTGGCACCGGCGTTGGGTTTTTTATTTTATTTTATTTTTGTGTATCCAAAACGACGTCGTTTAAAAGTTGTTGGGAAAAGATGTTGTAAACATAAGGCCCGTTTGACAACGCTGTCATTTTTTTGTTGTTGTTTTTCTGTTATCGTTTTCTGTTTTTTGTTTTCTGTTACCGTTTATTATTTCTGAAATGAAAACTGAAACAGCGTTTGAAAATGTAAGTCTGTTTATAATTATTAATTTTTTATTTTAGAAAATCTTTAATTTTATTAGTTTCAAAAAATTAATAGAACTTAATAAAATATATTTTATATTAATTTAATTTAATTAATATAATTAATTAAATGAATACAGTAAATTATTTATTAAAATCATTTAATTCAATAAATATAAATTATATTATTTATTAAAAATAATTTAATAAAATATATTTCATATTAATAAATAATTAAATTAGATTAATTATTAAATTAAATTATTTATTTTTAAATTAATTAAATCATAAATAATTTAATTTAATTATGATATTTATTTAAAATAATTTAATAATAATTATTAAATTAAATTAAATTAAAAATTAATGTAATTTAATTATTTATTATTAATTATTTTATATAAATTAATTTAATTATTAAATTAAATAAATTAATTATGATATTTATTTCAGATAATTTAACAATAATTAATTATTAAATTAAATTAAATTAATTAATTTAGTTTTATTATTTATTAAAAATAATTTATATTAATTTATATAATTAACTTAATTTATTGAATTTAATTATATTATTTATTAAAATAATTTATTTTAATAAAATATTTAGATAAAATAATTTATTTTTATGTAATGTAACAAAAATAGACAAAGTTTTAAAATTAACAAAATATTGGCAACAGAAAAGAAATCAGAGTGAAAATACTTTTTTTCTGTTTACATTTTTCTGTTTATGTTTTCATTATTTTTGAAAATAAAAAAATATAAATAAACTTATCAAATTTGTTTCTGTTGTGAAAACATAAAAAAAAAAAAAAAAAAAAAAAAATAGAGAAAACGAAAACGTTTGGTAACGGGACCATAGCATTTCTGAGCAGGAGCGAATGAATGTACAACTGTTCTTTATTTATTCGTCCTTGTTTTTTCAGTGGGTGCACTGTGTATTTCGAGATCCAGTATCGGAAGCCAGCGATTTTCCTGGAAAATATAGTTTGGGTTAAGATTTCTTGATTCCTTCAATAATCTTAATCTTCTGTCGGAGTGCTTGGTTGCTTCCCAGGGAAAACCCACTTTTAGCCTCACACGTATCATTGTTTTCCCGAGAAAATGCCAATGCGACTGGACTGACCTGTGTTGGCGCCTCAATCGCTGAACTCAGGTCGGTCGATGAGCTTGCGGAGGAACACATGGTGTCACTCGTTACTGTATTGCCTATTGGGTAATTTGTATCTATATACTGTTTTCACTTCTCCTTATTCTTAGTATCTGGAGACAGAGCAGAGAGTATCCGCAGTGATGCATTACACTGGAATTGCCACACTCAAAGCTAAACATACAAACCCTAGTACTCAACAGATTTTATATATACATCTATAGATAGATACCTATGGTGTAGCTCCCTACCAATATATTCACAGTTATATAACCAAGGCCCACCCAAAAAAAAAAAAAAAAAATTTCAGTGCATTTCTGGGGTTCTTAGCTGTTATTTTTCTCATGCTTAGTTCTTTATTTTTTATTTTTATTTTTTATTTTCAGCAGAAACTTTACTCAGAACCTTTTGACGAAGTAATTGATGCTCCCACCATCCATTTGTCACCTTTGTTTTGGCTCCGTACTGAGGTTGTGGCACTCCATAATCCTTGTAATAATTGGAGACACTGTTTTACCCAGTTTTCTTCAAGGTTTTGGGTTGAGCTCTGCGTTTGAATCAGCCGAATAAAAAGGAAAAAGGATGGATAATAAGAGGAGGGTTTTGTTATTGAGGCATGTGTTGATGTTGTCTCTGGCGTTGAACGTGGGGCTGATTTTGAAGCTTGGGTATGTGGGTGAGAGCTGGGGAGCAGAGCAGAGCCATGAGTTCTGTTTGGAGCAGAAGCAGCGGAACGGATATGTTTGCGAGGCGGATTCTTCCCAAAAAGTGGCAGCGCATGTTAGCAAGGGGACGCCGCCGTTGCCAGCTCCGGCTGATGGTGGTACGGAGGTTGTAGATGATGGAGAGAGAGTCATCAATCTCGACCAGTAAGTCTAAAATCTGACCTTCCTCTGTTCTCACTCCATAGATGTCAGATTACTCAGAAGTTTTTGATATATCACCCAGCCCCCTCAGCTTCTCCTATATGTTAAATTAGTTGAAGGAAAATGGCAGTGGAGGAGAAAAATTTACCAAAAAGGGAAATGGGAACGATTTGGCTACGGTGATGTTGTAATTAAAGTAAATTTCTATGATTTATAATTTTATTATTTTAAAGTAATAAATTCACAAAAGGCAGCTTCACTTTAGTTTAGTTCGAAGTAAACTCACAAGTGTGTCATTTTAGTTATATTTTGTGGCAAGTTTTTTTTTTTTTTTTTTAAGTTATGTACTATTTACTCTTGTGATAATGCCTACTTTGAACTTCATTAAGCCGGTTTTAGTTTAATTTTTGGGGTGAAGCCAGGGACATTATAGTCATCTTGCACCATTAGGTGGCACTGGACTAACACGTCACTTCCGGGTGTTGTATGGGTGCCCCACGAGCCATTTATTTCTAAGTAAAATTACTTTTCTAACAATTTTTAGAACATCGAATTACCAAAAAAAAAATTTAGAACATCTCAATTTTTGGGTAGTTTTTTGTACATATAAAAAATTTGGCAACGGGGTTATGTCTGAGAAACCACAAGGAGATGAGTAATATTTATTAGAGGGATTTGTTTATAGTTTGTGAGAGAATCCGACTCCATTAACTGTACTGCTTCCCTGCTGAGAATTCGTAACGTGCGCCAGGTGTTTGCGTGTACCAGTAACTTTGCTGCTCTGATTCTTGGCCAGTTTACAGTGACAGGTCCATGGGTGGGTGTGAATTCCCATGATGAATGTAGAGTTTGGGAAAGTCTCTTTGGAATCGGCTGTAATGCTCTCTCTCTGTTCCCAAAGTTGTGGTTGTGCTGTGGGCGCCATTGCTGGTGCTGCTTACTCAAATCAACCACATTAACCAGCATCATCATCATTCTCTAGTTCTTGTTTGGCACACCTAAAATTCCTAAAAAACTCAATTAGCTTTTTCTAACCATTATTCTGAGGAGAGTCAGAGACCATGTTAGCATAAATGCACCTTTTTAAGCTTACTTTTTGTAGATGCATGTTTGTGGGTCTTTGTGTCTGGCTTTGTGCAAATGGAGCATATGAAGTATTTAGTAATTGCCATTCCACGTGGACCCCATTCTGCCCTTTGAGAGTTTTGGAAGACTCAAACTGCGACTTAAATTTTTTAATATCCTCTTCCATTAGTGCTATAAGGTAAGGAAAGGAAAGTGGGTTGTGTGGATTTAAATAATCCATGGGTCGTAAGCATAACCGGTCGCAAACCCATCCCAAGTCCCTCGCTCCCTGTTATCATAAACAAAAGGATTTAGAGACTTGATGTTTTACCAGTCATCCATCCAATCATTAATCTCTGATAGGGAAGGACCCACAAGTGTTGCCTTCCATACCTACCTTGCATGTTATGTTTTGAATATAATGCAATGACAGTTTCTTGGCAATTTATTTGTTTATCTTCATATGCTACATGGACTTGCATGTATAGTTGTTGGAAAATGCTATTGGATTAGGAAAAAAATTTACCAGGAAGTGGATTAGAATAATATGGTGATTAAGGGCGGAGCTAGGATTTTTTTTCGTCTCAGGTTGTGAGCTTGGTATTAAACTAGATTATGACCGGATATTAAATTAGATTAAAAATTTTTCTTATTGTGGGGTATGAACTGGGTATTAAATTGAGCTACGACGTAGTATCTAATTAGACTATACGTAATTAAGTTTACATACTATCAGTATTTAAAAAAAAATTTTTGGGTCAAAATTTTGCCCACCCTAGTCAATACACTTCCGCCCCTGATGGCGATGGCAGTGCTGTAATTAAAGTAAACCTCAATGTCCCTATTATTTTAAGAGTAAATTACACCTAGACCTCCTAAACATTAGGGTAATTACACTTAGTACTCCTCAACATTTAAAATTGACAAATACCCCCTTATTTTGAAATGTTGCTAACCCCTGACCCCCTTCCGTTAATATTCCGTTAGGTTTCAGTTAAAATGATGACGTCACCAAATTTTTTTTTGCACAATACCAAGTTTACCCTTTGTTTGGAAAGTAATCGTCCGGTTTAATCCAAAGACAAACTTTCCGGTCCAATAATCTTATCTAATTTCTTCACTACCATTAGTATGCTGCAACGGCTACCGGAGGAATTAGTTGAAAAAAGAAAAAAAAAAAAAAAGAAAAAATATGGGTAAATTAAAGAGTAACAGGTGATAACACAAAAAAAAGACGAATTTTCTCTTTCATGGACGATCATGCCGGCGCCGGTAAAATGTGGGGCTTCAATTCCTTTTCGTTTTTCAGCTTTAGTGTGCAAGGGTTCTTCCCTAGAGCTTTCCCGTGGTGCGGAAATGAAACAATTTTCTTGCCTTCACCCGGCCGATTAGGAAAGATTCCGGCTTCTCAATCAATTGAGTTTCTCCGCGCCTCTGACATGGACAGCCATAGTGGTGGTAGCTCCTGTTCTGATGCCTTCACGCTCACTCGCTCAGACAAGATGCTGCTAATCATCAAAGCCTGCATTTGGGTCTTCGCTTCTTGCCAAATTGTTCTCTAGATTTTGCAGAAAATGGCTGGCGCCTTTAATGCCTCCAAATGTCCCAAAATCGAGCAGGTCCCGGAAGAAGAGATTTTTGAGGGGAAAAATAAGAGAATTCATGGAGGGGAAGAGCGTTCACTTCTGAGGATTTGATGTTGTGGAAGGAAATTGGTGGGTTAGATTTTGGGGATCCTTTGAACTTGGCCACAGTAGCCGTTCATAGCCACGGCGATCGTCAGTGACTTCTACGGTGGCAGGTAGGGGAGTGGGTCACCCTCTTACGCCGGCATCAGTCACACACACTCAATCTCTCTCTCTCTCTCTCTCTGCAAACTCGGTAGATATATATGTATATATATATATATATATATAAAGAGTTTATATATGTTACTGTAAAAAAAAAAAAAAATTGAAAGAGAAGAAGGTTCATAGCCACGGCGGTCGTCGGCGACTTCTACGGTGGCGGGTTGGGGAGTAGGTCACCCTCTTGCGCCGGCATCAGTTACACACACACACACACACACACATTCACTCTCTCTCTCTCTCTCTCTGCAAACTGGATAGATATATGTGTGTATATATATATATATATATAAAGAGTTTATATATGTTACTGTAAAAAAAAAAAAGAAAAAAATGAAAAAGTAGGTATTTTTGTAATTAATTAATTAAGTTATGAGTAAATTTGTCTTTACAATAAAATTTTAACAGAGTTAGTGTTCAAAGTAACAGAAGGGGGTCAGGAGTTAGTAACATTTCAAAATAAGGGGATATTTGTCAATTTTAAATGTTGAAGGGTACTAGGTGTAATTACCCTAATGTTTAGGGGGTCTAGGTGTAATTTACCCTTATTTTAAAATGATAGGCCCACGGGTGTCCCCATCATTCTGGTTATCTTTTTACGGCTTCTCATAGTTATTTGAATGCAAAGACAGATCAGAATACTTGTCTTAGTGCATTGTTTGACTGTGCAAGACAAAAGTATGTCCTTTCCACCATCCACTGGGGTCCCTTAATGCTAAAGTTACAATTTATGGTCTTAAGCTTTTTCCAATTGACTACCATACACTGGCTTGGTGGGGTATATATTGACCATGCGTACATTTTATCACAGTAAATCAACTTGCAGTCCTTTGTTTGTGCTAATTTTGAAGCAGAGACCAGTGCACTTTTAGTATGGGTGGACCATCCATTGAAAACGTCAAATGGATTTAATATCACTTGTGGAGTTGATTTGTGATTTTTGTTAAGCTAGCATGGTCGTATTGTGTTTCCGGTGTACAACATTATGGAGCTGCTCCTAATTTTATACGTAATTCAATGCAGTGGTGATCCGACGATGTACGAGAGTTTTTGGCAGCGGATGGGTGACAAAACCACAGTTGTGATCTCTGGGTGGCAGTACATAAGTTATTTTTCTGATGTCAAAAACCTTTGCTGGTTTTTGGAGCCAGAGTTTGCAAAGGCAGTTATTAGATTGCACAAGCTGGTTGGAAATGCCATCACCGAAGGCCGTCATATTGTTGTTGGAACGGGTTCAACGCAACTCTTTCAGGCTGCATTATATGCTCTCTGTCCACCCGGTGCGTCCGAGTCCATGAGCGTGGTCTCTGCTGCCCCATATTACTCGGTGAGTTCAATATACCATGTTCCATTAAATAAATTAGTTTAGTAATGACACATTGTCCTCGTATAATTAGAAATTGTTGGAACTCCCTAGCACATATCCTGGTGAATTACGGGCAAGTCAACTGTATTACCAATAGCAAACACCACTGTTACATTATTGTTTTATATACATCCAAAATTGGTGATGTGGAAGACCTGCTTGTCTGCTAGTGTGTCCTATTCTGATATTTCTTTTTACTAGAATGAACATTAAATATATACAATGTTCACTCAACTGAAAGATTGCAGGATTGTTAGCATTCTAGTTTCTGCTGGATTTTGCCAAGGTCAGTCGCGATTGGCAAATCTTGGCCGTTGGTTTTGTGTGGGTCCCGCATAGATGAATGGCTGAGATGAGATTACCAAACACACGCGGATCCAATCACGATCTCATACTAAAAACAAGCGTTCTTTCTCGATCCATTCCTTTGCCCCTCATTCTTCGAGAATCAAAAGTATCCTTTTCAAGTTTGAATTGGCCTGTCACGATTGTGCAACTGATAATAGCCAGCCCTAGTTTCTACATCTGCAATTTCTAGAGCTTGTGAATTACTCTCTGTCATTTGACCGCTTTTTTTTTTAATGTCGTTCCGCCTCACACTTCCATTTTTCTTCTTTTTTTCTGCGTGCTATGTCTTGTCCCTTGTCCCCTCTCTCTCTCTCTCTCTCTCTCTCTCTCTGTCAATCACAAATATTTCCATTCTGGACAGATAATCCTTGACCTGTGTGGTGGGTTTAGAGGGTGACATGGATATTAATGTCCAATCTTGCAATAATTTTTTGAGGCAGATCTACTTGATCTTCTCTTGCTGAAATATGAGATCCTTATCCACATGAATACATCCCCTTTTGCCTCGAAGTTGGCCCTTAACTCTCTCACATTTCCCGAGAATTGGAAAGTAAATAATTTGTAATTAAAATCTTTGACCAGGCTGGTCACTAGGATCAGCGTCTGTCATGTCCTACAGATGTCGAAATGGAGGACTTCTAAAAAATTGATGCATCGTTTGATTCTTTTTTTATTTTTTATTTTTATGATCTTACTCATCCAGTACAAGTTTGTTTACCCGGTAAATGGGTTTTTATTTTTCCATGGAAGCTATTGTTTTCACTAATTTTTTTTTGTTTTAATTATTGCCGAACTGCAATGAGACCAGCTATACTCTATGGAAGTGAGTGCTGGGCACTGAAGGGACAACAAGAGTAAAAAATTGGTATACCAGAGTTGAGAATGTTGAGATGAATGAGTGGATATACAAGAAAAGATAAGATTCGGAATGATTGTATTAGAAAGAAAGTTGGGGTTGCACCTATTGAGGAGAAAATGATAGAAATCCGGTTAAGGTGATTTGGTCACGTGCAAATAAGACCTGTAGAGGTTCCAGTGAGGAGAGTTGATCAATTGGTTTTTAGTCCAATAAGAAGAAATAGAGAAAGACCTAAAAGAACACTTGAAGAAGTTATTAGAAGAGACCTTATTATAGATGATTTACATTAAGATATAGTTTTTGATAGAATACAGTAGCGCCGTGTGATCCATGTAGCCGACTCCACTTAGTAGAATAAAGCTTATGTTGTTGTTGTTTGTATTATTGCAGTCTACCATTGATGAAACGCTTAAATCCTTAGGGCGTTTAACACTGAAATTGCCGATCTCTTGCAGTCTTACCCATTGATGACTGACTTCTTGAAGTCCGGGCTCTACAAATGGGCTGGCGATGCGCACGAATTTAGTAAAGATAGGCCTTACATCGAGCTCGTAACCTCACCTAACAACCCTGATGGATCCACAAGGCAACCCGTGGTCAACCGAAACAAAGGAATACTTGTTCATGATCTTGCCTATTACTGGCCGCAATATACTCCTATTTCTTTTCCGGCGGACCACGATCTCATGCTATTCACCGTCTCCAAAAGCACTGGCCATGCTGGAACACGCATTGGGTAAAGCTACTCATCCAATTATTGTTACAATTATGCTATTCGCACATCTCTATTGCACTCAGTTTGAAATAGTGGATTTGATAGGATTTGATATCAATTGATTAATAATTCTCATGTTTGGAATTAAAATAAAATTTTATGAGTTGTATTTAATTTTATTTTATAACTTAAATTTTTGGAATTTCTATATCATTTGAAATCTAATCTAAAATAATAGAATTTGATGATAGTTCATTTTTTTCTTTTCTTAAGCCATTTAGATAAGCAGACAAATTTATACTTATATATCATAATTACCATTTTTTTAATTTCCTATTAGTATGGTCAAATTTTGGTATTTGTTTTAAATCAAATCAATTCAATTATTCAATTCAAAATGTGTTTCAAATACAAAATTTTATTTACAAAGTCAAATCAATTCTTTACTTTAAAATCAAATCAATTCTAAGAAAAGAATATTTTCAAGCTGAGTGTTCCAGGTTTTTAAAACTCTGGTAGATTAGTATTTTTCCTTCTCAAAACACCGTTTGTCTGCATCTTGTAGCTGGGCTCTTGTTAAAGACGAAGAAGTCGCGAGAAAAATGACAAAGTTCATAGAGTTGAACACCATAGGCGTGTCCAAGGATTCGCAACTCCGGTCGACGAAGATTTTGCAAGCCGTGGCGGATAGTTATGACAACCGTGTTGGTGGCGGACATGAGGAAGTCCGGCCCTTCTTTGACTATAGCTATATGCTCATGGAGAAGAGGTGGAAGCAACTGAGAGCGGCGGCGGCAAAGAGCGGACTGTTCAGTTTGCCTGACTTGCCCACTGGGTTCTGCAACTTCAGTGGCCGGAGATTCAAATCACAACCCGGTAATTACAATCGCTGGGAAGCGGCTGTTTCTTCTTCTATCTTCATTTTGTTAGGCAATCTGTCATAAAAATATGGTCTTTTTAAGTATAATTACAACCTGGGAAGCACAGAAATAAAGGATACATCAATTTAAAAAAAAAAAATGATACAAATAATGGATACATCAATTATTTTATTATTTGCTTATTTATTTATTTTTGTTGTAGCATTTGCGTGGTTGAAATGTGAAGGTGAAATAGAGGACTGCGAGAGCTTTCTTCGGGGACACAGGATACTGACGAGAGGAGGGAAGCACTTCGGGGTCTGCCCAAAGTATGTTAGGATTAGCATGTTGGAAAGGGACGAAGTTTTCGAGCTCTTCACAAAGAGGTTGTCACTAATTCAATCCTCATAGAATAGTTCCTTCCAGTAGAAGAGGGGCCTTTCATTTCTTATTCCCCCTCGCCCCCCCCCCCCCAAAAAAAAAAACCCACCACAAAAAAAAAAATAAAATAAAAATACTCAGAATACAATTTTAACGATCTTTGTGAGACCGCGAGATCTTATTTATTTATCGATCTTTCTGCTCGTTGAACTTACAATTACAATTGTAGAACGAACAAACTTACTCGAGATTTGTTTGGTTGGATCATTAAGCTTGCTTGATTTCAGCTCAAACCACAAATAAATTAACTAGATTCGTAATTTTAAACTCTGATATATTAATTAATTCAATCATAATTCAATTTGAAATTGATTGGGTCAAAAATTTGCTCAAATTCATCTTGAAAAATAAATGAATCGATCTTGTAGTAAGGAAGTCTGGCTTAAAGAAGGGAGAGGAAATCTCGCAGGGTATCCAGCTGCCATGGGGGCAAAATGGCCCATATAACCATAACATTAAGATCCCGTTTGGCTGACCCAAAATTGTGAATAGGGGCAATTTAAAATGAGTAACTTCAAACGTGAAAACAAGGAGTTCAAGGCGAATAAAGTGTAAGACAAGTCGCCCGTGAACAAGTTCATATCTGTTTGTTTGATAAATTAAATGAACAAACTTGAACATATTTTTCAAACTCAATGAGTAAACAAGACGAGATCAAATAAAAGTAAACTTGAATTGATAAAACTCATGACTCTTCTCCTTAGTGAACGTGTTTGTTTACATTTTTGAATAGGCTCGTTTAAATGTTCGTGAGTAGTCTTTTTCAAATGTTTATAGACAAGATCATTTATTGTTTGCAAATAATTTTGTTTAAATATTTATAAACAAGCTTGCAAAAATTCTTCTTTATATTAAAATGTCAAAGATTAGACGCGCTAATTTAAATCTTATTTGTTAACTTAAAAATGTAGCTTGTTGAGTAGTTTGTTTATTAACAAACACTCTCAACATAAAACTCCTGAGCAAGTAGACAAAAAGTTATAAACAGACTTGACAAAAATTCAAGAGTAATCTCATTTGTTGTAACCGAACTGAGTTTAAGCTGAGTTAAAACTTGTTTAGAGACTAACAAGTGAAGTTTGGATATAAAATTTTTGGCACAGTTAAAATTCAACTCAAGCTCACCAAAATTAAACAAAAAAAGGGCTAACAAAGAAGCTTGGTCACGATATTTCAAGTTCGATAAAAGATTGACTTGAGCTCAAACTCTTTAAAAATATTAACAAACGAGCCTAAACACCCCAATACTACTGAACTTTCTGCCAAAAAACAAAAAAATCAGATATTCTTCCTAATATTCACTTGATGTGTACAGTCCTGCATTCATACTCAACAAATTTTCTACGGTTTATAGAAGCAGCTTTTTAACACCGGGGCCCCTACTGTGCATATAATCCAAAATCATGTGTAAATTTGATGTTTCTTGGAAGATGAACCATTTTCCATGGCCGTCTCTACGTATACACACATTTTTTTACCCTTAACTACTGCAAAACCATCTTCAATGATTCTGGAAAGAAAAACCCCCCACTTATGCACCAAACGGAATAAAATGATACTAAAATATAATATTCAACGCATATGAATAATTCAAAATTTTAAACACTCTCCAAATATATTGCAAATAAATTTCAAACCAAGCAAAGATGATCTTTGTCGTAGGCAGGGAGATTCCAAAAACCACCAACTTCGAAAAGCATGAGTGAGTTCATAACAATATCTCAATTACCCACAATCCAAGAATACATGTATCAAAAGTCCGAAATCTGAGAGATTTGGGGACCTCAAAAAAAAAAAAAAAAAGTAATAAAAATTTATATTCTAATAAATTCAGGAAAAATATCCCAGGTTTGATGAAGGGAAAAAAAAAAAAGAAAAGAAATAAAATCAGTAACCATTTTCTCTACAGCAATATCCCGCTCAGAACAGGATATTATGATGAAAATCACGTGCTCAGTACGCAAATAGTAATTCTTAAATCCCACAAATTGCAGAAGTAAAATATTCCTTGGCCTTGGCAATCTTTTATTGATGTGTATAAAAACTTGTCAATATATTGTTCCACTAAAATCACTGCACGTACCAATGTTGTGGAACAGTACTTTCCAAGAGGTGCTTCTGGTTCTGAGCTGAAGTTCCAAGCAAAATGCTACAGGTGTGTGATTTATTGGGTGTTTCAGATTAATCTCAATTCATATTCTCCAGCCATTGTTATGTATCTCACCCACGGAAGTGCCTGGTATCCACTTTTCTCAATAATTTTTAGATAACGAACCTGCAAAATGTTAACATACATCAGCAGTTATTAAGATTCCTAAAATGAGAAATGATGGAAGAGAAGTGCAATCATCTTCAATATTTTGCCATGAGTTTGGTGTTAGCAGAAGTTTTTGACAAAAATTTGGTCACCACTCTAAGGTGTTACTAAACAGAACAATAGTGACACACTACTGTTTACTTGCGAACGGCTAATAAAATTTTAAACCTCACCAACTCCTTTACGTTTCCGTATATGGTATATATATTCTCATTTTGATTGGGGGACGTAAAAGATTCTAAGTGGTGGCAAGCACTCTACAAATTTGAGAAGTTCTGGGGTTTCTCAATCACATTTCAAGTGAAACTGTGTTGTATGAAACCACCTCATCAGCATGTTTTTATGCTTTTTTTCACCTTCAATCTAAAATTTCCCGACAACACTTGGCAATGTCCAAAGCCACCACAATATAATATGGAATAAACCTTCCACGTCCACAATAATGTACAAGAGTCCGGTGAGTGGACTTTATAAATAAGAGTAACACAAAAATAGCAAGGTTGAAAGAAATATGGGTCCCCGCAAATCTAACCAATCTGGTCAGATTTTCCAGGGGAGAACACACGAACTAGCATGACCCACAATGGAACTGCCAGAGTTTCATTTCAATGGTGCTTCCACTGAGTTGGATAAAGAAACCTCTAGCTAAAATCTTCAAGATCAACCTTAAATACCAAACTCTTTTTGTGTTCCCATAGATTCTTCACCAAGATTACATACCAATCATACAGCCCTAGGTCCATTTACTTTGGAAACTCTGTTCTAGAGAATCTCCCCCTTCTGTCTTTCAATAAAATAATAATAAACTTTAATCCAGTTCAGTCAATTCTAATGTTGTTGGCTTTCTTTGAAAACTCTTCCACCGTGATGAGTGAAAATTGTTTACATTTTTAACATCAATGAAACGAACAATATGTTTTCATGGAAAATGGCCTTGCAGCTACATACATGAATTTCTGAGAGTCAAACAAGGTATTTCAAAGTCACGCATACCTGAATGCCTGAGACAGTAAAATAAGGTATCTCAAACTTTACCCTGATAGGAGCTTTTCTATCAGGAGCTCCTTCTTCAGAAGTAATGCTAGGAAGCCTAAATTCTGCTCTTAACATATATTCCTGTGCATTTAGTTTGAACAAAGTTAAAAACACATATTAATGCCACTAAAACCTACGATTTTGATGAAAATGAAATGTCATACCTTGTTACCACTGAAAGATTTAATTGTCCACACCAATGCATCATTCTCAGGAGCATATTTAGCAGATCCCATTGATGTTCGAACATTAGGATTTGTAGCATCAGAAGGTACAGGCAACTGAATTTCAACATTTGTCGCAGTACTGTTAAAAAAAATCAGAACAGACACAGATATGAGCCTCCTTAAATCAATCCCAATGAGCAAAGCAAATTAACTTGTGTTTGTATCTATGGATTAAAATAAAGGGATTTGACACTAACGAAAAAGCTAACATGATGAATTTGAGTGGATTTCAACTTGAAATTGAAATAGTGGCACGATGTCTAATGATAAGTGGATTTGAGATCATTATACAAAAGGAGTTATTTAAAATACATAATATTACTGGTTCAAGTTGTACAAAATCAAAACAAAATTGTTCTCAATTTACCTATAGAAGTAACATGCCCTGTAATTTTATAAATTTTTACCCTTGAATCCATTCATTTGAAATCCAAGTCTATCCACACAGAGCACAAGTGATTTTTTTTTTGGGGGGGGGGGGGGGGTGGCAGGAAGGGGATTTGAAGGCAGCAACTGGAAACTGCATAAAATAAAACCATAGCATATCAAGGAATGGGAATCAAACAAAAATTACAATATAACAAAGGAGTCCACTGACTAACAGGAATTGCCACATTTATCATCTCCAGAATTCTAAATGTTCTAATGCATATACAAAAGATTTGCTTCCATACAATTTGCTATGGACAATGAATAAAGATTGACTTGTTCAATAAGTTATATTTATTACCTATCTAATATTCATTTACACAAGAAAAAGAAAATCAAAACATAGATTTTAGACTGAACAAAAAAAGTTTTACCTGCGTTCCTTGAACTGGCTCCTGGCCTTTACCACCATTTCAACACGACTTCTTGAGTGCCTCTCAACTTGAGCTTCCACCCAAATGAGAGGTTTCACCTGAATGCACAAAAATGAGAGAATAAGAGAGAGCGAGAGAGAGATCAGATACTAAAAATATTAGAAAATGCAAGAATACAAAGCATTTGAGATTGTGGCTCAATTAATTGCCATGCAGCAATGCCAGATAGATCAATCTTTAGTCCTTGCCTGCTAAAAAGGAATTCAAATAAACAAAAAAGGGAAAAAGCAACAGCGGTAGATTATATGACTTCAAGCGAACCTGGGTACTAAGTCTATATGTCATCAGATCAAACGATCCATCAGGGGGAATGAAGGATATTGTGCGATCATTCTCAAATCGAGCCAAGCGTACACACCTAATATGAAGGCCACAAAAAGGGTAAAACAAAAATGTTTGTAACATAAAGCTGTGGTAAAAATATCACAAAAACTTAATGAGATAGACTTGTTAAAGAACTTGGTGCATACATACACAGACAAGTCTGCATGTGCACATACACAGAAATTAACAACAAACTGCATGAACCAATACAGAAATAAAATTAACAGGAAGGACTTACTGATGAAATTTGATATCATCCAGATCAATGGCTTTTCCTTTAGTTGTTCGACCCTGAGCCTCCAATAAAACTCTATCATTAAGGCCAAGCTTGCACTCCGGCATACCACTACAAGAGTTGAACAGAGATTAATCTATCCTCCCTAAGAGGTAAAACATACAAGAAGAACATGCATGAAAACAAACTTCATAGATGAGAAGAAAACTCTGGTATAGCCCATCCTCGTAAGTAACAGCCAAAACATACAATACATGAATATTAGAATCACAAAACAAAACAGGCAAAAGGCATTGTTCAAAAACATAAAATAAAATAAAAAGAGATATAATTAGGATGTGGAAAAGGAAGGTAAAAGGAGAAAAAGTTCCTCCAACTTTTAGGATTACCTCACATATCAAAGAAAAATAAAAACATGAGAGAGAAAGAAAGAATGCTTATCCTTTGGACACTCTATCTTCTAATATCTTATTCTTTTTGAATAAATAAATAATTTTATTGAAAATGATAAAGGGGATGCCACTGGTACAAACAAAAGAACAAGAAAAGAGGCAAAAGGCCTAAACCTCCATATGACCAAGAAAATCCAAAAAATAAAATAAGTTTAGGTTAATTTTACAGAACAACCAACTTTAAGAAACTAACAAAAAGTAGACTTTTCAGCCTATGTTTCGGCAAATTCAGCATCTTGAAAATTTCTTCTATTCCTTTTACCCCAAATCTACCATCCAATATAAAAAGAACTAATCTCCCTACTTTCCTCTTTCTTTGCACATTGCAAGCTCCCTACCAGCCTTCCAACATCTAGGAAATGTTCCACAAGAAGACCTAATTGCATCTCAAAACTCACTAGAGGGCAATGCAAATGGAC
Source organism: Vitellaria paradoxa (assembly GCA_019916065.1). NCBI lineage: Eukaryota > Viridiplantae > Streptophyta > Magnoliopsida > Ericales > Sapotaceae > Vitellaria > Vitellaria paradoxa. Next base: position 40,089,980 of record CM034240.1, read on the forward strand.
ATGATGCACCAATTCAACATCACATTTGCACAAACAATGACAATTTACCAACATCTGGCGCCTTTTCCATAGGTTTTCAATAGTGAGAACTTTACCAAAATAGCACATCACTTGAAAAAACCACCTTAGAAGACACCCCCCCAGGGGGTCCCTTTTCCACAATGTTAAACGAGGAAAATTTTTATCCTTATCCAGTAAAAGCGCCAAATAGAAAAAAATTTATACCCAAAAATACAATTCTTCGAAAGATCCCATCTCATTTATCTGCCCCTTCCCCAAGTTTTCGAGTAAATCACCTGCAACTACTCCAAAAAGCAAATAAGTTCCCACTTTTGGAGAGTCCATCTAAGACTAGAGTGCCAATAATCCCTGTCGTCCACAAACAGAAAAATAATTTGCGATAGTTGCATCTTGATTGACAGTCAAGTAGAAAATAGAAGGGAAAAGTTCACTCAAACCAGCTTCCTTGTCACTCCATTTATGTTTCCAAAATTTAACTCTATCCTTCTTGGTACCATTGATGTATAAATCAAAAAATCCGGCCACAGCCATTGAATACTTTTCCGAACACCATGTCCATAAGATCCTGACACCACTGCTGAAGACCAATTACCACAAACAGGCCATACTTAGTTGCTACAAGTTTCCTCCAAAGACAATCATTTTAAATCAGCAAACCACCACAACTATTTCCCAGCATAGCCATATTAAAAAGTTCTAGCCATTTTGTTAGGCCCAAGGTTTTACGGAAACTATTTGAAAAAGATTTTGATAATAAATATGGTATCTTGATGATTCTATCTTAATCCGTATTTATCCTGCCTTAGGTTGATTTTGCATAGAAGGAATTCTTATCTAAATTAAAGGTTTTATATCCTAAGCTAATCTTATTATAGATTGTTAAAAAATTGGATATTATTCTCTTATGGATTGGAAGTGTTAAAAGCATGTTGTATATGATCAAAGTGCTGACACCTGAAGCTAAACTGTCTACACTAGAGAAAATAAAAATCTAGATTTGAATCTGTTTTGAAACTGTTGACACTAAGTTGAGAAAGTGTCAACACTCATAAACCCAGAATAATCCAAATTGAATCTGTCAAGTGAAAATATTGACACCAAGGACAAGTGTTGACACTTGGATCGCGCATCAGCAAATATGGAAAGAAAAATCAGATCAGAAGATCAAGGGATTGATGACCAAAATCATGCAACAGCTAGAAGGGTTTTTGGTAACCATATTTCAAGCTACCTTAACGTTAAGGTAGCTAGCACCCGGAAAGCTAGTGGACTGTAATATCCATTGAAGAAGTTAGTGAAATTTTTCGGGGGAGCAGTCTTGGGGAGCGGATGTAGGTTCAAAGGGAACTAAACCACTACAAAAATCTGTGTTTGTTTTCTCTCTTCTCTTACTCTTTGAGTTTTGTTTTGTAATTGTTTAATTTATTTGATTATCCTTCAAATTGTGCAAAGTGTGGTTTTCACATTAAATTGAATTTAAATTTCAAACACCCAATGCGACCCGGGGGTTCATTTGGGCAACAATTTTAATACCAAGGCCACCCTAGGATTAGGCAAATATATAGTCTCCCAATTTACTAAAAACCTCCTATTTTGAAGGTAGAAACCCAGCCTCATAACTGATCATGTGTTGTGTCATTACTTTAATCCTTCATATATAAATAAGTTATGGAAGCACTAAAATTCACTCTCATCAAAAATGGCATGAAATGACCACAATACAATCCAACACAACGTAAGGGGAACTTGGCAATTGGATTGGTGATTCCTATTTAGTGGGATAATTAATCAGGTGGCAATACAGCAATTTAAACTCGATCATTGGTGTGCAAATTGGGCAGGCAGGTGTATTTGTAAGTGCTTCACATGAAAAAGCAAAGAGGCATTATCTTTCTGTCTCCCAATTGTCCACTACATTATTGTCATATATTACCAACAATGCAGATATGATGCATCTTTTTGATAATTCAAAAGTCCATCCAAGTGGGAGATAGTATAACTGTAAAGTTACCAACTGCAATATATAGATAAGACATCAAAATACATGCATTATCACTATTTGCCAATAGGCAAATTTGAGCTTAGCTTCAAAGTTAATCAACATATACTACCCTGATATCAAAACAAACAAAAACCACACACTTGCTCATTTAGGATTATTGGTATGGCCTATATTATATGGACTTTTCGAAATTTGTCATTGTACTTGTGTTAGGCACATTGACTCTTGATAAAAGAGTGTAAGCCTCAACAAATAGGCATCTACTATCGAGGTCATTATATTAAGTACGCATAAACTTGGATGTTACATGTAAAATATAAACTTGCATGTTACATATAAGATACTTTATTTTACATTATAAACATTATTTTATGATTTTATCCTAAAATAATGAAATTAAATATTTAAGAAATATAAATTTTATTGCATTATAGTGTTCTTACAGATTAGACACTTTGGCATGCAATTGCATCCAACACCTGTACCAAGTCCATATAACATGAGGTACAACACTATTCCTTACAAAGTATTAAAATAAACTTCACACTGTTCCAAATCATGAATCCTTGTCAAATAGCAGCCATAAAGATTGATCAAAATTCAGAAGAAAACAAACAAATCAACTCAGTCAACTATACAGTAGCTTGAATTACTAAAATCACAAGCCAAGCACCTCAAATATGTCCTCATCTTCAACGCCCCAACGACATCTGAACGAATTATTTGTCCATTGCTGTTGACTAGTATATTAACGCTTTCCACCACATCCAAGAAGACCTAATTAAACATGAATCGAGTTATCTCAACCATTGAACTAGTAGCTTGATACAGTAACAACAGCATACAAAGAAGATACACCTACTTCATTTTTCTTGTAATGTATCCCTTCACTACGCCAAGACACTGCATTTGTTACAGCCATTGGAGGTCGCTGCGTCACTTCCATCCTGTAAGCATCAGTCTTGATAAACTCACTAAGAATCTTGGCTTCTGTATATTGAGGGTAACCAAAGTCCATCATTTCATCAAGCAGTTCATACTGCCAAATGCACAAGGCATCAGTACACTGGTGTCAAAATTGTGTGTTAAAGATTCATTAATATCAACTTTTCTTACCACCACCACAAAATTATCTCTTAGGGATTCCTCTTCCAACTCTTCAAAATAATGTTTAAAAACCTGCAAATGAAGATGAACTACAATTAAAAAAATTCATTCAATAGTTACCTCCAGTCCACTTTGGATGTAATTCTGGGACCAAGGAAGCAAAATTAGGGACCAGTTTCAAGGGCGCTTACATCAACTACACGGTGCAAAAAAAGAAGAAGGCTAGCAGCATTGCAGTTCTGCCTTGATGCTGTCATCAAGAAAACATTCTTGTGTTGTATGAACATGTAGGTAACACCATTGTCATAGCCAACTGGGCCGTGAGACTCTATATCACCCTGAGGCAGTCAAAGAAAATCATTAACATATGAACAAACCACCTTTTTAATTTGAACATTGATACTTGAAGCCATAAGATTTCTGCAACAGAATGTAGATAAGGAAAGCTCACAAGACAGACAGGGCTATGAACTTTAAAGTTAGTTTTTAAACCACAAGGATAATGAGAAATGTTTTGCCCTAGTTAGTTGGTTCTGTCATAATCATTTTTCACTGATGAAATCAGCAGCCTTTGCTGTAAATGGCCAAATAGACTCTAACCATTCATCCATTCTCAGCTAAGCTTCTTATCAGACAGGTGTCGTCTAGGGATGGCAATGGGTAGAGTATGAGTAGGATCCCCCTTTCCCTTATGATACCCTTACCCACACATTTATAATATATGTACTTAGACCCTACCTAGGTTATGGAAGAGGATAACCCACACCCTACCCATATTTCTATTTGCGTTGTGATTTGACTTCTATGAAGAATTATTAACGTTTGTGTTATGTTAAAGAGTTTTATTCTTATTGTTTTGAATGTGCACAAGTCGTATATCTTACCCATACTAATTGGAGTATTTTTTTGAGCAGCCATACCCTCACCCATTAGTTTAGCAGGTGATGTTTGCAATAATACAAGTAGACAGTTCAATGATATTTTATTTTCAAATACAATTTAAAACATGAGATAACTAAAGTATATCAAGCATTGTGGTGTAACCATACAAGTGTCTCAATATATATAAAATCCTTAAGATGTATTGAGGCGATACTCTATTGATCCATCTATGCCAAAAAGATGGTTATCATTCTACATCAAGTACCTAAGAAGCATAGACGTGGACACAACATGATACATACTGCAGGTACAACAATTTCAAAGTATACCAGGACACAAAACAAAATAGACATGTGATGGAAAATGGCAGCACCCAATAAAAGTCTACAAAAGACTTGGACTAGATGGTTCTACGGCCAAGCCTTAATTTGGCATATGCTAGATGATGTGGGGCTTACTTGGCATATTAACTAAACCTGGCTCTTGGATTCCTTAAGTGTCTTTTAGGGTTAGAAATCTTTTGGTTCTCTATGTTATTAATGTAGTCTTTTGGTTCTCCCATGTTATTAATAAAAGAGTCTTATGGGTTGGATTCCTTAGGTTAGAAGTCTCTTGGTTCTTCTATGTTATTAATGTAGAGTCACATGGGAGTTTAATATTAGTTGAAGGTCATTTAATTTGGGAAGTTCTAAAGTCAAGTTGAAACAAGTATAAATAAGATTGCAAGCCTTATAGCAAAGATGTCGAGTGAATGAAAATAAAGGTAGCTTTAAGCTTTTGATTGTGTGATGCAATCTTTTCTTTGGTGTGATGCTAAAGAGCCCTAGGTGTGATGCCTAGACCTATCCTTCTCCAATCTTTCCTCTTCTACATATAAACACCATTCACGTCCACTGTTCACTGTCCCTAATAGTCCTATTTTCAAGTGTTTCCAGCACCATTAAACCTCTTCCAAATCTGTCCTGCATCAACATGGCAAAGAATAACATATATTTTTTGCATTGTTCTTCCCTTCAATCTTCTTTTCCTCCTCCCTAAACGCCATCTTTTAGCACATTTTCTTTCTTTCAGCGAGGATGGGGACAATAATCATTATTCTCTCAAGTTTTGAGTAAAACCCTGTGAACAATCAATGCTATCCTGGTTTGGAATAGAAAATGGTTTAGTTAATAACCACACGGCCATGGATTGAAAACATATAGTGGAGGTAGTTCAAGAAATATATGTCCCAGGCCTAAGAAGGCTAGAAAGGCCAATGTTTAGAAAATCCTATCCCTCATGGGTTGATAACTACCCTTGTCCTAGAGGGTTCAAAATCCTAGAGTTTGGTCTATCTTCTAAGGAAGAAAATCAGTCAACCATCCAATGTACTGGGAGATTTACATTGCATTGTATCGAGTTGGGAAGTAATGATAATTTTAAATTGAGGCCATTCCCAAACCCTCTAACCAAGATTGTTGTTTCTTGGTACACTTGCTAGTGAATTCTGTGCACATGGTGAGATAACTGCAATGCCAGAGTCCCAGTCCAGAGATCAGTTCAGTCCAAAACTCAATAACGGCCTGTATTGGCACACTAGAGGCTTAATGAGGGCCAGAACCCCCATTTCAAGTCAGATGGTCATGAAAATTCACAGAGTTATCCAGCACATGTAGGAGAACATGAAAAATGACTCGGGATGGCCAATTTATCCCCGTGGAGATCCTTCGGGTTCACAGGCCCAACAAAATCAAAACAACATCGGTTTTAGACATCAAGACCCTCATTTCACCTCAGAATTACTTGAAACTTCATAAACTTGTCAATGACATATTTACAGACGTAACCATCTAGTCGGAATAGTCCAAATCAATCCCCAGGAATCACCTCGATACGTGTTCCCATCCCTACCCATAGTAAATATTTTCATCACATTGGTTGTTTCCATTTGTGGATGGTTGGAGTGGGTTCATATACTCCTACCTTCTGGGAATACTGTCGCATGTCTAGCATAACAGAACGTCACCAGAGATGAACGAATGGAACGAGAATTGGGGTAAGACAAAGCGAGCGAGCGAGGGAGAGAGAGATCACTAGTAGATTAAGAGGGTAAGGTAGTATATCAGATTATTCAACGGGTTGAAGGACGGTATTTACAGGAAATAGATCAAGATGAGGAGGCGCGCACAAGACAATGGTCCCCAAGCTAGGTGACCAACTCTATATGCCTTGACTCATTCGTTAGCAAAGGTACATTCGGCCTAGTGGTGGTAACGTCCTTGTATGTTCAGCTAGTACAGGAATCATGGTTGTATAGGTACGTGTGATCACGTTCTGATTAGTTTTATCAAGTAGTGAAATTCTCTCTCTAGGCTAATCGAATGTTGTTCGATGGATCCCTAGCTCTAGTAATCAAATTGCTCATCCCTAGATGGTCCCGCAAGTGAATGTGTGCTTGTGAAGCCTTGAAGGATCCTCATGGGTGGGTGAGGTTCCCTAGAAAGGCAGTCCTTGGGCCTCATTCCGAGTCTATAGGAATGGAGTTGGTCTCTACTTAGGTGAAGTGTTGAGAACTTGGGAGACCCCTTGGGATGATCCGCTGAAGTAGGTCTAGAATCCCCCTAAACTCAAATGCACCTAGAGGGGTAGAGCCTGATCAGAGTGTTGCTAGTGCTTGCAGCATGTCTCTCCTGTGAGTCATGACAGCGGCGAGACGCTTCATCAAGGTGGTCGGCACAGGAGTTGCCCTACGGGACAAGGTAGCCCCTGCTTAGTACTCGACACCAATATACATTATTTGGAGACCTTTCGTATTCTTGAGTAAAAGTGTGAGAAAAAAGAACTAGTGTGTTGCATCAACTATCTTTTTTCTAAAATTTCTAGGAGTATAGGATTGAACATCTTTATCTTTGAAGGTACACTATATTGTTGTAGTACATGCAATTGGGAATATCCACACCTCTCTCTCACACCTAAAGGACAATGAAACCTAGATAATGGAGTTTTGATATGGAATTTCTTGGCCAAATGATTGTCTTTAGTTGAATTTCAAATTTTATTAATATATTTAGTCTCAATTCCTTTGGGGCAGTTTACCACTTTTAGGGAAGAATTAAATTTTATGTTCTATAGGAGAATCAGTAGGGAAGAAGTAAAAGAAGTATTAAAAAGGATGAAGAATGGGAAAGCGGTTGGACCAAATGGTATCCCTATTGAGGTTTGGAGGTGCTTAGGAGAGGATGTCATAAGTTGGTTGACAAAACTTTTTAATGTAGTGCTAAAGAGGAAGAAGATGCCTGATGCATGGAGGAAAAGTATCCTTATACCCATATACAAGAACAAAGGAGATATTCAGAACTGTGCGAACTACCGCGGGATTAAATTGATAAGCCATACGATGAAATTATGGGAGAGAGTTATTGAGAGAAGACTAAGAAGGACAACAAACGTTTCAGAGAACCAATTTGGTTTCATGCCTGGAAGATCAACTATGGAGGCTATCTTTCTCTTGAGGAGGTTAATGGAACAGTATAGAGAAGGTCAAAGAGATTTACATATGGTGTTCATCGATTTAGAGAAGGCATATGATCGGGTTCCTAGGGAGATTCTATGGAGAGTATTAGAAAAGAAAGGAGCGTGTGTCGCATATATTGAGGCGATAAAGGACATGTATGATAGAGCCATGACATCTATACGGACAACTGGTGGAGAGACTAATGAGTTCCCGATCACGATTGGTTTACATCAAGGCTCAGCGTTAAGCCCGTACTTGTTTGCTTTAGTTATGGATGAGATTACAAGACATATTCAGGATGAGGTGCCGTGGTGTATGCTATTTGCAGATGATATTGTTTTAGTAGATGAGACGAGAGAAGGAGTGAATGCTAAGCTAGAATTGTGGCGGGATACGTTAGAAACAAAAGGGTTTAGGCTAAGCCGATGCAAGACGGAATATATGGAATGTAAGTTTAGTCAAAATAGAATAACGGGTAGTATAGAAGTAAGTTTAGGCACACAAAAGATTGTAGAAAAAGATAAATTTAGGTACCTTGGATCTATGGTGCAACAAGATGGAGGGATTGATACTGATGTAAGTCACAGGATTCAAGCTGGGTGGGCCAAATGGAGGAGTGCTTCGGGGGGTTTTGTGCGACCGAAAAATCCCCCTCAAGGTGAAAGGAAAGTATTATAAGGTAGCAGTTAGACCAACGCTGCTATATGGATCAGAGTGTTGGGCAGTAAAGCATAATCATGGTCAGAAGATGGCAGTTGCGGAAATGAGGATGCTAAGGTGGATGTGCGGGATTACAAGGAAAGATAGGATTAGGAATGAGGAGATTAGAGGCAAAGTAGGAATAGCACCGATTGAAGATAAAATGAGAGAAAACCGATTAAGATGGTTTGGCCATGTTAGAAGGCGCCCAGCAGAGGCACCTGTTAGAAGGTGTGAAAGTATGGAGATTGCCAGGAGTAGGAGAGGTAGAGGAAGACCCAAGAGAAGCTGGAAAGAAACCATTAAACATGACATGACCTACCTAGATTTATCGGAGGACATGCCCCTAAACAGATCTAATTGGCGTCGACAAATCCATATAGCCGACCCCACCTAGTGGGAAAAGGCTTGGTTTGGTTTGGTTTGGTTTGGTTTATTTAGTCTCAATTCCATATATCATCTGTTAATAACCTGTTTTTCTAAAGGTTTATACAAATACAAAGGGGTTTAAGAACATATATAAACACAACCCCCCCAAAAAAAAAGAAAAAAAATACACATAAAAAAAAATAGTGTGGCTGCCTATGAACAAAGCATTTATATTACAATTAGCATGGAGGGCACACTCTACGAATGTGCAATTTTCACCCTTTTTTTCAACTTTCTCCTTCTCTCCTCTCTCTCTTTCTCTCTCATCTTTCATATCTACTATCGCTTTACTCCCGCCTTGCGCGGGGTTCAGTAGAGGGTCGGACCACAAGAATCTACTATATGCAGCCTTACCCTGCATTTAATATAATAAGCCCTAATAATTGTAGAACTACCTTATAGGTCCCTTCCTTCTTTTAAATCAGTATCTTCACATGTACTCAAACCAAATGTAATAAAATCAAAACTGCTTGGATTGATTCTATGTTTTTTGCTCTCTTTATACTGATTTCAGGTTACCTTGTTAACTAACATAAATTTATCCCAACAAATCCTCTTAAGTAACATAAATATTGCACCCCGTCTTTTCAACCTCTTTCTGATATCTTCCTGGTTTAATAAGACAGCATGTACTACCCGTCCCTAACGGAATTGTATCCTCAAGTCTCTTTCCTTTTTCTCCAAGCAAAAAACAAAAATAAAAAGTTAAAGCTTCAACATAGATCCAAAACGTTTGTCAATCTCTCTGAGTGTATTGCCAACCCGAGATTCTAAATTAACCAAGGATAATTTCGCAACCGTCAACTTCCTTCAAAATTGAGACCAAGATGTACCTATGTACAATACTAGCAGGTATATCCACAAACTCTAAGATTTGAACTATTTTTCTTAGAACTTCAATCATCAAAACGTCACATGAAGTCCCAGGAGCATGTGTTCGAAAGTGAACGATGACTGAACCATATTGCAAATATAGCTCAGATCATAAAGTACACAAACTAACAAAGAGAATTAAGAATCAAGCAAAACATAGCTTAGTTATCTCAACATAAATCGAGATCAGCATTACTGAAATCCAAATCATCCAACACAAACAAAAGAAGGGCGCAGTTGTACGCGTGGACAGAGAGTACCTCTCTCTCGAGGAGCTTGGAGAAGTATTTCTCGGCCTGAGCAGCAGTGACATCGCCTCGGTAATCGCGCCAGATCAAACACCGCCCCTTGATGTCCAGAATGAAAAGCGCCGAGGCGGCGCCCGCCATTGATTGAGTCGCTGCAAGGATCAATATACCTATATATCTGTCTGTATATCTACCATACGCATGCGTATGTGTCCGAGCAGAGGATCGAGGAATGAACGAAGCAGGGAAATTGAATTTAGAAGGTCTGAGAGCACATCGGCAGAGATCTCAGTCGCAATTGAATGTCTTGCGCTCTTTCCTGCGATCTTACTTCTGTTAGAAATGTGGAGAGAAGGGGGGGAGGGGGGATACCGCACGCGCTTGAAACGTGCGTGTGCTACTTGTAACCGTGTTGCATAATTTGGGCCTGGTTGCAGGGTGACTCTTTGTTTCAAATCTTTTGGGCTGCACCGGCCCGGTCCACACAGAGGTGACCGGATCTTTTTGAGTAAGAATACGATCCAAAAGGGGATCTGCATGTCAACTCAATAACAATTATGTTTAAAGTTGTATAAAATTGTAAAAGTTAATATTTCATATTTTGTGCAATAAGAAGAGAATTTAAATTTTATTGTCTCGTAATTTGTATTTATAGAAATTTGTAAAATTTTGTATTATTTTGTTTTAATTCTAAACAAGGCCAATATCTACTTGTAGATTCTTAAATTAAGACTTGGTTTGGCAGCTCGATTTAATAGTAGTTACAGTGATTGTTAGTTAGTTGCTGTTATAGTGACCAATCAAATTTATCTTTTTACATTTTAACTTTCCTTTAAACTTTCAAGGGCAAAAATATCAAACCAACAAAAACTAAAAATCCATCCAAAAAAATCATTTTTTTCTTTTCCAAACACAAAAATAATTAACTTATTTTTATCTAACTTTTTCTTCTCAAACTAAGCTCTTTTTTCCTTTCCAAACACAAAAATAATTAGTATATTTTTATTTAACTTTTTCTTCCCAAACTAAGCCTAAAATTTAACGACTCACTGGGCTCCGACTCTCCTATGTTAGCTCCTATGAATCCATGATACATCTGATCTATTATTACTATCAATTCTTGGTTATTAGTTCGAGTCTCCTTAGAGTTATTGAAGGGTTTACTTGAGTGGTCACTTTTGACATCTAATAATTGGTCGAGATGCATGCAAATTGGGTCGAACACTTTCAATTACAAAAAGTGTTCGACCCAATTTGCATGCATCTCGACCAATTATTAGATGTCAAAAGTGACCACTCAAGTTAACCCTTCAATAACTATATATATATTTATATATTACTCAGCAATCTTATATGAATAAGTTACCGATCGAAATTCATCAGCGGTGACTGTTTTATTAATGGTAAAAAACCTCTTTTGCGTAAATTACACTAGTATCCTTGAGATTTACTAAGCAATATAACATTCTCAGCTTTAACAATTAAGTTTCAAAAAAAAAAAAAAAAAAAAAACAATTTTGACTCGTTAACGATGAATTCAATAACCCAGTTCATTTTGAACTTAATAGAATAAGTTTGGAATTTGAATAAATAAGTTAGGTTCAATAATATTAGTTTGTCTTTCCTTACTCGCTTAGGTGACTTTTGTTAACTCTTACCAAACATGACTCTAGACTTCTTCATCAGAATTTTGTTCAAATCCAATTGTATATTCGTTGAATCTTCCACTCATCTCATTCCCTTGACTTGTTGATTTTTTTTTTTTAACTTTGCTATTGAAAGTACAAAAAATTTACTCGGATGCTATTTAAAAGAAGTTATTTGGTAAAGTGTTACTAATGAAATTGCGAAATGATCGTATGATTTCACCTAACGTAAAACCAAGATATGATAATATAGATTTTAGTTGAGAAGTTGTTGTTTCTATTGATCCCCAAAAAGCAAATAAAAATAAAAAATAAATTATAGATTTAAAAAAAAGGAAAGAAAGAAAAAGATGTTCTTGAACTCAGAAGTCAGAACGCAAAACCCATCTGTTCAAATTATGTTCCCTTTGTGATTCCGATAATTGTAAGAAACATGGGACGATAAAGAAGATGATAGTGATGTAGTGGGATGATATGATGATGATGATGATGTGATCATGTGATGGGATGGGGATCTACATTCATGTTCTTTTTTTATTTAAATCAGTGTAAGGTAAGCCGAATAACCATAATAAATATTATTAATAGAGAGAGTATGTTGAATTCCTTGCTTTATTGCGTTAATATTCTGAGAATGAATGGAGAATTACAAGAACATCCTGTTTTCTTCTGCTTTTCACACCCTTTCCTGCATCAGTTTCCTGAACTAACTGCTGGACTCTGTAAGTCCAAGTTATTATCTCTTTCTTCGTTATCTTTTGTTGGGGGGGTTTGCAATGGCACTCTTTTGAATCTGATGCCTCTGAAGATTTTTTGAAAATCTTTATTTGTTGCTTTGTTCTGAAGTAACGAAAATATTGATCAAGGCAACGCCGAATTTACTACCGTCTCATCACAGTTTTGGTTATATTTGTTCCATATCATATGCGTGTATACACACAGATGAACACATTTCTGTATACATGTAGTTATGTGCTTGTATAAGCATCAAAATTGATAATCTTTTTATGCTTTTGTCTTTGTTAGTATTGGCTTTGTGTTTATAACCAAGTGGCTCCCAGTCAGTTGATCTAGGATTTGATGCTGCAGTGCCGGCCTCGACGCCAGCCCCAACAATTCAGTTGTCTAAGCTCAACTTTAAAAATTTTGTCCTTTCATACCAGTATATAAGTCAAGTCTAAATTTTTTTTTCTTCTAGGTCCAAAAATTGTTTTTTAATTGCCCTTGGTCGTCTAGGGTGTTGCCTAAGTCTAGGGGTTTGTTGGGCTCACGCCTGGGCCAGCCCTGGATGCTTGGAAGGCCAAGGTTGAAAATTTTTTATACAACTGGAGTGGAGTTTCCCAAAAACACTAGGGAGAGGGGGAGAGTCTTTACAGAATAACAAGGATATTCAGAATTTTTGTTTAAATTACACAATCTTTTTAAGTATTTTTCTAAGCTAAGGGAGGCAATCATCCGTTTAATTCCAGACATTACGAAAACGGTCTAAATATGTTTATATATTTTTTAAATTAAAAATTTATAAATATCTTCATATTATTAAATTTTAATCCAACAATCAAGATGTCTCGAGACTGATATCAAAATTGATGTTAGCCTCCGATTTTCCCTAAATCCACCACTGTTTCCAATTGATTCATTAAGTTTGAATTGAATTTTGATGTCAACCTCCCCCTTTCTCTAGATCTGCCACTCTTCCCAGTTGATTCATTAAGCTTGAAACGAGGGAATCAAGTACCCTTTTGTCTTGCCAACCGAAAAACAAAGGGGGGGGGGGGAGAAATCGCCTTGTGAACAATCCCTCACAAAATTAAAACAAATTTCTGCATGGCTCGTCGACCAAATTCACTCATTACATTGAAAAGGCAACCACACATATCTTTGTCCTGCTAGAGTCTCAGTTGTTATTTCTATTTCTTGCATGTGGAAGTAAGAGTGCACATTGAACCGGACACTTCTTTTTCACTGTCATTCAATTCCCAACATGCAGATGGCTAATGAAATAGTAACACAATTATGCTAGATTTTGAGGTGGGAAGCAAAGGCAGCCCTTTTCGTTAGTAAGATTTTCATCTTCCACTGGTCAGGCCGCTGAAAATCTGGCTGCTTCCTCCAGCCGATGCTTCCCACTCTATGGAAGACATGAAGATCCGAGCCAACATCGTGACTACTTCTCGCATCTCTGGCCTATAATTTGGATCTTCATTCAAACAGTGCCTGGCAAGTTCTGCCATCTGCAGAGGCGAAAATAGTTTAAATGTGTATACTAGAAATAAATATTCATGTTGAAGCATGTAATTATAGTGTTTCTATATGTATGACTTATTCTTGTTTTAGTGAAAATTGTACAATAATAACTGTGTTACCTTGTCATTTCATCATAACTAAAAAATGTACTAGTGTACAAAACAGTTAGACACAGTCAAACAGTTGTGCTGATTTTGCGTCACAATCAATTTATTATAGATCAAAGAGCTTAGGATTTTTTAATTTCATAGAGAGAGTTCTGTGCCTCAAAATATGGGGATTACAAAAAATCCAGGACCTCTGGGTTTGAGGCCAAGGCCATGTGATAGTTGTCATGTGGTATGTGGACCATCTATGGCACTGAAGAGCCCATGTGAGGTTTGTGGCACTGAAGAAATTGCAAGATAATCTATTGAAAAATTATCATTATCAAAACAATATAAGTTTCGTTCATTCTTTTTCAAATATTGAAAGAGGAAAAGAGTTCACCATACAATCATGTTATTTTCATGTGTCTACAAATTGTAATGCCAACCAAATTCTCTCTCTTACAGTAATCTGACATGGGATCTCTTTCATAGTTGCATTCGGGCGTTGTTATATGCAGGCTGATTCTTCTTAGATGAGCATACTTCTATGTCTTCCCCAGGTATTTTTATTTGTTCTTTTCCTATTGCAGAAGCAGCTTTATACACACACACACACACACACACACAGAGTCTTAGAATGGTACAATGTGGATGTCTACAATGTCATTATCAATAATGTTTGGTGGAAATTGTCTTGGTTTGAGATGGACATAGTCCTTGATCTGATCAATGAACTTAAAATACCCTGAAATAGTTTGTCCTTTTCAAAATTTGGGACATGGGTGGATAAAGTGCAAGTTGTGCAACTATATATGTTTTTTTTTTTTTTTTTAAAGAAATGAAAGTATAGTTGTGGCTTCATTAACCTTGTACACTTCCTCTGTGGGGTATCTCCCTTTTAGGTTGCCATCGATATTGGCATTTAAAGCTGTCTCTTGGTCTTCTTCACGGAATATTTCATACATCTACAAAATGAAAAGAAATTGGCAGGATCATCTGTAAAACGTGTGAACATGATAAAAGGCATGGAGAAAAAATAGCGAAACAAAGGCGACGTCACTTTTTATTTGATTTACTTTTGGTCTGATTTAATGAACTAAGGTTTGTAATTCACCACTCCATTACCAAAACTTTTAGCCATTGCTTTAAAATATTTTTTTTTCTTTAATTTCTAACTTATATGCTGAAATAGCAGCTGTTGTAATCAACCCATTAGATCATATGCTTAGTTCATACAATTTCCACATTCTGTCCTACCTAGGGACTCAACTTCTATCAGATCATGCCATCATATATATTCTCTTTATCCTGACTAGTACTTCTTTTTTCCCTTATTGCCTTTAAATATCACATTGTAACATTTCGTATACCATACTTGTGGGTTAAAGATTCCATTAATTACAGATTGCCAGAGTTCCTCAAGGACCACAGTGATTATTAGACCTATTTGTTCCCTTATGTGTTAGCCAGGTAGAATCCTTTCTGAGATTTAATGACCATAAATGAAAGTCCAGCTTGTGTTCCATTAATTTTGAATAGAAGCTTCTTTATCAAAAAGGTTATCTATCTTTGGACTCGGGATAGGATGAGGTAATAAGGTTACTAGAGACTTTTTGCTGTGGAGAGCAAAATTACAATGAAACCCAAGTGGTTCCTTGTTTCGTTCTTCCTCAGATCTTCAAAGGGAAAATATTTCTTATAATCTGTGTTGCTCTTCTAAGATGGAATAATGTATGTCCATCTAGCGTAAATTTTGAAAAGCCCGTGGGACTTAGTGTTGCTATATAATGTGTTAGCTTGAAACATTTAATAAGTTCACTTAATTGACAATTCTGTTAACTTGTGCATTTTCGTAACTTACAATTGAAACCAGTGCTTTCATCTTCTTTGGTTGCTGACTGTCACGAACAAGTGCACGCTGACCAGTTATCAGCTCTGCTAGAACCACCCCGAATGCAAAAACATCAGTTTTAGAGGTAGTTTGCAGCTCACTTATGGACCTTGGATAAAAGCAGAATGAAGTCACATGTCAGGGAAAAAAAAATGAGTAAAACAAAATAAATAGATGTATGTAATTGTGGATATAATTGTTTATGTATCGCAGGGAAGTTTTCATAGTGCATCTTTTAATCACATCAATTTGCTCAATAGGTTTACTTATGCTCATATTACTAAGAAAGTACATCAAACTCACTCTGGAGGTAGATAACCAGGTGTTCCAACCAGCCGTGTTGCTATGAAATCATCTTCATTAGAACGTTCTACAAGCTTTGTCAATCCAAAATCTGCAACCTACAGAAACAACTTCTCAGCTAGTACCATATTGCTTAACATGCATCAGGTAACTGTGGGTGAAACTTTGAATAATTGTGAGTACCTTTGCTCCAAGCTTGCCATCAAGTAAAATGTTGCTTGTTTTGATATCCCGGTGCACATAGCGTGCCTTTGTATGATCATGTATGTACTCAATTCCCCTTGCAGCATCAAGTGCTATTTGTGCTCTTGCTGGCCATGATAGAGGCTGGTGACCTGATAACTTCTTCTGTTAAAGCATGTCAGAGCTTTTATATATGGTAAAACTTTGTTGTTGTACCAGACCTAATTTTTTTTGCTTATACCTGCTTTCATTTACTATTTGTCGAAGAAATTAGCTTAGTCATTTACATGTAGCCTTCCATATTTGCACCTATATGATATATTTAATTATTTATGTCCATCGAGATGAGGACAGATGTGCATCTAGCTTTCATATGCTTGAATGGTATCTGTTTTTTGAGAAATGGATGATACAGCATATTGACATAGTCTAAACAGTAAACTCTTCAATTTTGTTAAGAAGATTTCTTAAATTCAAATTTTGAATTGGGCTGCATTGATTCTGATTAAAACCTCGTTCAGGTTTGGAAGCAGAATGAATCATTAAAATTTGTTAGAAGTGTCAACGAAGAGAAACTGTAGTGGTAGAATAATTTAAAAAAAGAAAAAAAAAATTGGATTTCCACTCCCTTGGAAAGGAAAAGTTATAAAATAGCATCGAAAAGTTTGAGAAAAAGATGATGAACTGTGATTTAGGACTAAATGTACATTGTCTCGGTGGGCCTAGAGTGGAGTGCATGCACCACAATTTTCAATCTTCCCAAAATCATGGAGTTCCCATTATGAAAAATTGCAAAACTTTGAGAGCATTGCAGAATTTTTGTTGTGAGCAAAAATCGTGAAGGTACAGACTTTGTTTACAAACCTTTCTGAAGAATATATGTTGGAAAACATGCTTTAGAAAATGAAAATCATGGAAGGAAGCCGAGATGGAAGTGTTAATTGACGAGATGATTCATAGGGCCACCCATTTTTGGATTGAGTGAAGGATGTCAAATTAAAGCATGGTTTTGAGAGAGCACTTTGAAAAGAAGTTTTGAGGAAACATTTTTAGAAAAGAGAATTTGAAGAAGATGCCATCATGTAGTTGAGGGTTTTCTAAGAATGCAGAACAAGGCTTATCTTGGAAACGTTACATAGACTATTGTGGAGAAAAGCACCATAGATAAAATACCCCACCAGCAGTGTTTTGCTAATAGCGGAGAGCAGGTATTCCCCAAAGTTCATCTTCTGAGTCAAGATATTGGTAGTTGAATTATTTTCTAAGAAAATTTCTTCCGACTAATTTTCAAGTGTTATTTGGTTGATGAACTACAGTGGTGTAATATAATAGCTAATAGGTTAGTTTGTTTAAGAGCTTGGATCTATTGTTATTTCTTTCTCTTTCTTATTAGTGCTAAGCGTAAATTTTCTGTCATTAACATTTTGAGGTTCCCTATTTTCTCTTGGATTGTGTGACACTTGTGTAGATCATATACTAACCTCTCATATGCAGGTTCTTCCTTGATATAAATTATCTGAAAGGTTAAAGATTAAAGAGGCATGTGGAACAATTCAATTGTTCAATTACCCTTAAGCAAAGGATCGTGAAGATGGTCATTGAGAGATCCATTCTGAACATACTCGTATACCACGTAGAGATGGTTGTCTCCACTCGCATATCCCAGCAGCTCCACCTGAAAAATGGATTTGATCAGTGCAGTTGTTGACACCTTTTATCACATATTTTAGTTCATTGTTAGAGATAATGACTTACTACATTTATATGATGACTCTTGCATAAAACCTTCAGCTCCGCAAGAAACTCTTTTGACTTGCTAGATTTCATCTTCTTTATTGCAACTTCCTGTGGGTGATGAAAGCAATCCGTTGTTCTAGACTTTTTGAGAATGTTTGAAACAAAACAACCGCGTGGTTTAAGAAACTTTAATGCAATTTAGAAACAATTAGGCCTGTCATACCCTTTCTCCTAAGATGCCAAGGTACACACTTCCGTATCCACCCTCTCCTATTTTCCTGGTTTCATCAAAGTTACTTGTGGCTTCAGCAATCTCCTCCAGACTAAATTTAACTGGCCTCTTTGACTCAATACTTGTAACATCTGTACCAAGCAGTTGTACCCAATGAGCTATTGCTTCAAAATTGTAATTAATTTGGCTCATTGAAATTCCTGTCTATTGTTGTCTCACTAAGTAGTTGGTTTTTGAGGATGATTTGGGAATCACCCAAAAAAAAAAACAAAACAAAAAAACAAAAAGAAAAGGGGACCTAGTAGTTTGGAAACTGTTCAAAGGTTCGTACCTTAATCAGGGAATATTGCATGGAGGAAGAGGATTCACTTAGGCTCCAACTAGTTTGGGACTGAGGTTTTATTGAGTTGACTTGATGTCTTTGTTTATCGAAAAGAATTTTGAGTAGTGCCGTACAAACAATCTGTGTAACAAATTTTAAACAAGAATTGCTACTAATTGACATCCCATCGTTACTAATGTTAAATTCTCCATTCAGTGCATGTACTTTCCTAGTTGAGATTGATAGAAAAGAATTTTTTCAGAAATCTTAAATTGGACAATGTAGTTTTAAAGCTTGCACAAATTTTGTCTGACCTTCAATGTCTTTTCCTTGAAATTGTTTCTGCAAGCTAATTCTCTTGGCACTTGAGCTTTTCATGACAGCTTTTGGCTCTTCTTTGCTCTTTCCTTGGGTTTGCTTTCTTCTATGGAGGAATAAGATCAATGTGCCCACAGAAAGTAGAGTCACAGCTGATAATATGCAGATGATTATTGTCCAGTTCTGCCTTTTTCCTGATATGAATCTCAGCACAGGTAAGTTTACTGGAATATCAAGACTTATGTCTTAAGGAAACTTGATATACATTCTGTAATCAGAAAGGCTGCTGACTTTTTGAGCATAACCAGCTTCAAACTGTTGGGAAATTCATGTAGTGAACATGATTTTTGTAAATTTCAAGCCAATATAAATGTGGGTCTATAGTGGAATGGATAGAGCTCCATGAGGAAATTAATCTCAGGCATTCACTTGTTCAAATCCATGAATAGAGTGAATAAAAATTGGCTTCAAAATAAGCACCTTGGCAATGGAAAACTTGGTGTAAACATAGTGGCAAGTGGCCGTGGGCTATTCAAAATTGTAGATAATCCAAATTTGTAATTGTTTTTGCAAATTGCGGGTCATTCAATTCTTGTTATTTTACATTATTGAATAAAATTAGAGGTTGAATCCAGATTCTTGGAATTATAAATTTTCAAATTTCTTGAAAATAAACACTGGTATGTAATCATTATTTCCAACACAAATTAATGATCAATAAAATAAATGGAATGATTAAGAAGAAATTCCCATGGAAAGACAGAAAGATAACTGGAAACTGAAGCAAGACTGATCAAACATGCTAGGCCATGAGTTTGAGACATTTAACACCGCTTAGAGACTATTGTATTGTTTTTGAAACCAAGTATTTTTCTTTTTTTTTTGGTAACACAGAACCCTCATCGGTTTATTGCAACTCTCAACAAACCGTGTAATCGATGGATAAACTGGAAAGATATACGCTGTCCCTCGCGCACACCTCACTTGAGTCAGGAATCGAACCTATGTGGTCTCTATAAAGAGCATACCTACGAGCCACTCGGGCTAACCCCAAGGGCTTTGAAACTAAGTATTCTGGAAACACATTTCTTTCTTCCTTTCTTTCTTTCTTTTTGTGTGTGCGCGCGCGCCCGCGTGTGTGTTTTTGATAATTAAGATTTTTTTTTTTTTTTTTTGTAATTTTCTGATAATCAAGATGAAGAATACCACTCACTTTTCTTGGGGATTTGAGTACCTTCCTTCTCCCTGGGTACAAACAACACCCACCCAATGTCTATGTGACTTGGATCTTGGGTTAGTTTTTCATTCATGCTCTCGATTGTGCTTACTTGTGCAGAGAGAAGTCCAGCAATTCCTGACAACGTGTCATCCTTTTGAATTGTATACGTCACTACCTCCTGTGATTCTCTTTCCACACAACCACATGCGAGATGCAAAAGGACTGCATTTCCAGCGACAAATTTCTCTTCTTCTCCCCTGACCATCCACACCTGACCACTGTAGAACTCACTACTGACATTTGCAAAAGTGTCACCTGATTTTACATTATACAAAGTATCATAAAAGTACTCGAAGCTGCCATCTACGTCTTTGCAAGTGCAAGGAACAGATACTAGGTAATCTAGGTTGGTGCCACGAGTTATGGGTTCGAATTGGGATGTATTCACTGAGTAGAAAGATGCTATTTGTTCTAACTGAAGCCTGTTGTTTGAGGTATGGTATAGGTAGGAATTACATGTCTGGTTGTTGTTAGAGCAACTAACAGGGTACATGAGCACTGAGCTTATGACAACCTTGAAAGAAAATAAGATGGTACTAATGAAAACATGGAGCTGGTGGTTGTTATGAGAAGCCATAGATGAGATCCTGAGAGAATTTCTGTGAAGCATAATTAAATACCACAGAAGAAATGAGAAGGGAAAGGTGCAAGTATTTCTGTAGTTTGTGGATTGGCTTTACACGTTTGTTCTTTTTATGAGGATCATAAACAAGCATATCATTTTGAATTCTACTTGTCCAGACAAGTCTTTTATATGAAAAAGAGGAGACGATACTGATACTAAAAGTAATGTCAACTCGATGACATTGAGGTCGGGGGCCGTTGAATTTTATACTTTTTCTTAATCCAAAAAAGGCATGAATATATCTATACCGTTAGAGTTTAATCCAACAACTTCTGACCTCATGTTTCTAAGCTGGCATTGCATTCAATGTCAAGCCCCCCATATCCCTTTTATTTTGGGTATTCTTATGTCTTTTCGTTTCAATTTGTTAAAATTGTTTGACATAATTTTCTTGTAGTCTCTCCCATGCAAGGTAGCATCTTACACATCTAAGAAGAGGACATGTTTGCGCCCCCCCTTAAAAAATATATATGTATATATATATATATAATAAATAAAAATAAATAATTAAAGCAACATGCTTCCCTTTGAACATAGTTTGTATCGGTAATTAATTGACCAAATGTGCATCTCTGGAGGGTGCCCTGTTAGAGTTGGTCCACTGGGTGGCTGTATATAATTGTACACATTGATAAATCAAACAGAGCTTCTGGCCGGCACAACATTTAGAAACAGAGTGTTATCATCATGCTGATGGATAGAAAGCCATCTGCAGTTGCTACGTGGACTTCATCATATAAAAGTAACAAGAATTTGTATTTATTAACCAAAAAAAAAAAAATAACAATAATAATAATAAATTTTGTAAAAAGTCCATTATTTCTCTTGCTTGGAAGCATACCTCTGTCTGGACTTGCATGGAATTCAGTAAGCCCTCCCCATCTTTCTTAATCCCAATTGTTTAAAAAATGTTTTAAGTCATTTTATTTCTTCTTGGTATCTTTCTACTTATTGTATTCTTTCTCTACGTGTTTCATTAATTTTCTAGTATTTTGAAGAAATCGAATATCGCAAGTGGTAAAAGCCACAGGTAGATTACAAGTTGGGAAGCAGTCATTATCGTATATTTGGGTAGCATCATTTGTGCAGCCTCTACCATGGTTGGTTGGAAAACCATGCTTTGTTTATCTTCAAAGAAGGAAATCGAAATGATGGAATTTTATTTTTGAAAAAGTTAGGCTCTGAAATTTCGACCTGAATGTTCAAAAAATGGAAAATATTATTCCCTTATAAGAATTTACAAAAACAGATGCCATAGTGGCGTGGTAATATGTTATGAACTCAAATTAGTGAGTCTACAAATTAATTAGTTAGGAATTAATTACTATAGTTGGTTACACAAATTAGTTAGTTAGGAATTAGTTACTACAACTACTATAAATACTTTTGTAATGTACAATTCAAAATTTTCAGTGAGAATTTTCTTGAGAATTCATTCTCTTTAGGAGGCCGGAAGTCCTCGAACTCTTCCATTTTCCTTTCACTTTCTCTTCTATTTTCCCTAATTTTCTTATCACCCAAACATAAAGAGATAGGGTCACCATAATTGGTATCTGAGCCATTATCTAATCCAAAAATGGCAGAAATTAGATATGTAACACAGCAAAATCAAGAAAATAGTTAAAAAGAGTGGTGGAGACGGAGATGATAATAGCGGCGGATGATGAAGTCAGGAGGAGAAAAGAATAGTTCATCATCTGTTTCACTTCATCTTTAGGATATTTACAGAGACAAGTTAGAGAAGAAAAGAATAGAGTAAGTCTGAAGACCAATAGCAAATAAGGATTGGCATATACATCGATAGATCAACCCTCAATCATCAAAGATGAAGGATCAGATTGAGCTTTTAGCAATCTCAATCCAAGCTAACCACATGTCCGAGATTGACAGCTGAGATGGAGAGGAGTTCGGGGGGTGGTTGCAAGATGGGAAGTTGTGACATTAATGGCAAGGCAGAGCAGCAGGTAAATGGAAGCTTTTAGAGTAAGATAGCAAGGTGAAAGGACTACATATACATATAAGTGAATATAAGAGTCGAACTTGGTAGTGAAGTGGGTAGATGGGCTAAGAGATGGGGCAAGGATTAGGCTTGAAGAGTAGCCAAGAAGCCCAATCCGAGCTAGCACTTTTTTAAGTACTGCTCATCATGGGGCATTTCTTTAGTTGCTAGTTCACCATTTGGGCTCGCCAAATGAACTATAGTTAAACTGTTAAAAACTAAATGAGCTAGCCATAGTTAGGTTAAAATATATATATATATATATAGTCCTACATTGCAACGCCACAATATTTGTACTTTGACCTTGAGGACAAGGTCAATTTCTAAGGCTATGGGAGTTGTTATGAATCCAAATTAGTGAGTCTACAAATTAATTAGTTAGGAATTAATTACTACAACTGGGTACACAAATTAGTTAGTTAGGAATTAGTTACTACAACTACCATAAATACTCTTGTAATGCATAATTCAAGATTTTCAGTAAGAGATTTCCTAAGAATTCATTCTTTTTAGGAGATCGGAAGTTCTCGAACTCTTCTATTTTCCTTTCACTTTCTCTTCTATTTTCCTTATATTTCTCATCACCCATACATAAAGAGATAGGGTCACCACATTATATTAGTTTTATAATTAGAGTGCATCTTAGTTGGCTTCTTCATTTGTATCTATATCTTTCTAGCAAATTTTTTGGCAGTTTTTTTATTTTTATTTTATTTATTTATTTTGTTTATTATTTTTTTTTTGGTGTAGTATATCATAATTAGAAAAGGCAGCCTTTTACACAAGATTCTGTAATGAGACCAAAAATGAAGAAATCAAACAAATCTCTCCAATGGTTAATGAAACCATTACAGAAGCTTACAAAGGAAATGGGAATCGGGAGGAGTACAAGGCACATGTAGGCGAATTGATTGATGGAAGCCTTCAAGGCCATTCTAACCCTCAGATCAGCTGTTAAGGGTTTATCATGGGCGGTCCAAATTGGGTAAGACAGTCTCAATCTCAGCCATCTAATTACTTTGGAGCCAACAGTCAAGATGGAAATGGGAGATAGTGGGGGTTGGTGGGTAATAAAGGAGCTGTACTTCAGCTAAAAGGAAGTCAGTATAAAGATAGCCAGAAGATATGGGATAAAGCAAACAACCAGGCAAGGATCCAGCTGGGCAATGACCCAAGGTCAGGAACTGTTGGGTAAAAGAAAGATCCATGGGCATGAAGGGAGGGTCCATTTAAGTAATTGGGCTGAGAGAGTTGCCTTGAAACCAATAGATCCAACCGTTTAAATAAGTGGCTGTCATCATAGGATTAGTTACAACAATTCACAGTTAATCTGTTGTAGCTAATTCAGTTACTGAAAATTAGTTAGGATTTAACTGAAAGCCACGCGGTTATAATCAATTCAGTTGTAATAAAGCTATAAATACTGATGTGGTAATTCAATAAAAGGGGATGATAAGTTTTCTTGAGAAATCTTTCTCAATTGAGGAGGCTAGGGAATCCTTGAATTTTCCACTTCATTTTTCTGCAAGTTCTTCTTCCACCATAGGCAGAAACAAGAATAAGCTCATCGGGAGCTCATTCCAGATTCTCGCCTCTACAAGGTTTGGGGATTCTAATGTTAGTTTTGCTCCCCAATAACTGAAGAGACTGTTTTTGAGTGTGGAACACAAAATTTCGAATCCATAGAAAAAGCTTACCCTCTAGTATAACATTACTCTTTTTCGGGAAATTTTCCATGGGTTCCTAAGATTAGATTAGGTAGCTTGCTCCTTTGAAGCACAAGCTAAGATTGATTTGCATCTTCTTGCATATTTGTGTTTTGAAACTAAAATGATATGGCACAAATTTGATTATGATTTTCTTTTTTGGATTTGTGAGAAACTTGACTGAGTTGACTTATCAGAAACAGTCAATATCATATATATTGCAGGTAAAGGCCCTATATTTGAGGAGCAGCCTGCAAGACTATATAGCACCTTTTTTTCTTTGCAATTCTTATTTCTTATTTGTCTGCATTCTAACACCCTTTATACTAATCAGTTGAACTTTTTGAAAGGTGATTTTGATTCTTAGTCCTTGTTTGGATGGGCTCAAGCAAATATCCACATGCTATGCTTTGCAAAGGAAAAAAAGGAAAGAAGCCCCGGTCTATGGTAGGCTTGTTCCCCCCCTTTTCGCGGCGATAATAAGACCAGCCAACTTGAAACTCTGAATTTTCAATCACAGCAGATGGCACAATAATCTCATAATCAGCACTGTTTGAGCCCATTTATCTAAAAATTTTACTCTTACATCTGTTATTTTTACATTTTTGCTCTATTTATTTATTTATTTATTTTTACCTTTGCCCCTACTTACTTGAAAATTGTGCTTATTACCTCACTAAATATAGAGTTTGGTGTGCCTTTGCTTGCTTGGTGGGTCTTTAAGTCTTTGGAAAAGGATGAGTTATGACTATATACTAGCCCAAGCAAAAAATGCCAGTTGGCTTGTATTCTGGCCTCTAGTGGGAATGCTTTGGTGAATTAGTAAATTAGTCTCCTCCAAAATGGTCCAAACTGTTGCCTGGAGTGAAACTAGCTACATTGGTGTGATATCTGTTAAAGAGTCTCCGATACTTAAATTAGTTAAGGAGTTAAGTAAATAATTTGGAAGAGTTTTAGTAAGGTGAAGATATTGTACCTAAATGCTTGTAAGATGCTAAGTATATATAGAGATATGGAGCCTTCTATAGAATGGATGTGCATGAGTCATACACAATCATATCTATTCCTCCAATTAAATAATGACACCTGTATTGTAAATCCGAATGTTGATTTTTCATTTGGTTAGTAAAACCGTTAAGAGACAATCATCACCTTTATAAACGCGTAAATTGAAATAAGTCAGGAAATTGATCTGCGATATAAACTATTTCATCCTTAACGTGACAGTCGTTCGGGACCGATCGAAACTCCTGTCAATCGGTCAAATTAAGTCATGGTATGGATTAATCGGGAGATCTTACTCTGTCGGTAACCACCCCATCATGCTTGAAAAATAAAATTTATTTTGTCCCACGTTATAAAAATCTATAGCCATTATTACACACATTGCCTTCATTAAGTTGGGTCAACAAATATAATTGAATCTATGCATCATAGTGGCTACGTCTAACAGGAACAGGACAACCATGCGCGACGGTCTCGTTTTTCCCATGTATGTGTGTGTGTGCATATATATATATCATATCTATATTTTATCTTAAAAATTATGAAAAATGAATTTAATTTTTAAAGTGAACTTCAAATTCCAAAACGCACGTCAGATTTCAAAATCAATTTCAATTTTCAAAGAGTACTTATTTTCTAGCCGTTTTCAAATTGTGTTCACTCGCTACAAATACCATATTAATTTGAAGAACAAACACATCAACCCCCCCCCCTTCTTTTTTTTCTTAGTCTGATCACTATATATTTGGGTAAAATACAAACTAATTCAAATCTCCTTAGCGAGTGCACACTGGAAATTTGAACTATTTGTACCAAGATTATCCTAGAAGGGATAAAATCGTTCTTTAAGGATATCGGGTTTAGTTCTGCGTCTTAGTTTCTCATTTTTTGCAGCCCCACCCCCTGAGACTAGAATCCACAACTAATTTTGTGGGTATAAGACCTCTAATAACCTGAGCTTCTTCTTGGTCTGATTGTAACTTATATCAGCTCTATTTGCTGTAAGCATATCAAGAACTAACCATGGTTCTAGCACTGTAAAACGAGAGTTGCAGATGTAACAAAGATTTTAGCCTTCCAACAGTTTTCTGGGACTGCTGTGTCTAGAGATAGGGGGAAAGGGTAGCTAATTACGGATGCGCTTGACATGCCGAAAAGGTAAGTAAATATCTAAAAATTTTAAAAAATTTTTATAACTCTTTAACACATTTTGTCCTTCTCATATTTTTTAAAATTTCTATAAATTATATATATCTACATATCTCAACAAATTTTTACAAATCTCAATAACTTTTTTTACAAATCACAATAACAATTCTACAAACTCCAATAACCTTTCTACAAATTCCAAAAATTTTTCGACAATTTTCAAAAAATCTGACAAAAATTCGTTGGAATGGATCCAAAAATCGATCGGAACAGTTTCTCTCCAACATTATGACATCAAAGTCAAAAAGTCCAACAATTTTCAAAAAAAATTCTGACATAATTCCGCCAAAACAAATTCAAAAACTTTTTCTAACGGTTTCTCTCTCTAACATTATAACACAAAATTCAAAAACCTACACTATTCATCTCTGAAAAACGTGATTTAGTAGTTACACATCGAATGCTAAAAATTTGTCCAAACTACATTTTTTATTGTTTTTTAATACTCCAAACGCACCCTAAATGTCCCTTCAAATTATTATAAAGGTGTTTGAGTGAAAAAAAAATTAAATATAAATTAGTAAAAAAATGTAGTCTTATAATTAATGTCGTGACTAAAAATTTAAATTTTATAGGAATATTTATTTAATTATTTATTTTTAAATTTTATTATTATTATTATTTTTTTAGAAGCTCCAAATGCAGCCCATATACGAACCTTTTCCACCAGCGGCTGCACCTCTTCAAAGCCTCTCTTCATCGCTTCTGCTCGTTTACCTTACCTAATTTTGCTAGCTTTGAATCTATATCCTTCTAGAGACACAATGCTATGTTTGATTTGAGAATAGAATTTAAGTAATAAGTGATAATATAAAATAATATATAAAACTAAATATAACATAATAATAAAAAAGAGAAATTAAATATAACATGGTATTATCATTATTATTTGATTAATGAGATTATGTAATGAATTAAAAAAATGATTTGACTTGAAATAATTATAAACATTTGAATTTTTATGAAAATTAATCAATGGAAGGAGTATACAATACCACTGGTTATGTTTGTTTAAAGAATTAAAGTAGTTGAATTGCATATGATGACTTGTTAATTTTTTTTATTTTGTTCTTATTTTTCTATATTTTTTATTAATTATAAAAAAATAATTAAAAATTAAAAATATTGAAATATTTCTCAAGTAATAAATAATGGTATTTAAGTAAATATTTAGTGATTAAAGAGTATTTTAAAAAGATAAATAAAGGTAGTAGAAAGTTAAGTGATATATTAGGAAAATAAAAATACAAAGATAAAATTATTTAAATAACTTATAATTTAAAAATTACTTATACACTTTTTTTTAAGCTGTAGGCGCGTTATTGGTGATAAAAAGGTATTAATGGAAAAAATTAAAATGCTTCCCAAGAGGTTGGACTAATTGTGGACTGATTGCCCACTCAAGATTGCTATTACCCCATCCTTCTAATAATTTCCCACCAAAATTCAAAGTTACAAAATTATTTTATATCAAATCTCTGTTAATGAGACATTTATTAAGGGTCAATGAATACATAAATGTTGCGTTTGTTTGAGAGATTGGATAATGGAGGATAAGTAATACCGTGGGACCTATTAATGGGATTGGATAAAAGATGAGATTAATTTTTTATGTGGGATTATTTTTTTGATGTTTGGTTGATGGGATATAAAATGGGATAAAAGATGTGATTTGATATGTGATGTAATAGAAAATACTTTTGGACATTTGGATCTTGGAGGGAAACAAATCCGGCCACGGGGATTATTAATCCCACATGCCTCACGGGATACCACATTTAGCCATTTAGGTCATAACTCATCCAATCTCTGTGGCCCATGGATATCAAACAAATACTTCATTACTCCTCCAATCCGTAAGGCCCACGGATTACTTATTTAATCCCACCTCTTTATCCCTCAAACAAACGTAGCCAAAAGGTAATAATGTCTCGGACTTTGATATAACTGTACATGAGAAAATACGAAATGTGTATAATAAAATATGATGATTTTTCAAAATGTCCCTCCTATAAATTAACATCCAATTGTTAAGAACTATTCTTTCTTTTATTCAACAATTAATATTATTTTTATGTTTTTAATTTCTTACTCAATTCTTAGTTTAGTGGACTCACTATCATTTATCTCACAAACTAACTTTGGTATTTTAAATTTCAAAACTTCCAACTTAAATTCAGCCTAATTATGATTCTTAGAAAGTTGAACTTTTCGAATTAAAATACCATAATTTATATTTTTTTAATCTGTTTATCAAAAATTAATTAGAGAAATAAAGACCAAAACACATATAATAGTTGCTAGGGGTTAAAATTTTGAAAAAAAAAATTAAAGCCCATAGATTCTCATAGTTTTTTCGATTTAAAATTTTTGTCTAAAGTTTTAATTATATAAAAAATTTAATATTAATTTTATTCAGAGTATCATATGTGCGAATTACTACTACATATTTTTATTAACTCTTAATAAGTATCTCAAATCACCTGTTAACAAATACGTATTTAGTTTTATACATTATATTAAGATATTTCTTATTTCCATTATTCTATTCCCTAATTAAACGTACTAAATACAAGTTTCGTAGATCCCTAATTTGCGGGACGAGGATTCTCTTTGAAGTGTGAAAAATGTGTTTTGAGAGACCTCAGGCTACTTTTAACATTGGCTTCGTTTGGAGCTCTATAAAATAAAATAAGATCTTACAAATTTCTATAAATATAAATTATGAGATAACAAAATTTAAATTCTTCACTCACTGTACGAATTATGAAATATTTATTTTTACAATTTTATTTTATTTCATACACTTTTATACAATTCTAAACACACCTATTATTTCTTTGTATAGAATCTTCATCTAGAAGTGTGATAGATTTATTTATTTATTTACTGGGTAATAAAGAGTTAGAAATTATTTAGGCTTTATATTTTAAAA
This sequence comes from Vitellaria paradoxa, assembly GCA_019916065.1. Lineage (NCBI taxonomy): Eukaryota > Viridiplantae > Streptophyta > Magnoliopsida > Ericales > Sapotaceae > Vitellaria > Vitellaria paradoxa. The sequence continues at coordinate 40,119,460 of CM034240.1, forward strand.
AATGATGGATTCATAACTCAGTTGCATTATTATATTTGAAATTTCTGCATCTTTCTCCTTGGATAAGGTATTGCTTTTAGTTATTGTCATCCACCTCTGGCATCAAGGCACTGTTTGAAGTTAACAAAAAAAAAAAAAGTACAAATTTCATAAATTTTTATAAATAGAAATTATGAGACTATAAAATTAAAATTTTTCACTCGTTACACAAAGTACGAGACATTAGATTTTACAAATTTAGACAACTTCAAACACATCCAAAATTTGGTGATTCTAGCCTTGTGTGTGTGTATATATATATATATATATATTTTACCCATAAGAGTTGATTTTACCCCCTTTTAATTGCAAAATTAATACCATTTAATTTAGAATCTGATTTGGGGTATTATTAAATAGAGTATTTGTAAGATAAAATAATGAATTATATTTCAAAAAATCTAATTGAAAAAACTGATGTAAATGACGTTTTCTAAAAAAATGTTATATAGAATGGTTTGAAGAATCTGATGCGGGGTAATATTCAGCCAGGAATTTATAAAATAAAAAAATAATTTATTTTATTATATTTTAAATAATATATTAAGCCCAGTTTGGCCTACCAAACTTTACCAAAACTCACCAATTTTTAATTACTTTCTGTACTTTCTTCCAATTAAATTTTAACACATATCACCGTTATTGTACTTTTTGGCTAAAATTTGACCAACCAAACGGGCCTGAGAGAAACTGATGATGGAAGCTTCTAGATGGAATGAGATAACAAGACGGTATTAGAACTTACATGTGTATCTTTTGATCTTGAAATTTTCTTTTTTGTTATGTTTGGATTGAAAATTCGGTTAGAAAAAATAAAAATAAAAGAAACTTGAGAAAGAAAGGCCGTTGGCGAAAATAGAAAAAAACTCAAATATGTATCGTATGTGACCTCACATCCTCACTCTCCCACAGAAAGTTTGTTTCAATGATCAAAAATCACAATATTGAACGCAGGGAGATTCAAATATTGAAGAAAATAATGCTAAATATAAAAGTATTTTACTCACTAAAATATAATATATATATATATATATATATATGTATATTTACAAGTTAGCAGAATTAAATCATTAGTAAGTCAATTTAAAAATAAAATAAGGTGTCATTTGGTATATTTGTTTTAATTCTATTTTTCATTTTCAATTTTTGAAAATAAGAAAAATAACTCTAGAAATGCATTTGATTACTTTTGTTTCTAAAATCTATTTTAAAAAATAAAAAATGAGTTTGCATGTAAAATACAAAATAACAAAAATTCTTTTTGAGTATTTTTAATCTAAAACCAAAAAAATCTCAAAATACACAAAATAACAAAAATCAAACCAAATATATTTTCTATTTTTTGTATTTTGAGATTTTCAAAACATATAAAAAAGAAAATAAAAAATAAAAACAAAAAATTAGAATTGCAAACTAAATACAACCTAATTTTCTTATTAAAAAAAACCGGTGGTTGAACATCTATTTCTATTACCCCGCGCCCTTTTTCTCTTAGAAAGCTTTTTTCTCTCTCTTTCTAAGGAACTTGGTAAAATAGCCACTAATTATGGAGAAGTCAAGAATTTAATTTTTGTTGACTTTGTAGGGTTCTATTTAAAGTTTTAAATTTTTTCAAAAAATTTTTGAAAGTCTTCACTTCCCTCCAATTTAATTTGATTTAGTCACGTGTCACTTTTTGTACTACTTCAACACCAATTTTTAATTTTTTTTAAAACTCTAACACCCCTAAAGTTATTCTTAAATTATTCTTTAGTAAGTTAAATTTAAGGTTTCTAATTTGATTTTTTCGCACAATTTTATTTTTAATTTCAAACTAAACATCTTAGTAAGGCTAATATTGTAACCAAAAAAAAATTGTAAGTTCAATTTAATTGAAAAATTTTATTGATTAAACTTTCAAACAGTTGGAGATCTCAAACGATTTAAATTAAGTTAAACATAATAATTTGATTATCTCTTTATAAATTTAAATTTGCTAAATTGAATTCAAAATAAAATAAATAAATAAATTACAAATTATGTTCAAAGTTAAATAAATAAATTATTGACTTTAGAATTTTTAACGAGTGGAAGCAGGGACAAACCAAGTAGAAGGCTATCTGGGCTGGCCTAATTTTTTTTTTTTTGGTAAATTTAGCCTTTATTAAATTTTTGTAATCCTATCTATTTTTTCTTTAAATTTTCTATCCAACCTAAATTTTTGTAACCTAACCTAACGCATTTTATTTTTAAACCCTTTGATCAGCTCAAGTCCAGGTAAAGTTCAAATTCTGAGTCCGCCAACTCCACGCAGCCCAGCCTATTTTTATTTTTAAATCTTTTGATTGAAGTTCAAATTCTGAATTTATCCTTGAGAGTGAAAGTATAACGTAATACAAGGGACGATATGAAGACGTTTGAACCCATTCAATAAAATCAAATTAATTGATCAGACAATATGTAAATTAAAGCCTTTTTCAAAACACTACTAGAAAATGGTCTATTTGAATTGGGAAAACTCAGGCGATTGCTTTTAGCAACCACTAATAAAACTTTTGCGACTGCTTATGGCAGTCGCCGAGTTGGGCGACGCTAATAATTTGCGGCTCGCTATTCACGAGATTAAACCTCGGGGCAACCGTCATAAGCGGTTGTTAATAAATAGTCGCAAAAACTTTATTAGCGATTGCTTATGGCGGTCGCTAATAATGATATTATAATCTTGCAGAGAGCCTTCTCTTTTTTACCCTCTCTCTCTCTCTTTTTCTTCTCCCTCTTTCTCTTTTTCCCTCTCTTGCCCTTCTCCTCTATTCCTACACACCCCCCTCCCGCCTCTCCCTACCGACAAACAACGAATGCCTCTAATCCACGTCGTCAGTTGACTTTAGGTAGTTTTCTCTCTCTCTCTCTCTATATATATACACATCACTGTCAAACTATTTTTTTCGATTTATCTCTCTAGTTTTTGTTGAGTTTTCTCTCAATCTACTTAGCCGTTGCTCTCGATCTTCAAGTATGTTTTGATTTTTTTCTATTTTTTTATTTTTTAGCCCTTTCATAGTACTCAGTTTTGCTGGTTTTTATTTTGGTTTAATTTGTTATTTTTGGCTTATTTTGGTGTATATATATGTTGTTTTGTGTTGAAATTTGTTAGAAGATGGGATTTTGCTGAAATATGTTGGAATATGTTGAAATATTTTGGGGTTTTTTGTTTGAACTAATTATTTTTTGGGTTAAAATACTATTTTTTTAGTTTTTGCTCCATTTTTTTTGTACTATTGATTTATTTTTTGTTTGAATATTGGAACTATTTTTTTTTTTTTGGTACATATTGTTGGAACTGTTGAAACTGTTAGAGCTTGACTGTTTTTTTGGGGTTCATAATTCTATTTTTTCTTTTAATGAAATGTTAGGAATTTGATAATATATTTTTGTTTTGATGTTGCATTTAGTATTGTTGATGTAATGTTTGTGGTGAGATTGGAAGTGAAGAGGATGAGCTTGTGGTTGGGGGTTTGTATTTGGGGGTTATGGAGATGAAGGGGAGAAATTGTTTTTAATTTTTATTTTTTTTTAAATTAAAAATCAATGTTTTATTTTGTTTTTGTCTTATATAACATTTTTAATTAAAAATATATATTTTTGATAATATATATATTATTAGCATTCATTAAAATAATTATAAAAATATTTTTAAATAGAAAAAAATAATTTGTGACCAAATTATTTTATTTTATTGAACTAAAAATTTGAATATATAAATACATGAATGTTTATTTTTTTAAATTCAAAAATATTTTTTAATTACTTGTCAAATTCAAAAATATTTTTTTGACTATTGCAAATTATGTTTGCACCTGGTGCAATTAATTTCGATATTTGGCTTAAAATTAATTTCTTAACAAAAAATGAATTGAATTTTGTATGTGAAATTAAAGAGATATTTTTTGGATTTAATAAAAAGTGATTTGATTTCAAATTAAAATTTTTAATTTAATAAAATGCAATACTAAAGACCAACATAATTTTGAGTTAATTTTCTTCAATATATATTTAGTTAATTTTCTTTGATTTATATTTTAAAAAAGTTAAAATATGTTAAAATTTCCAATGTCCATGACTTTTGAATGGTTTTGAAATATATTAAATTAAAATATTTTTCAAAAGATAAATTTATAGTAATAAGTGTAATATAGTAATATTAATTTATGATAAAATTAATGTTAATAATATTTTCTTTAGGATTATTATAATATTAATAATAATAATTGAATAGTAGTATTAATTTATAATAATAATAATAATAATAACATAGTATATTTTAATTAGTTAAATTATTAATAATATACAAACTCGTAATATTAATAGTAATATAAATTTATAATAAAATTCAGTCACAATAATAATAATTTTATAATAAAATTAATAATAATAATAATAATTAAATACTAATAGTAATATTAATACTAATTTATAATTTAATTAGTTAAATGAATAATAATACACGAACTAAAATACAAATAATAAGAATAACATTGTACAAGACTTTAAAATACTAACAATATTATTAATTTGTAATTCAATTCTACATAAAACACTAATTACTACTTCCAACAACTCTCCATTTATTGAGTAGGGACGATATAAGTGGAAGTGTAATGTAATACTAAGGACAACTACATTTGAACACGTTCAATTAATGGATCAAACAACAGTTAAATTAAAGCCTTTTTCAAAATTAAGGTATCATTTGAGTTATTTCTAAATTACAAAACTACATTTTCTTAGACACTATAGGCATGTGAATTCTTAGACTAATAAATGGGATTGACCCTATTAGAAAAATGGGTCAATCTCTTTTGACAGTAAGCATGTGAATCTTTAAACCAAACAAATGGAATAGACTCTATCAAGAAAAGAGGTCGACCCCTTTTAGCAGTAGGTATGTGAATCATTAAACTAACAACCCTTTTAGTAGTAGGTATGTGAATCATTAAATTAACAAATAGGGTCAGACCCCTTTTCCTGATTGAGTCGACCCCTTCTAGCAATAGAAATGTAAAGATTTGGGACATTTGTGTATTCAAAAGTAGTCTTAGAAGATAGCGTGAAGTATTAAAGGTATAAATATCAATATATAAATTTATTAAAAAATTAGAGTATAGATATCAATATATAAATTTATTAGAAAACCTAAAAAAAAAAAATAAAAAGTTAAGGTATTTTTGCTTCCCAGAGACAAAAAAAAAAAAAAAAAACCAGCTTATGTTTAGCCAGAGCCGACCCTAACATTTAGGTTGCCCTAAACTAACCCCGAATGGTTGCCCTCTTATGTCCTGGTCCGGGGTTGTCTTTTTAGCCTAGCGGGTTGCCCTGATCCGGGACGTTACCCTAGCTCAATGTTTTGTTGGGCTTACTACTGGGCCGGCCATGTGTTTAACTAGCTAGCTAGATAAAATACACACACATATGTGTGTGTCTATATATATATATATATATATAGTAAGTTTGGAGTGAGATAAATTGAAATAAATTGAGAGTTCGTAATGCGTACAGTGAAAGAAAAAATTGATGTGATATAAAATTAACAGAGATTTATACAGTTTTTTGAAGTTTATTTGTAAACCAAACGGGGCCATAGTATATTTGACGCACTAAAAAACTCTAAAAATTTTTAAAAATTATTTAATTTTTATCTCACTGCACAAATTATAAACTCATAAATTATCTCAAATTATATCACTTTTTACTACTTAAAAAAAAAAAAAAACACACACACACACAGAATGTTTGTTTAATTAAAGACACCAAATTACATTGACTTGAACTTAAAAAGATTACATATCAAAATGGACAAATTTAAACCCTTGAATCAGTTGATTCTAATCACCATTTACACACCATCCACCCATCCATTTTTATTGCATACCCAAAAAAAAAAAAAAAAAAAAAAAAAAAAAAAAAAAAACATCATGAAGTATGACACAACCTCGGCAAGCGAACCCAAACTTCTATAAAACACAAAACCGACAAGACAAAGACAAATTAAAATCCATTGCACCAGGGATCCCGACTGGGCCTTATTTGGGCTCAAGTTCTTCCTCCTTCCTGGGCCTTCTGGCCCGCTTCCCTGCCCTTCTGGCCCATGTACCCGGCGGTGTCCTGCACGCGCCTCTTCGCCAGCTCAATCTGTTCCGGGCCCGGCATGCGAGCTCGGCGTATGTAGTTCACGATCCAGGAGAACGACGACAGGGCGGTGATCCCGAACGCTCCCGACGTCAGGAATCCGGCGACGGCCAAGGCGACTGTGAGGGCGGCGGGGACGAGAATGGGGCTGAAGATGACGAAGAGCGGGGTGGCGACGGCCAGGCCGATGAGGGTTCCAGTGAGAATAAGGCCGGCGAGGAGGAGGAGCACGCCGCCGACGGGCAAGAGGGTGACGACCGCCAAGACTTGGGACTTGGAGGGACCCTTTTCGGGGAGGATTCCCTTGGTGGGATCGGTGGGGCGTTGGGGGTAAGCCGCTGGGTCTTGGGAACGGTGCTCCGCCATGGACGTACGGTGCTAATCTTAACACTTTCAAGAGCAAGAGATATAGAGAGAGAGGAGGGAGAGAGATGAGAAATGTGACGGAGGAGGAGGTGGAGATTTAAAGAGATGGAAAGGGTGGACACGTGGAGCGGTGTTTGAGAGATGGGTTTGTCCGGACTTGCATGGGAAAATAAGGTCTCCAGCTCTTAGATGGCTGCTTAGCTCCACGCAACCTGCTCTTCCACTCATTATTAGATTATTATTATTATTAGTTTTGAGTGCCGGGAAAGTTTGGAGAAACTGTGGGTTAGCTTGTGTTGGAGGTTTCCTTCAAATTACACATATCCATCTGTATGTCAAAATAATTTTTTTTGTAAAAAAATTAATACACTAAGAGTAAAATTATTCAGTCTGAATGGTTGACTCCCAGCTATTATAAACGAAAAATTCCTATTTTACCGTTCTTTTATCCCGTACCAATTATCACTCGCCTATTATTGACAAATTCCAAATAGTAATTAGTGTATTTTATTTAAAATTATCATAATTATAAAATATTATTTTTTATTTAAAAATTAATCATATAAAATTTAGTAATGAGTGATACAAAATAAAATAACAGTGGACGTAACTTTACTGTCTATAAACGGTGGAGATTCAACGACTATGTCAATCGCGATGCAATGTAATACCGTGTGAAAAATGTACTTGTGCGCAAAACATTCAAATTAATGCTAAGGTGCATGAAGATGAAGGTTTCTTTTCAAAAGAGTTGTATAAATTCGCTTCACTCGTACTAAGGCCCGTTAGAGAACTCAAATTAAAAAAAAATTATGTATATAAATTTTTATTAATTTTTAGTTATTTTTATTTTTTGTGTGTTTATTTGAAAGTTTAAAATTTTACTCATTTTTATAGATTGTTATTAACTTTTATCAACTTTTATCAATTACTAATAACTGTTTTGACCAAAATCTTTTGAACGGGCCTTATTAATTCACAAGTCTAACAAAATATATGAAATCTATTTAAACGGGTCATTTAATTACGTTCAAAATAGTTATGTTAAAAATTTTGAATTTCTCTTTTAAACGCTAAAAAGTGACTGATATATTATAATTTTACTAATTTTTTGCCTTTCAAACAAACACCCTTGAGAGTGTGTCTGGTAAACTAAAAAATTAAAACGTTTGGAATTTTTCTTCTGGTGTTGATACGTCACATTTTTTAACAAAAGTTGTGTATTTTGTAAAAATTTATAAAATTAATAAAAGTTAGAAAAAAAATTGGTGGTTTTGTGTGTGATAAGACTTTTGTGTGTTTGGTAAATTTTAGTGAAAAAAAAGTTAAAAAATTAGAAAAAAACTGAAAAATTTGAGGAAAATTAAAAGTTGATGGCTTTTTTTTTTCTTTTGGTTTTTGTTGGGGGGGGGGGGAGGGTTTACTGAACACACTCTAAATTTGCATTGCCAATCAATGGGATCAATTATCGTTTTCTTTTTAATTGAATTGTCTCTATAAAAATATTGATTTGAATTATCTTTTATTGATCATGAATGAAGTATGGGCCAGATTCCGGGGTCTGCCTGTGAGAGCTACCATTGCTTGCCAGGTAATAATTGAATAATTAAACCGATAAAAGCGAATAATCAAACCAAAAATTGAATAAAAATTACTACCATAGAATTGAATAAAGTTTATAATTGTAATTACAGATAGATGGATTGCTTTGGATTGAGATTTTATCCAAGAGTAAATTTAGGGTTTCTTTATTAATTAATTAAGTCATTACAATATATATATTAATTTATCTAAGAGTACATTTAGGGTTTCCTTATTAATTAATTAAGTCATTACAATAAACATATATATATTTATCTAAGAGTAAATTTAGGGTTTCCTTTTTAATTAATTAAGTCATTACAATATATATATATTGTTGGGCATAATAATACTAAAGCTGTACCCTTGCCGAACAGGTTTAGTCTGGTGCCACGTGGCGTGGTGCCGAGCAAATTCATATAAGCCACTTAGCCACTTGCCGAGCACGTTCCGTTTGGACACGTGGCATCTCGCCGAACAACTGATTATTGGCACGAGGGTTCCACGTGAGTGATGTACGTGAGTACACGATTTAGAGTTAGTGCTCCAAAGAGTACCCTGAATCTCGACATCAATAAACAATGTATAACCACGTGGCTATAGCCGATGAATCTAGTTTGCTCGGCATATATGTCGATGGCCAGTAAATGTCAAACTTAGGGCCCACAGCCTTTAAAGAAGGCTCATGACCATAAATGCACTTTAGTTAGGATTGAACTAGGTACTTGTCTCTGGAGATGTAACTAAATCGGTCTATCTCGTTACGATTCGGTGGCTGATGCGACAAGAAGACAGTATGACCCTGAAATTCAGGTTGTAATGTCGTGTTAAACCACCAGAAGCATTAAATGAAAGGCACGGTGTATTTATGAGGGGTCTAAGGCATTAAATGAAGGGGAAGGGCATTTAAAGCAAGAGTGTAAAAGAGGAACACGGCAGTGTGCGTAATGTCGAGTCATAGGTATGCTGCAATCATTACTCAAACCACTATATATAGATATACAACTGAATCACGGAGGTAAGCTGACTATTGCCAACTTAAACTTTGACTCCTTTATTTCCAGAAAACTTCTTTTGAGCGACTTGCTGACTTAATCATCGGAGGGTTTTCCGGCCTGAGACCTCCTCTCCGGCCGTCACCTTTCTTTCTGTCTTTGTTCGGCAGGTCGGCGATTGCATTTCCGGTTGGCGTGGTCAGCGGTTCCGGCGGTAATTTCTGCTGCCGAACATTTGGCGCCCACCGTGGGGCTCGTTGTCTAGCCCATCGTCGTGTTCACTAGATTTTTTCTTATTTCTTTGTTAAGTCTCCAGTATTTGTCCACATAATGACCTCAGGAGGAAACACTACCCCACCACCATCTCCACGGGCAGGAGACACTTCCACTCCTGCCAAAACTAAAGGGAGTGCGTTGGTTATCCGGACTCCAGGTCTGGAGTCCGCCCGGAAAAGAAAAACGGAGGATCCTCAGGTACTGGAACGGAGAGAAGAGCTGATGGCTAAGGCCAGTGAAAAGCAGGCAGAACTGGAGGAGATTCTGCTGGAATTGAGTAAGGAAAAGGGAAAACCCCCTACTAGCCATACCGCTGATTCTGGTCAATCCGACTCGGAATCTGATGAAGGTTACGATGCTCTTTACAAGGACCCCACTGATGAAGATGACGGGGACATCCATGAACAGAAGGAAGTGCGCTCTCGCTCGCGACGTGATGTCTCTCCTTCTAGGAAGGACTCGCGTCGTGTTAAATCGGTCGCAAAACGTGACGTGAGATCCGATGTTGACACGCCCGTCAAAGCGCATCACCAAAGGAATTCCTCAAAAAAGATGCTGGAGGCGCACTCAGAGGAGGCGGATAGCTCGGACCAAGAAGAGCTAACCTTAAAGCGTAAGAAAGCGGGAAAGGCAAAGATGGAAGACTGGGGGCAAGCAGAGGAATGGAGTGCTCAGGGCCAGAGCACACGAATGATGGCAAGGAAAGCCTTGGGGCGAATCTCTGCCTCCCCATTCGTCGATGAAATAATTGATGCGGAGCCTCCGGAGAAATTCCAAACTCCGAGGCTTAATCTCTACGATGGGAGAACTGACCCCCTGGCCCACTACCGTCATTACATGCAGGCCATGACGTTATGGAACAGTAACGACCACCTCATGTGCAAAGTATTCCCTTCTAGTTTGGGGGATACAGCGCTTCAGTGGTTCCATAAACTGCCCCCTGGCAGTATTCAGTGTTGGCAGCAACTGGCGGAGGAGTTCGTTACCCGGTTTCTGGCTAACACAAAACAGCCTAAAACCGCTGACGCTCTCCTCACAATGAAAAGAAAGTCCGGGGAATCATTGAGAGATTATTCCCGCCGTTATCTGGAGCTCTACAATGAGGTGGGAGAATGCTCGGAGCAATTGGCGGTCACCTCGTTCAAATTGGGGCTGCGGAAGGAGGATAGGCTGTGGCTCTCCTTGACCAAAAAGCCAGCAGCCAACATGTCAGATCTTATGTGCCGAATCGAGAAGTACGCCAAGGTGGAGGACGAGACACAGCCGACCGAGCAGAAAGAAAGGAGATCCCAGGGCCAGACAAGAGAGAAAAGACGGGGAGACGGTCGCCGATTCATTGACGAGGGGAAGTCAGTCTTCGAAGCGGTTAATACGGTGTTCAAAGAGCCAATCTTCAAGATCCTTCCCCAAATAAAAAATAGGCCATATTTCAGATGGCCCGGAAAGCTGCCGGATTTCCCTGGAAAGGAGAATTCCAAAAACTACTGCGCGTATCATCAAGACAAGGGACATCGCACCGGAACCTGCCGATCGCTACGACATCATCTGGAGGAATTGGTGCGCAGAGGCCACCTTAAAGAGTTCGTCGATGAGGGCAGAACCAGAGAAGCAGCCCCACAGGATAGAGAGCCAAGGAGGCAACGAGAAGAGACCGCCGAGGAGGAGGCAGCCGAAGAGGCACAACCCCCACCAAGGGCCAGGGCGCGCAGAGATGTCCCGAGACCTGCAGTCATCCACGTGATTCATATGGAACGACGACCCCAGAGTGTCATCAATCATGCCCCTAATCCACCAAGCAAAGAAATTTTGGGCGTCGCGGGTCAGCCGAGCAAGCGCCCAAGGACAGCCGCCATGGAGGAAATCACTTTTCATGAAGACGAGCATCCTGGTGTTCAGCTGCCGCACAATGATGCCCTAGTGGTTACTCTGGGCATGTTTAATTCAGAAGTAAGGAGAATCCTGGTAGATGCAGGAAGCTCAACAGAAGTTATGTTCCTGAGCTTATTTAAGAAGCTCGGACTAACTGAAGAAGATCTGGAACCGGCAGAATGCCCACTTATAGGATTCAATTCTGCTCCTGTCTGGCCTCTGGGCAGAGTCGTCATTCCTGTCCGCGTGGGTCCAGTGGAGCAAGAGGTTGAGTTCACCGTTGTGGATTCCCCCTCTTCCTACAATGCTATAGTAGGGAGATCGTGGATTCACGCTCTGAAGGCGATCCCCTCAACCTACCACCAAGTGCTGAAGTTCCCCTACTGCGGGGAAGTGATTTCTATTTTGGGGGATCAGAATACCTCCCAAAAGTGTTTCTCTGCAGCCTTAAAGTCCAAAATGATCCCCGAACAAGTCCAGCTGGCGGAACTACCCGAGGACACACCAAAGATCGATGATGTCGGTGGTGATCCGCAGATGAAAGCAATAGAGGGTTTGGAGAAATATCAAATTGGCCCGGTTGAGGATGATAAATTCTTCCTGATCGGCGCCAACCTGAGCGCCGAGGAAAAACTAGAGCTAACGGAGATGCTTTTGAAGAATATCGGAACGTTCGCCTGGACTCCACACGAAATGCCAGGCATTTCCCCCGAAATCATGACTCATAAGTTGAATGTGAATCCGGAGGTAAAGCCTGTGGTACAAAAAGCAAGGCGATCAGCTTTGCAACACGCAGAAGCTGTCGTTGAGGAGGTTGGCCGACTGTTAGAGACGGAGGCCATTCGGGAGGTCTCATACCCGGAGTGGTTAGCTAATACGGTCGTGGTCAAGAAGAAGAATGGGAAGTGGAGAGTCTGCGTAGACTACACAAACCTGAACAAGGCCTGCCCTAAGGATCCATTCCCTCTGCCAAAGATCGATCAACTCGTTGATTCTACTGCTGGATGTTCCAGGATGTCGTTCCTGGACGCCTATAGGGGATATCACCAAATCCCTATGTTCGGCCCTGATGAGGAAAAAACTTCTTTCATAACCCCGCGAGGCATATACTGTTATAGAGTTATGCCATTCGGGCTGAAAAACGCTGGAGCCACCTATCAACGGCTGGTTACAAAAATATTCAAAAAAGACCTCGGGCAGACGATGGAGGTCTACATTGATGATATGGTGGTAAAAAGCAAGGAGCCGAACACACACCTCCAACATCTCCAACATGTTTTCTCTACCCTTGATCGGTATGGGTTAAAATTAAATGCTGCCAAGTGTGCCTTCGGAGTTGGCTCGGGTAAATTTTTGGGCCACTTGGTGAGCAGAAGGGGAATTGAAGCTGATCCCGAGCAAATACGTGCCATCCAATCTGTTTCGCCCCCGCGCACAAAAAAGGAGGTACAGAAGCTCACAGGGATGGTGGCGGCACTCAACCGGTTTATTAGCAGATCATCCGACAAGTGCCGGCCATTCTTTAGGCTGCTCAAAGGGGCCAATAAGATGCAATGGGATGCTGAGGCGGATGCGGCACTAGAAAAGCTTAAAGAATACCTAACAACTGTCCCAATATTGTCAACACCGCAGCCGGGGGATGTTTTGCAGCTATATCTGGCAGTCTCAGAGCATGCAGTCAGTGCCGTCTTGCTGAGAGAGCAACAAGGGAAGCAGCATCCTATTTACTATGTGAGCAAAACAATGCAAGGAGCAGAGACCAGATATCTGCCCCTAGAGAAGTTGACCCTGGCACTAATAATGGCATCCAGGAAGCTAGCCCATTATTTCCATGCACACACCATTCAAGTTGTCACCGATCAGCCAATTGGCCATGTTTTAAAGAGGGCTGATGTATCGGGCCGACTAGCAAAGTGGGCAGTTTCCCTTGGCGCATTCGACATAAAGTTCATCCCAAGAACCGCGATAAAGGCTCAAGTCCTGGCCGATTTTGTAGCGGAATTTTCCACACCAGCCTGTGGTCAGACAAAAGAACTGTGGCATGTTGAAATAAAGCCTGCCCCAGCCGAACATAATGAGGCCGAACAAACTTGGCAAATCGAGGTTGATGGGTCTTCGACTAGAAAAGGAGGCGGCGTAGGCATAGTTCTGACTACACCAGAAGGGGTCTCAATAGAATATGCAATAAAACTCGAGTTTGAAGTCACTAATAATGAGGCGGAGTATGAAGCTCTCCTGGCTGGACTCGACATTGCTCGGCGCCTGATGGCAGATGATATCGTAGTAAGGACTGACTCTCAGTTGGTTGCTAACCAGCTAAAGGGTGACTATGTGGCTAGAAGCGAAAAGATGGCAGAGTATCTAGAAGCAGCAAAGAAGAGAATCGAAGGCTTCAATAAAGCTAGCGTGGAGCTCATTGGCAGGGATCATAACGCTCATGCTGATGCACTTGCAACGCTAGCTGCCTCTTCTCGAATAAGGCTAACTGACCAGGTCTTTATGGAAGTCATAAAAAGGCCGAGCATAACGAAAGACGTAGAGATAATGTGTGCTGACCCAGCCCCATCTTGGATGGATCCAATCATCGCTTACTTGAAGGACGGAACACTTCCCGAAGACAAAACAGAAGCAAAGAAGCTAAGAATAAAAGCCACCAGGTTTTGGCTCTCTCCCGACCAGAAGTTATACAAAAAGTCATTCACTAGGCCCCTATCTCCTTTGTGTTCATCCCGATAAAGTGCAAGACTTTCTTTACGAGCTTCATGAAGGTGTCTGTGGAGCACATACTGGGGGCAGATCACTGGCACACCGAGCAATTACTCAAGGGTATTGGTGGCCGAAGATGGGATATGACTCTCAGGCCTATGTTCGGAGATGCAAGAAATGTCAGAAGTTCGCTCCCATTCCTCATCAGCCAGCCCAGGAACTCAGCCCGCTTACCAGCCCTTGGCCGTTCGCTCAATGGGGACTTGATATTGTGGGGCCTCTGCCTTCCGCTTCGGGAAATAGAAGGTTCTTAGTGGTCGGCACCGACTACTTTACTAAGTGGGTGGAAGCAGAACCCCTAGCTCACATCAAAGATGCTGATACCATTCGATTTATTTGGAAGAACATCATTACCAGGTATGGCATCCCTAGGACACTTATTTCCGACAATGGGACGCAATTTGACAGTGCCCCGTTTAGGGAATATTGTTCTAGGTATGGAATCAAGAATATTTACTCTACACCTGCTTACCCCCAAAGCAATGGTCAAGCTGAAGCTACAAACAAAGTCATTCTCAATGGGATTAAGAAAAGACTGGAAGCGGCAAAAGGAAGATGGGTGGATGAATTGCCATCAGTACTGTGGACCTACCGAACAACCCCTAGAAGATCAACCGGAGAATCTCCCTTCTCTCTGGCTTACGGTGTCGAAGCCGTCATACCCTTAGAAGTTGGCCTCCCGAGCATCAGAACTCTATCATTTGACAGAGGGGAGAATGATCAAGCTATGGGAATAAGCCTGGATCTAATTGATGAAAGAAGGGAACTGGCAGCACTAAGATTAGCCAACTACCAGCAAGAGACAAGGAAGAAATTCAATAAAGGGGTCAGACGTAGAGAATTCCGTACTGGCGATTGGGTGCTGAGAAAATTGATGGGAAGCAGGAAAGATCAAACTGAAGGAAAGCTAGGAGCTAATTGGGAAGGACCATTCACCGTCTCTGAGGTGCTCGGCAATGGCGCCTACAAGTTAATTGACATGGAGGGAAAGCCAATCAAAAGACCGTGGAATATAGCCCATCTAAAGTTGTACTATCATTAATTTTTTCTTCACATTTGTTGACTAAAGACTTTGTATGTATATTGAAAAGCAATCCTTTTTACAAAGCAAAAGCAAACTCAAAAGCTTGAAGATCACTTTCTGCTCAACAAAAAGACGCCACATCACTTTGGGTGGTGGCATGGAAAAAGCCAGGCTCGGCTTCCCGAGCATTGATACGGGAAGAACGCCCCATCTCCATCGATGTTGACACAATCCTGGTTTGTTTATTGACCAGGAAATGCTCTTTAGACTGAGATTCAATTCCTCGGTCTTCTGAAAAGAATTATCAAAAGAAACCACGCTCGGCTTGCCCAGCGTTGGTACAATCCTGGTTTGTTTATTGACCAGGAAATGCTCTTTAGACTGAGATTCAATTCCTCGGTCTTCTGAAAAGAATTATCAAAAGAAACCACGCTCGGCTTGCCCAGCGTTGGTACAATCTTGGTTTGTTTATTGACCAGGAAATGCTCTTTAGACTGAGATTCAATTCCTCGGTCTTCTGAAAAGAATTATCAAAAGAAACCACGCTCGGCTTGCCCAGCGTTGGTACAATCTTGGTTTGTTTATTGACCAGGAAATGCTCTTTAGACTGAGATTCAATTCCTCGGTCTTCTGAAAAGAATTATCAAAAGAAACCACGCTCGGACTTGCCCAGCGTTGGTACAATCTTGGTTTGTTTATTGACCAGGAAATGCTCTCTAGACTGAGATTCAACTCCTCAGTCCCCTGAAAAGAATTATCAAAAGAAATCCATGCTCGGTTTGCCGACCATTGGTACAAAGAGAACCCACATCATTTCTGATGGTGGCCCAATCTTGATTTATTCATCTACTAGAAACGATTTTTTCTAAAAAATCAAGATTCGATTCCTTGGTTTGTTAATTGGAAGCAAAAGAAGCATGTTCTAAAGAGCACAACGCCAGTATCAACATAATGGTACACATTTCGCGATGCTCGGCATGAGACTAAAAAGCGAAGATTTGTCAGAAGATAGTTACCCCCGTTATTATGAGAAAGAGGACAGCCGAACTTATCGAGGTATGTGAGATTTATTAAAGTTATGCCTCTTTAACAAGAACTTGAAGTTATTTTACGACAAGCAAATTACTACATGAGCTTGTTACCTCTGAAGGGTTTACTATTTAAAGTATTTTTGCTAGAAGTTGTGGTTGCTCGGCAAAGTGGTACAAATGCAGACACCATACATACTTCAATATAAAGCATAAAATATACAAATGGAAAGACAGATTGTAAAAGTGAACAATTCAAAAGCTTTCATTACATGCCTTAGAGTACGGTTACAATACATTTTACATAACTGTTAATCAAAGAAGATATCCTAAATCTAAGATGAGACATTAACATTTGTTGTAAGGGTTTGTAGCTATTTCGTGGGAGAAAACGTCTAGGTACTCCTGGGCTGCGCTCCTTATAATTCTGTCAGCAAACCAGTTAAGGCATTCCCCAATCAATTCATCGGCAGTTCTAAAGAAACAAAGACAGAGAAAAATAAAACAAAATTAGACAGAAGTCAAACTGCTTTCATTCACTTGGAGTTAAAAGTTTTATATTACATCCAAAAAAAAAAATAATAAAAATTTATACAAGAAGGCTCACTTCTCTCCTCCCTTAGTGGGATCTCTCTCCACTATTAGATCAATCTGTTCAAGCGCCTGGGAGATGTCCTTCTGGGCACTATCCACCTCAACCTCTCCCTCCTCAATTGTTTCTTCGGCAGTATGAATTGAGGGAGTTTGAGGTGGACGCTCAAAGCTGAACTGGGGAATTGGGCGTTCTGGATCAGGATAAGGGACCTCCTTGTATATGGGGTTGGTGGGATCAACGTTGTTCTTCTTCATTGCGGCCTCCCAACCCTCAAGAAAGAAGTCGTTGTGAGCATCCCTCATCTGATCCACGCAATCGTTAATCTGGGCTTCCACCTCAGCTTTGGCTTTGTCCTCGGCTTCTTGGAGGGCAGCTTCCTTCTCTGCCAGGGCTCGAGTCTTCAGTGCAAGCTCTGCCCGAAGTTTGACAAGCTCCTGCTTTGATCTCTCTTGCTCGGCCCTGGAAGCCTCCAACTCCTTGATGAGTAACTCCTGCCCAGTCTTCATGGAGGACAACTCAATCTCGGCCGTGGAAAGTTTGCCCTTGACCACTAAAAGCTCCTCGTCTTTATGATTTAGGATCTTATCCATTGACTGCACACGAGCTATGCTTCCAGCAACTTGGCCAAGGGCAGTGTTGAGTTGATGCTCAATCTCTTTATTTTCGTCCTGAAGCTGACTCCTCTCTTTTGCCAGAGCGTCATTGCTGGATTGGAGATTCTTATTCTCCTTCTCCAAGGACCTCACGCTTGATTTCAACTCCCTTATTTCTGTTTTATCCAGCTCGGCTCTGGTTTCGAATGTTCGGCTCCTGGCAATCAACTCCATTGTGTGGAGAGAAGTCTGCAGAAAGAACAGAAAGTTAGGAAAAACTATAATAAGGAAAGGATTCACATAAAGGAATATTATAGTACTTACAGAGATGATGTTCTTCATCAGAGTTTTGTGGATCTCCTCCGTCCTATTCTTCCTCGTATTAAGAACGTCCCGAGGAGGGAGGATACCCTTGAGATACTCCTCGGCGTGGTTGAAGGCAGTGTCTTGGATAGTGAAG
Organism: Vitellaria paradoxa; assembly: GCA_019916065.1. NCBI lineage: Eukaryota > Viridiplantae > Streptophyta > Magnoliopsida > Ericales > Sapotaceae > Vitellaria > Vitellaria paradoxa. The sequence goes on from CM034240.1 coordinate 40,137,217, forward strand.
GGACGGCCTTGAGGATGTTCGAGACTGGGAATGAGGATTTCTGGAATGAACGGAGGGGAGTCTCGAACCGGATTGGCCGGATATTCGATGGCTAGAGGCACGGGCCCAACTGGTTGAGCAGGTAACGGCTCGGAGGTTCTCGGTGGTGCGTCTTTGGTGGGTGGCACGACCTTGGGAGGTGCTGGCCCCCTCGCGGCGTCCTCCTTCGATAGCTTCGCCTGCTCGGCCGTTGGAGCCGCGTCCGTAGATTGTGTCCTGGCCCTCTTCTGCTCAGGAGGGCCAGATGGCCTCTTTTGAGCTGCCTCCTGCTCCTTCCCCTTCTCCATTTTGACCTTCATTATTTGCTCGGCAGTAGAAGGAGCAGGGGCACTCCCCTCACCAGTCTTCCTCTTCCCAACGGCCTTTTGCTCGTCCGCCTTCTTCTTCTGGGCCTCTCCGGCCCTTTGCCCTTTTGCCTTAGCCATGGCGAGCTTCTTGTAATCGATCTTCGGGGCCATCACTTCTTCTTCTTCCCCTTCTGAATCTGAAAAGTAGTCGAAGGCAGGGGGTATCTCAACTTCTTCTTCTTCCTCTTCCTCTTCCTCCTCGTCCAAAAGAACAAAATGTCGCTTCCTCGGCTGTTCGGAAGGCTCAGGAACTGCAGCTCGAGGGGTTTGAACTTGCTCGGCAACAAGTGGGATGGCGAATGGAGGGGGGCGAGTCCACCCTGGATGCCTTAAGGCGTAATAGTTCTCTTTCTCTTCAGCAGAAGCTCGAAACCACCACTGAAGACGCCTAATAGCCTCCGAAGTTGCGAAACCTTGAGGAGGGGCAATGAATGTCTGATGAGAAGGGGTGAAGTTGAACAAAATCGGAACTGCTCTGGCAAAGGGATAGAGATCTGGACCCCCGAGGAATTTGAACACCTCCTTCAAGTGGTCCTTGTCAGCACGAATGCCAGTAGCCCAGAACTTCTTTAGCTGAACACCTGCACAGATATTAAATCAAACAGTTAGTATGCTTAGAAATGAGGGTAAAGAAGAATAAGAACTGGTAGGATTTGAAATCAACCAACCTGGGCCCAAAGAAACCCGAGGGACGATTGGAAAACGATCTTCGTCTGGATCGTGTGTCCAGTGACCTGTGACGACGCACAGGTCACTTTCTGACTTAATCGTATCAGGCAGCATGTGGACCAAGGCCTTTTCTGGTCGGGATTTCAGGTACCACCTGTTCTCATCCTTCCTCACCTTCTGGATTGAGTAACAGTAAAGAAGATCGTACTCGGATATGTGGAATCCGTATCGCCTGTTTATTTCTATCACCCCATTAACGATTCTATAAAAGTTATGGGTGAGGTTCCTAGGGCCAAGGTCCAGAATGCTCATCATAGAGCGAAGAAAGGGGTGCAGGGGGAACCTAAGGCCACCTTCGGTGATTGCCACTATGGGGAATTCCCCTGTTTCACGCTCGCCTTGTTCGGCGAGCCTAATACCTACGTTCTGAGGAATCTGGTATTTTTCCTTAAAAATCCTAACCTTTTCCTCAGAACTTAGCTCGTTCGCGAGTCTACCCATAACGGAAAATTTGAAGAAAAAAGAGGATTAACTCACCGGAAATGAAGGACGACGGGAAGGGTGAAAGCTTGTGAAGACGAAAGTTCAGAGGAAAAGAAGCAAGAGAAATCTGTAGACTCAAATCGCAGAAAAGAGGTAAGAGAAGATTAATCAGGTATATATGTATATGTGTATGTATCTCTGAGGGAAACCGAAGCGTTTCCAATGAAAAGGCAATGGGCGGTAAAAATGGCATTTATTACCGCCCCAATTTTCAAATTTCTGACCATTCACGTTTTAACACCTCGTATCTGGGAAACCGCGTAAGCGGCGCAGCAGATGAAAAGCTGAAAGGGCACTGCGCGTGTCGTCACGAGGAGAGAGAAAAGTCCAATCAGATTTGATACGCGTCAGGGACATACTAAACGACAAATTGCGTAGGAGAGTTGAAGGATCAGGGAGGTAAGGTTATTCTGCTCTGCTACTCTGCTCGGAAAATATCTTTTCTCGACCAGAGTGGGGGCAAAATGTTGGGCATAATAATACTAAAGCTGTACCCTTGCCGAACAGGTTTAGTCTGGTGCCACGTGGCGTGGTGCCGAGCAAATTCATATAAGCCACTTAGCCACTTGCCGAGCACGTTCCGTTTGAACACGTGGCATCTCGCCGAACAACTGATTATTGGCACGAGGGTTCCACGTGAGTGATGTACGTGAGTACACGATTTAGAGTTAGTGCTCCAAAGAGTACCCTGAATCTCGACATCAATAAACAATGTATAACCACGTGGCTATAGCCGAGGAATCTAGTTTGCTCGGCATATATGTCGATGGCCAGTAAATGTCAAACTTAGGGCCCACAGCCTTTAAAGAAGGCTCATGACCATAAATGCACTTTAGTTAGGATTGAACTAGGTACTTGTCTCTGGAGATGTAACTAAATCGGTCTATCTCGTTACGATTCGGTGGCTGATGCGACAAGAAGACAGTATGACCCTGAAATTCAGGTTGTAATGCCGTGTTAAACCACCAGAAGCATTAAATGAAAGGCACGGTGTATTTATGAGGGGTCTGAGGCATTAAATGAAGGGGAAGGGCATTTAAAGCAAGAGTGTAAAAGAGGAACACGGCAGTGTGCGTAATGTCGAGTCATAGGTATGCTGCAATCATTACTCAAACCACTATATATAGATATACAACTGAATCACGGAGGTAAGCTGACTATTGCCAACTTAAACTTTGACTCCTTTATTTCCAGAAAACTTCTTTTGAGCGACTTGCTGACTTAATCATCGGAGGGTTTTCCGGCCTGAGACCTCCTCTCCGGCCGTCACCTTTCTTTCTGTCTTTGTTCGGCAGGTCGGCGATTGCATTTCCGGTTGGCGTGGTCAGCGGTTCCGGCGGTAATTTCTGCTGCCGAACATATATATATATATATTTGTCTAAGAGTAAATTTGGGGTTTCCTTGTCAATTAATTATTGCATTACAATATATATATAGACATACATATATATTTGATTGATTTGTGATTTTGAATCGTTTATTGTACGTCTTACATTGAAATCGGATCAAAATCTCAAAATACAACACGTCTGGTGGTTGCACTGCATTGTTCTTTCTAACCCCATATTGCAGCTATTTATAGTCTTCTGTAGGAGAAAATCAAAGAAATGGAGATTTTATCACTCTGCTTGGAGCTTCACAATTTTTTTTATAAATCTTTATAGAATTTTAATTTTTTACACATTATGACATGAATTAATTTATACTAATTTTGTGCGCCCTAAACGTTCTTTACCTTCTCGGCCATTTGCTATTGGAGACCGGAGCTTTTTGGGTGATTTTATTTTATTATATATATATATATATATATATATCTCACGTTTGGAGTTAAAAAAAAAAAATCAAAAGTTAACAATATGGTAATTTTTGGACATTTAACTATCAACAAACTTTTGAATTTTTTTGGGTATTAATATTTGATTTATCAAAAAAATGAAAAAATCAAAAATTAGTGTAAAAGTGGCAAATTAATACGGAAATTTGATTTAAAAAAAATCGAGTTTTATAGAGTTTTATAGAAATTTTTAAAACTCCAAACAATTGTGTCAAGTGATTTAATTCCAAATCCGTTTTGGTTTTCGGCAAACTTCCATACATGTTGTTTTGACATTTTTTTTGTGCACGTTATTTTAATTTTCTTTTTTTTTACTAATAGGGTTGCTGGTTTTGTTATATTTTTTTCAATGATAGATATTTTTTTTTTCAAATTGATGAGAGAAATATACTTTTTTTATTTTTTAAATTGATAAAGATTGTAAAGAGTTCGAAAATATTTTAAAATTTTATGCAGTTTCGTGTGTGTTTAATACCAACGTAATATGTTTAAATTGTGAGTCGTTTAATTCTGGTATATGTAATATATAGGCTTACCTTGTTAATCCAAATATTTATTTAAATTTATTTTAATGGTATTTTTATTGAAAAAAATAAGTGAACCACTAGTCAATGTCATTGTGGTAGCTATTTTATATATCATTATATAAAGTAAACATTAGGGTATACAATGAGACTTTACAATTTCATGAAACTTCAATTAATTTGGTTGAAGCCTTTTTAATTTTCTAAAATACTTTTGAATCTCTCATCCAACTTGAATTTTAAATCAAATTAATAACTTCTAAATCTACTCATAATTAAGTTACTTTATAAAATTTAAATTCTTAATTATCACATTATTTTACTTTTATACTCTTAATTAAATTATGTAAATAAAGTATTAACCACATATATTATGTGCGCACACCTTTTGTTATGATAAATAATGTCTAAGGTTTGTTTGAAAGTCACTGAAAGTCGCTGAAAAATACTAAAAATCTCTAAAAGTTATTTATTTTTTATCTTATTATATGAATTACGAACCTATTACTTTTATCAAATTTTATCACTTTTGTCTCCAAACGTTCCCTAATTTGTAACTGATGTTGTTATTAAGTATTTGTTTAAGTTGACCTAAAACTCTAATTGAGATTTAAAATTTGTTTAGCTTTTTTATTTTTTAAACAGATTTCAAGTCAAAATTTATAAGACAATATATATATATATATACAAATCTGTGTGTGACTCACATGTAATTTTTTTTTATTGGGGCTAGACCCATGCACATGTAAACTTCTTAATTGCTTGTGTAAACGAATAACTTCCTAATAACTTTACCATATAACTCCAAACTATTTGAATTTTTTTTTTGCATCTTTTAATATATATATATATATATATATGTATGTATGTATGTATGGGTGCGCTTATGAAATTATTTGCAAGCTACCCCACTAACTTAGGAAAGGAAAAAGAAAGTGCACAAGAACCATGTGTACGTCTTTTGCTGTCATTCGTTCAACGTACGGTAAGTTAGCGCAACTTACGAATGGATTTATTTAGGCCCTGTTTGGCATGTAATAATTTGATGAAAATCTCTAAAAATCTTTATAAATCTCTGTTAACTTTATATCACATCAATTTTTTTCTCTCACTGCACGTATTACGAATTCTTCCCAAACTACAATTTATCTCAGTTTATCTCATTTTTTCTTACTCCAAACAACCCCTTAATCAAGTTGTTAGAATAGTGGAAATTTAAAAAAACAAAAAAGGAATAAAAAGGAAAATAGAATTAGCAAGCCTGCGTGCTTGATAGCTCTCTCTATATATTTTTTAACCATATCCTAATAGTGCATTCATGAGGGGTTGAAAGTCGGTTAATTGTATTATACCAAATTACGTGAGTAAATTACTTATGCTATGTTCAGATATGGATCTGTGGGAGGGAAAAAAAAATGTAAGGAAAATAAAATTTATATTTTGTGCAATATTTGTACACTTAATGAATATTTATTTATTTTATTCATATGTTTCTAACTTAATAGAAAAATGAAAGGTTTATTCCACTTGTGCCTCCTGTGGTTTCATCTTTGTACACTCTAGACTTCATAAGTTTCATAAATATGCACCTAAATTCCCTGAGGTTTTTATTACGTTTATTTAGACCCCTTGTGTTTTCCATCCAAAAAGTAATTTTTTTGACTTATTTAGTGCCATGAATTACCTTTATGCTCTTACTATTAATAAAAAGTATTTATATTATGATATGATATGCCTTTTTTTTGGCATAAAAATTATAGGGTTAAATACTTTTACACCCCCTGTACTAAAGTCGATTTGCACTTTACCCCCTAAACTTCAAAAACTAGCATTAATACCCCATGTACTGTGCACAAAAGTGTAACGGCAAGTAAATCCGTGAGATTTAACTGCGCATGGCTTACACGCGCATCAATCTAATCTAAATGACGAAAATACCCCCTTCTTCTTCGTCTTCTTCTCCGCAGATATATATATATATATATATAACCATAGGTAGGTTTCTTCCATGGCCGTTCTTCCTTCGATTAAAAATACATTCCTTCTCTCTCTTCTTCTTCTTCTTCCTGCGGTGAAATATATATATATATATATATATAGACAGAGAGAGAAAGAGCGAGAAAGAGAGAGATATGATTTCTCAAAACCCCTCATTACAGTCCATTTGACCCAAAATACAACTCCAATATGAGTTTTGATCCTTGGATTTGCTCCATCGAGCGAGATTTTACTCCGTCCGGTAAGGATTTGCTTCGTCGGGCGAGAATTTGTTCCGTTGATCAGGCGAGTGTTTCATCTTTTACAGAAAGGCAAAAATGACTTTTTAATCACTTAACGTAACGACGTCTACCGTAGTACTTTTGTATACAGTACATGGGGTATTAGTACTAATTTTTGAAGTTGAGCGGGTAAAGTGCAAATCGACTTAAGTACAGGGGGTGTAAAAGTATTTAACCCAAAATTATATTATAATTAATTTATTAACTTTTTTGTGGACTTTTTCTATATTAGTACTTTAAATTATTATGCTTCGTATTAATATTTTAAATTTATATTATATTAGATAAGTAATTATACATAATAACTTATCATTACTTCTTTTTATTAATAATAATAAAATAAACATGAAAATAGAAATTACACTACAATTAATTTATTAATTTTTTAACCCTTGTTATGTTAGTACGTACTTTAAATTATTATGTTTTGCATTAATATTTTAAATCTATATTATATATAAATTACTTATTATACATATATATAAATTATCATTATTTTTTATTAATAATCTAATCAATTAAACATAGGGAAATTTTTAATTTCTAATTTTTTTCATTACTTTCCATTAGTATCAAATAATAAGGGATGAATCTTACTCTCAATTTTTCTCATGCATTTTTTATATTAATAGTAAGGGTATAAGGTAATTTCATAATATTAAATGAGTCAGAAGTTAGTTTTTGAGTAGAAAATCTAACAAAAAGCGGCTAAGTGAACTAATACAAACTTCAGGGGATCTAGATACACACTTATGAAAGATGTAAGGTTTAAGTGTATAAAGGCAAAATTACAGGAGGTGTAGGTAAAATAAACACAAAAAAGAAATAAATTTGAGTTTGTTTTACTTCATTTTATATTTTCATTATTTTCCTTCACTCTCTTTTTCCTTTCATAAATCCATGTTCCAAACATACCCTTTTACTTTCCTTGAAGTTTGCTAGTAATTCAATCTCCTACCGAGTTATGAGAAATTGTATTTACCACTTGTCAAAGTTAAATTTACTCTTTTACTCTTAGAAGATATTTGTTTTGAAAGTAACAGAGGATAAATTTTACTGAGATAATTTTGCCCTTCTATTATATCAATTTGGATGACAAGAACAACAATTATTCTGAGTTAATAATTTCCCACATATGGATTATATCAATTTGGATGACAAGAACAACAATTATTCTGAGTTAATAATTTCCCACATATGGGAGGTAAATCTTTACTCTAGGGGAGAAGTGGATAACAGGGGATAATGAAAAAATTTTACTCTTTTCTTATTACTCCCATAAAATATTTCTTTATCCTCATGTAATACCTTAAGCAACATTCTTCAACAAATAATTATAATAAATATTATAAAATAATAATTTATTTAATCAAACTAAAATTAATTAATTATTAATTAGTTTATCAAAATAATACTTAATAAATAATAGTTTATTAGTAAAATAATTTATTTTATTTTATTAAAATAATCCTATTGAAATATTAATTTATGACTAAGATTATTTATTTTCTGAAATTAAAATTAATGTTTGGTAAACAATAATGACTTATTAAAATAATTTATTTTATTAAAGTATTTTATTTAATGAAAATTATGTCTCATAAATAATAATTTAATAGATTATGTATTGTATTAATATAATTTATTGAAATCAATAATTTATTTAAATAAACTAAAATTATTTGTTTTATTAAATTATTTTATCAAAATAAAAATAATTTTTTTAATTCACTATTAAAATTAATTATTATTGAAATATTAATTTATGATAAAATTATTTTTTATAATTAATATTTTTATTTAAAAGTACATATTTTAATAATATATTTTTATTAAAATTAATTGTTATTAAATAACAATGATTATGATGATTTATTTTGTTATGACATTTTATTAAAATTAAATATTAACTTTTATCCTTGGTCAATTTATCCTCATTCAAACACAATTGACTTTACTCCTTCAAAAGTTTTAGCATTGCAAATATAATATAATTATTGTCGGGTAATATTTATTTTTTCATTCCAAATATAAGTACTACAAACTTATTACTTCAGTAATTATTATTAGAATAACAATTACTTTTATAGTCTTTTACTCTCAAATTTTTCACCCTAAACCAAACATGTCCTTATTAAAACAAACTAGTAAAGGTGCTAAAAAAGTTATAAATTTATTAAAATGGTATTTGGAGAAAAAATAAGTGTTCGAAGAGAAAAATGAAAGAAAAAAAAAATAGATGATAGAGAATAGAAGAAAATATAAAATTTTATATATATCCTTATTTGAATGCATTTAAAATTATAAAAAAGCATAAATATTCATCAATGTATTAAATTTTTAATTTAATTAATTAATTGCTTATATTTTCTATAATAATCTAAACAAGAGATGAATTTTAAATTTATATTCAATTCTTTTTTTCAAAACAAATTATTGAGTCAAATACAACATAAATTGATGTGAGAGAAAAAAGGGCAAAATTTGAATAAAATAATAAAAAATATAAAAAAATAATTACAAAAAAATATTTTATTCTTATATGAATGGATTAAAAATTATAATAAAATAAAATGTATTCATCAATATATTAGTTTTTTTAATGAGTTAATTAACTTTATACCCATATACTTAATGTGAAAATCACTTGTACCCCGAGAACTTCAAAAACTTACCTTTACACCCCTCGTACATCAGAGTAAAGTGAAACTGTTAAGAAATTCATCAAATATAACGGTTATACCACTTAATAACTTTAAAAAATGTACTTACACTCTCTTAAGTTTATATTATCTATATTTACACCCCTGATACTATTTTATTTTTGGTGGGTATTTTTGTCTTTTCACTTAAATACTAATACCGTTTATAAATTAGTCTCAAATACAAGGGCTATGAAAGTAGGTTTTTGAGATGAAAGTCTCAGATACGAGGGATATGAAGGTAGATTTTTGAAATTTAGAGGTGTAAATGATTTTTTACCTTAAGTACAAAGGGTAAAAAGATAATTATCCCTTTTTTTTAATTTCCTAACTTCCATTTATTTTACCTTTTATATCCATCATAACCCAAATAAGAGAATGGATTTTAAATCTATAGTACTTCTCATTTATTTTATGGGAAGAGAGAGAGAGAGAGAGAGAGAGAGAGAGAGAGAGAGAGAGAGAGAGGAGGAGGAGGAGGAGAGAGAGAGAAAGAAGGATAATATAAAATAAAATAATAAAAAGAAAGACGAAAATAATTAATAGAGCTTCCTAAGAAAAATCTAAAACTCTGATAGAAAAAGAATGTATTTGGAGTAAGAATCTGGTACCGAAAAAAAAAAGAAAAAAATGGAGTGAAAATAAAAAAATAAAATCTTAAATATATTGTCTTATTTTAAAAAAATTTAAAGTAAAAGACATTAATTAATATATTAATTTTTTTAATTTAATAAATTTGATTTTTTATATTTCATACTTTTTTTAACATTTTGTACCATAATCTAAATAAGAAAAGGAATTTTAAATCCTTATCTTTTATTTTTTGGATAAATTAAAAAATTAAATAAACATGAAAATAACATAATAAAAAAGCTAAAATAATAATTAATAAAATAATATTTAAGTTTATTAAAAAAATCAAAACTCTAGAAAATAAAAGTAACAGCACTTGAGGGACAGCAAATAAAAGATAAGGGGAAAAAATGAAAAAATTGGTAAAAAAATATGTATATTGAAAGTGTATTATGAGTTATTTTATCAAATAAAAAAATTCAAAACTCTAAAAAAAACAATAACATTTAAAGGATAAAAAAAATATAAAATAATGACAAAAAACGATAAAAACATGTACGTTGAAATTATAGTTTATTAAATAAAAAAAATGCAACAACAATTGAAGAATGAAAAAATATAAAAATAAGGATAGGAATGGAAAAATTTATAAAAAAATATGTACGTTGATGGTAGATTGTGGCTTAGAGAGTAAAGGGGTATAATTGAAAAAAATTGCCCTATAAGGGCCGTTGAAAACCAAATGTCATTTTCACTTATTATATATTATAAAAAAAAATACTAACCATATAAAGGCAAAAGGATAAGAAGGTAATAAATAAAATAAGAGGTGCACAGAAAAATAAGACAACAAAGGAACATAAAAAAAAGGAAAAAAAAAAAAAAACGGAAGACAAAAGGGCGAGAAGAGAGGAAACAAAACTATGAGGGCATAATCGGAAAAATAGACAAATGAAGGACGTTGGAGGCTTGAGTTTGATTCGCGTTTATTATGGGTTCGTTTAGAGTAAAAAAATCTCTAAAAAACTTTATAAATTTTTAACAACTCCTCAACCTCTAATTTTTTCGCCATCACTAATTTCAAAAAATTTTAATATTTCGCTAAAAAAAAAATTTAAAAATAGGTTGACTGAATGTGTAAATTTTTTATACAATCACATTTTTTATGTCGAAAACTTTCAAATGAGTATCATTGTCGCTATTTTTTTAAATTTTTTTTGAATCCGTGGGAACGGATTTGGAAAACCGTTCCCACGATTTTTGATTTTTCAGAAAAAACGATTCCAAAATTAACTCCAAATCATATTTTATCTTAATTTATCTTATTTTTTTTTTTTTACTTCAAACGAGCCCTATATGGAACAAGATATATGTAAACGAGGATATGTACTAAAATAAAATATTCATTCTTACATTTATCATGTTTTGTATGCTTACGAGAATAGAAATGTTCATTTTATCAAAATATAACAATAATCATTTTATCTCTAAGATTATGCTTGGTACGTGAAAATAAAATAAAATAAGATGTGAGAATAAAGTATTGGTGGGAATAAGATAGAACATTTATTCTATTCTTTTATTAGGTTGCTAACATGAACATTATATGAATGAAAAAAAACATTTAAATTTTCAAATTTGATAATATATTTTAAATATGATGAAATAAAATGAAATGTCATAAAAATTACTAACCATATTTTTTTTTAAAAATTATAAAAATAAATTTTGCTTTCAAAACTCAAATATGAGTTTAAAAAAAAAAGGTTCAGGGATAAAACAGTTATTTTACAGTTTGAATTTGAATTGGGTCAAAATTTTCTTAATTATTAAAAAATATGTCAATAAATATTTTTTGGTCTTTTGGGAATTCTAAAATACAAATTTGGATAAAAATGAGGTCAAGGGTAAAATAGTCATTTTATAATCCTAATTCGAATTATGCTGAAATTTATTTAATTATTAAAAAATATGTTAATGAATATTTTTTTTAACCATTTGAGCAATTTAGAATCAGAATTTAGACAAAAAAGGGCTTAGGGGTAATTTTTTATTTTATAGTTTGAGTTTGGATCAAGCTAATTTTTTTTTAGTCATTAAAAAATGCTTCAATAAATATTTTTAACCTTTTAGGAAGATCAAAATACAAATTTGAGCAAATAACGGACTTATGTATAAAATGGTCATTTTACGACTCGAGTTTAAATTGGATCAAAATTTGCCTAATTATTAGATCAAAATTTGCCTAATTATTAAGAAATATGGTGATAAATTTTTATTGGTCTTTCGGAAGTCCAAAATACAAATTTTGGCCAAAGAAATAGATAAAGGGATAAAATAATTACTTTACAGTTCAAATTCAAATCTAGTCCAAAAATAAAATTCAGAGATAAAATGGTCATTTTACAATTTAAGAGAATGATTGAGAGAATTTTGTGAACAAAAATAGTTGCTCGTTTTATATATATATATATATATATATATATTGGATTGAATCTTGATTGAAATGAAATGATTATTTCATCCCTTAAATTGTAAAATACTTTTTTTTTTATTTTTCGCTATTCATAAGGAATAGCATTCTAAGTTAATTTTTGGATGCTAAACATGAGGACACTTTAAAGTGGGAGTAGGTTCTATTTTATTTCATTCTCACGTATAAAACATAACCTAAATATGTGTTTGGAGTGAAAATTTAGTGAAAAAAAAAAAAGAAAAGAAGAGAGAAAAAGAAAAAGAAAGAATTGAAAAAGGAGAAAGGAAACTCAACATTCTAAATACACGAATAGGTTAAAAAAAATAATAAAGGAAAGTGTATTTATCAATATATTAATTTTTTATTTTAATTAACTTTAATTTTCCAAATTCTATATTTTTTCTTTAATATATATATATATATATATATATTATCAAGAGATGGAATTTTAAATCCTCATATTTTTAACTTAGCAGATTCTTGATTCGAATATATTTTAGCAAATATAAGTTTAGTTTTCCAAAGTACTGAAATTATTGTTCCAAAATGGGAATAGAGTGACATAAGTGAAAGAAAAAAAAAAAAAAAAATCCGTTAAGAGGGGACGGGCAACTCTCCCTGGCATCTTTGTAAAATTCATCTTCAAAAGAATTCTTTTCGTTTATTTATTTACGGACAAGATCTTATTCCGGCAATTGATTTTTAAAGAATTCTTTAAATAATATATATATATACTAATACTCTCTTAATTGATTCATAAAAGAAATTCTTATAAAGAAAAAAAAAAAAAAAAAAAAAAACTCTAGTATAAGCCCAAGAAGACAATATCGATAAGTTCTAATTTATTATTATTATTTTTTAATTTTCGGCTACAATATCTTCATTTACACTAAGATACGATTCTTACTAGAGCTAGCGATATATAAGATAAATTTGTATAAAAAAGTTTTTGCTCTATACTGACAGCACTAAATAAAAACTTGACACATGATTAAATTTTGATTATTTATTAAAGTTATGTTTGAAATATAATTTGAGTTTGGAAATATATTCTCGACAAGATCAACATACAGCCTTATGAAAAAAGTATAATCATAATTTAATATTAAATTATAAAATAATTAGAATAATCATGTGTAATTTTCACTAAACACACATCCTAAACCACCACTTGTGTAGCAAGAGAAAGGGAGACAAGTTGGTTAACAGTGTATTGTAGTTAAATTAGCGCTGCACTAATTTCTACTTTTTACCCGTATCAATGCACAACTGAGATATGGTCACTTTTTACCATCTCTCTCTCTTTCTTTAAATACTCTTTATCTTTTTATTTGACATGATCTTTGAAAAGTCCTTGGTTAGAAACCCACTCACACCTTGAGAGGGAGAATCAGATGATGTTGCACTTTGGGAGAGAACCAGGTGGTGCGAGGAGCACGTGTGGCGTATGTTTATAATCTGTATATATATCAATTTTTTTTTACAAAATAAATAACTACTATATATAACATTTTTAAGAAAATAAATAAATTAGTGTAAAAAAATATTGTGTGCTATTGCATTTTTTCACCACCACCACCTCCTCCTCAGCATGTTAAAAGTAGCAGTGGATGAGCCCCGAAAGGGGTAGTCGAATTGGTTCGGATGGCGGGCTGAAGGGTCTGTGACCAATAGGTTCCGGGTTCGACTCCTCTTGGGGGCAGTCCTTTCTCTAATTGTGGAGGGTTATCTAACAGCCTTCTCGGCTGAGCCGATCAGCTAAGACTTGCTTAGGCTGGTTTACCTCCTCGTGGTTCTTTGCCGGCTAGGGCCACGGGGTGGACTTCACTCAGTGCGCACCCATAAATAGCATCTGCGGGCTTCTTTGCCGGCTAGGGCCACGGGGTGGATTTCACTCAGTGCGCACCTATGAATAGCGTCTGCGGGCTTCTCTCCGACCCCAGAAGTAGTAGCGGATGAGCTCAAAACAGATGATAATTTAGTTTCGAATCAAACAATCACTCCAGAGCCCAACCCAAAGTCAATAAATTGGGCCCGGACTTTCGCGGGTTATAAAAGGCCTATTTTTCTAATCTCTTTGCGGAGAGTTGCCCCTTTATTTTTTAATTATCAGTTGGACTCACTGGTCATTTGTCTCAAGGGAGCTAGGTAGGGCCATGCGCTAACTCAGCCATTGATTTATTCAAATCTCACGTGGGTCCACAAAAAATGGATGGTTGAAATTCCTCGCAGAATCGAACAAGACATTCTTTCTTGCCTTAAAGATTTAAGAGTAGTTTAACCAGGGGTCGCATCATGTTATTCAAGGCACAACGATTCGACAATTTCATAGAAAACAATATGAATAGCACGTGGTTACATTAACTTAAAATTGTACAATATATTTTGATTTTAAAATAAATTGCATTAAAATTTAACATATTTAAGTATAAATATAAATCAATATAAATAGATATATATTATAAATTCAAACACGAATATTCAAATATAATAAAATGTATACACAGACACTATCCTTTAAGTTCAATCTTATTTTAGAACTTCAATCTTTTTTAAGAAAAATCAACAAAAAAACATTTAAAATATATTTTTCACTTTTTAGGCTCCGTTTAGTTTGAAAAAAAACTACAAAAATTCTATAAACTTCTGTTAACTTTATATCACATCAACTTTTTTCTTTCATTGCACGCATTACAAACTTTCAATTTATTTCAATTTATCTCACTTTTTTTCACTTCAAACACACACTTACTTGTTAGTTCATTGATGTATAAGATATACTTAGTGCAGTTACTATTGTTGCAACTGCATAATTATGCGGACCTCTTTATTTATACTTGTTCGTTTTATGAGTTCTAAGGTAGATTTTATTATAATTAATGATCATATAATTGAGCATCGTATCTGTTCATTTTATGAGTCTCAACCCATGATTGTGTTAGAAGATCTTTTTATATATTCAAGTTTAGTTTGGTTACCTAAAAAGTTAGTTTTTGATTTTTATAACTTTTTTTTTCGTTTTATATAATCTTTTTTTTACTAAAATTTAACGTTTTTAGAAGTTGTAACTTTAAGATGTGATAATGATGTTCATTAAAAAAACAAATCAAAAAATTCACGTTTGAGAAAAAATTATTCACTTAAGTAAAAAAGTAACAAGACAATTAATTTTTTTTCATTATTTTTAATTTTTATCTAAACATATATAAATTTTTTGATATTTTGTTATGAATGCAATTAATAGAACTAAAAGGTACAGTTTCTAAAAAAAAAATCAAAATTTGATAAAAAAAGGTTATTAAAACAAAAAGCAAAATACTTTTCCAGTAGCCAAACAAAGCCTCAATAAGGTTACAATATACATACATACATATATATATATATATATATATATATATATATCTGTGTGTGTGTGTGTGTGTGTGTGAAAGAATGACAAAACAATCAAAACAAAAATAAAATTAAGACGATTACATGCAGTCGATGGGTAGCCTGTCTTTAGCTAAGAGAGAATAAGAGCGAGCATTTAATAAAGCAAATCAGGGATGTTTGGTGCTATTTATGGAGAAAGTAGTTTTCGAATACAATTTCAGAAAGACAAGTCTTATGTCTTTATCTTTTATTCAGATAGAAAATTTTTCTCCAATCCTATTCTATCCAGCAGGGTTATGTTTTCTTGGTATTTAAATTCCAAAAGTTTTAAAAGATAAATTTTGGTTATTGGTCTATATTGTTTACCACAAAATTAGCACTGCTATGCATGGTTATTTTTTCCTATTTCATATTATGTATAAATTCATATTATACTTCTACTAATAACAAGGTTAATTTTGAGATTACTAGTGATTTAACATAATACTATAACCTCAATTAAAAGATTTAAAAGATCTTAGGCTGGAGTCATGTAAATTATGGGTGTGTTTGGCGCACTGAAAAACGTTAAAAATTTTTAAAAATCTCTAAAAATTATTTAATTTTTATCTCACCATATGAATTACGAACTCATAAATTATCTCAAATTATCTAACTATATCTTACTTTTGTCACTTCAAACGCCCCCTATATTTGTTTTTTTATTTGTTCTTGTACATGCACTTAATTGTTGCACCTATTTAGTTCGTGTTTTGTTTAACTAATTCATCACTATTGAAATTATTTATACTCGATTAGCACATGCACATGTTTGGTAAATTCATTAGTTTGTTTAATGTGTAAGATTCAAATATACATATAACAACTCACATTCTTATAAGACGATATTATTTGTTTTGAACTCGATTAGGTGTAGCACAAAAATTTATAGAGGGTCACCCATCGATCCTATTACTACTTTTGCCCAAACAAGTTAATTAAATTAAACACGAAGTTTCAATAGAATTTAGTATCTGTTTAATTTTAAAAAACATTATGCTGAAGATATATTAAATATTATATATATATACATGTACATACATGAAACTTTATTTAACTCTACTTAGACGATATGAAATAGAAGTGTTTCGCCACTTCTCGATCGTAACTTGTTCAACTATCCTTACGCATTCACTCATCTCAACATTTTGTCACATTTCCCTCCTTTTCTAGCACACCTATGTGGCCCAGCATATTTAGTTAGATATTAGCTTTAATAAATTTTGTGATAATTCACATCTCACAATATAATATTGTTCAAATTTGGCTTGATTAGTTGCAATGTGAGGACTTTAACTGTAAACTTTTAATAGAAACTCTAAATTCTTAATGTTATCAAATTTCATTAGTATAAATCAAAGTTAAAACCTAGCTAGCCATATATAAATTTATGCAAACTTTGCACGCAGCATATCATCAGGGATTGTATCACCCTCTTTAAAGAGCTAAGGGAGACCATAGCACTACTCTTAAAATATCAATTGGTGTAGATATTGTTAGATTCTCCATATCTATGTGTACATCTCCATCTAAACAAATATACATACTTATATAAACCTTTGTCAATATATATAGAGAGAGAGAGATAATGTGTATCAATAATGTTCAATTCTTAAACGCATAATCTTGAGTTTGTTAATTATAACATTGATGGAAACCATCATGACTTTCATCATTGATAATCTGCCAAAAGAACTACTGTCAGTATTAAACAAAAGCGAGGGGAGGAGAATAAAGATCAGGGACTCCTCTTTTTTGTTTTTATTTTTATTTTTATTAAAACAGACAAAGATTGATGGATTGATTCCATGGGGTTATTAGAAACATAAACCTTCCTTTAGTATCCATGCATGTGCCATGACTCAACCGTGGGTTCCAAAACTAAAGTGTGTAATGATAAACCAACATGGGTTTACTATATATATATACATATATTGACTGGCCTCTTAAATCTTTATTTGATTGAGTTTGTGCAAACACAGGTGTTGAGCTTAATTATTTGCATGTATTTTAATTTTATTTAATGAGTAAATTAAGCTAAAAACAAAAAAGAAAAAGAAATCTATACTTTGGATTTGGGTGTCATGCATTTGACACTTTAGCTGGGTTTCATGCATATAATAAATAAAGCACCATATATATGTAGCTATAGTTTAATTCAATAGATTGGTATTGTAGTTAGTTTGGTAATACAAGAAGCCTCTTCTTTTTTGCCATTTTCGTTTTATATTACTTTTTTTTTACTTATTTATTTATTTACTTATTATTTGTTAATTACCATTTGGGAATATTATTCACATTCATAAAAAAGAATTATAAAAAATATTTTCGAAAGGAGAACTAGCAAAATAATTAATTTTTTTTTTATCATTTCTCTTGTTCAATTTGAAACACTTACCAAAAAAAAATTGAAACACGTGCTGAATGCGAATAACATACTTAATATAATTAAATTTAAGTGAAAAAATCATATCAGGTGAAAAAAGTAAAAAAAAAAAAAAAAAGAAAAATAAATGAAGAAGAAAAAGAAAATAAGCCTTCCTCTCCCGATATACTCACGAAAGCAAGCGTATCATTCTTATCTTACTTTTTTGTTGACAAGCATATAAATATATATAGATATATATATATATATGTAGTGCTAGCTGAGGCTTAAAGTTCAGAGTATCTAGCTATGGTAGAAGAACCATCCTCAATAGTCAATTCCTAATGGATTTATAGCGAATTATGCAAGCAAATGATTAATTCATCATTGTTTTGCTTTAAATATAATTAGAGGGCTTGGAGGGGTTCAAAATTCATTGTTTGCAAAGATCATACTCATCACATGGAGATGGGGTCCGAGAAATGATAATTAACCCAAAATAACTTTTACAAAAATTTTGAATTGATGGCGATCGATTCAATGAACCGTCATGGTATTATTGAACAAACTTAGATCTCCGGTATCATATATATACAACCTGAGAAGGCACTAATATCGACAAAATGATTGCAGTTTGGTCATGAATTGTGTGTACTTAATTACTTGCTGTAATTGTTGTATTGGTGCAGAATTCTCGACTACGGTTTATGAAATTTTATTTTTACATATACTGGGCTTGCTGCGAAATCTTAGGTCCATTGAACTTTCTAAGTACATGTTAAGTGAGTTTTTCTAATTATATGAGATTAATAGTTTCTATAATATTAATTTACCTAATTATAAACAAGAAACGTTTGAACAATGTAAGATTACAGAAATTAAAGGTGAGGGCTTCTAGAGAGAAGAGAGACATTATGTCTGTTTGGAGTGTAAAAATAAAATAAAAATAAAAAATAAATAAATCTTAAATTATTGAGGGTTTGGTGTATTTTTTAAAAAGTGTAAAAAAGTTAATAAAATTTGATAAAAGTTGAGAAAAAATTGGAGAAAGTTAGATAAAAGTTAGTTAGAGATTTTTTGTGAGGAGAAGTTGGAGAAAATTGAAAAAGAATAAAAAAAAAAGTTAAATTTTTTTGGGGTCAAATTTGACACTCCAAACCTCCATATTAAGGGTTTTGTAATTTTTTCTTATTATAGTAGAGTTTATTTTCTCTCACTTATAGATATAGACAAACTTGTGTTGAATTACGCTAATCCTTTTGTAGATTTGATTTTGTTTCCTCTTATAATTTGTCCACGTTATGATTTGATTGCATAAATGTTGGATTCTAGCAACGGAAGAGTGACAAAAGAAGTATTGACACATATACAATAGCTTTTGTGGAAGAGATATTTGTAATTTGAATACACAGCTTTAATATAGAAGTAATGACCACAACCCATTAGTTGCAGTTTAACAACCATAACCCAGTCTTCCCTTAATAATTTTTTAGTCATCCACTAGTAGTTAACTTGTGGGTGAAAATTCTCTATAGCTTCCAAACACGTGTTTGTTTAGAAAAGTGAAGGGAAATAAAAAAAAAAAAACGAGAAAAAAGAAGAGGGAATGATGATTTTTTTTTTAATTTGATTTGAAGGAAAAAAAATATAAGAAGGAAGAAAAGGTGAGGGAAATATTTCAATTCATTCTCATACTTAATTTTTGGTCTGTTCAATTCCAGATGCATTTTAAAAGGTGAGTTCTATTTTTTTCAAAATAATTTTTATATAAAATTTAACTTATAACTTATATATACACTAGTTAATATCTGTGCAAGGCACAGTTATCTGTACATACTCCCCTCTCCTCCCAATTTTCCCCCTCAGTTTTCTGCCAGTTGGGCAGCAACCTCTCCCTTACCACGTATACAACTGTCTTATCAGAGATTATGATTTATTATATATATATTATTCACACATTTCTTTACTTCTAACCATAAAACTTTGAAAGAAGAAAGTTTTATATATCATAAGGAAAGAATATTTAATATGTTAGGTCTATTTAATAATTGTTACTATTTGTGTTAAAATTGGAATCGAGTTCCTCGGTTTGAAGTTTGAAGCATAAAAAAAAAAAAAAAAAAAAATTAGCAAATTGAAGAATATTAAAAAAAAAAGATAGCCTCTAGCAGGAAAGTACACCGCTGTTGCGATCTATGTCTTTGGAACAACGCCTTTAAAGATTGGTTGTCGAATTTCTACAACAAATTGGAACAATCCTCAAACTAGTTGTTATTCTGATTCTTATTTGGCTTGGGGTTTCTATTTATTATTTCATTAAGCATATTACATGAGATATTTCTTAATGAATAGGTTAGAAAATTTGATTTTCTAATTATATTGGAATATTTTTTTTTTATGCCAAACTGGGTTGCTAAGTTGGTAAGGAAGTTTTCAGCTTAAATTAGAATTTCTATCTTGAATTCATCTGTATAAAGAGAGGTTATGATAAAGACATATACTTTATTGCACATCATAGAGAGATTAAAGAATTTTAGTTCATATGCTTATGAGATTATTCATTTGAGAGTTTAAAGATTTTTGTGAGGACATCGATCATATTTGAAAATTCAAAATTTGTGGATTTTAGTAAATATCATTTAATTTGAAGAATTATTGGATTCTAATCGAGTGCATTATGGATGGATTTAAATGAGAATAAATTCTAATTAAATTTATAATTGAGATAACTATTATAATATCATAGTAAATTATTTTTTGGATTAATCACCTAAGAGGCTCGAAATTTATCTCTAGAGATTTTAGACTTTACTTGCTATATCAAATGTATTAACACATGCATGACTGATTTGTAATTTCTTACATATATATATGATTTGGTGCTACACTTTCGCAGAACTTAATCATCTTCGAATTTTTACAACTTTGCCATAAACCTCTCTGGCCAAGGTAATAATTGAGTGGTCGACAGACATATTTAGCACTGCCATGAACTGCCTGTGGGGTTGCTATACAGAAAACAACTGTGATTGCCGTTTCAATGAGAGTCAAATTTCCACAGTGATTGCCTTTTCAACGAGAGTCGATTTTTTTAACATTTTCCAGAGTGAGCCCCAAAGGTGACAGGCTTATAGTGAAACTCATAAATATGGTCCTCGATCTATATATTCATCTATCTGTGTATTTTTTGTGATAAAAATATGGGTATAATTGAGTTTGAGAGAAACTGGCCTTTTAGAGAGAGAGAGAGAGAGAGAGAGAGAGAGAGTAGAACATCAAAAAAATCCAACCACAAGAAACAAAACTTCAAGTCACTGGTGACATATGCAAAACCCAGATGGAGAGGAACATATGAATTTCTGGTGGGGGCATGAATTAATCGGACCATCCCCTGCATTCTTTTCCTTTTTCTTTTCTTTTTTTTTTTCTTTGGTTCTGATATATATATGTTTATATATAGTTTCTGTACGTCCTTTGTAAACTGATGACCTGCCAAGCCAAAATTTCACAAAAGGTCTTTGCTTCTTTTCCACGTCTTTACAGAAAGATTGATGTGTTGAGGGATTCTGAAATACAACCCTGTCCGTCCGAACATCCTTGTTCTGTAAAAACCAACAAAGACTTCAGAAAGCCATGCTGATCAACCCCCTGCTCATGACCACCCTTCTGATCCAACACAGTACCACAATTTTCAACTGTACCAGACAAAAAATCATTCAACGCGTAAACTTGCAAATAATTTTTAAATGTTTCATGAGACTAGTAGGGTATTTAGGGTTGCAAATACTTTTTAAATGTTTCACGAGACTAGTGAGATATTTAGGGTCGTAAAAGTTAATATAAATTTATAAAAATTACAGTATTGTAATTTATACAATAAATAGAATATTTGAATTGCAGAATTTTATAAAACTCTAAACAAGCCCCAATTATAATCACAAATCAAATAGCTGGTAAATTGCTTGAATTTTTGCCTTGGAGTTTGATTTGTGTCTTTAAATGAGCAAATTATTTATTTATTTATTTATTTAATTTTATACTTAGTTACTTCCAATGTTAGGTATTTGGCTCGGAAAGTACTCACGAGTCAACTTGAAAAAAATAATATATATTTTAATATTTTCAATTAAAACAATAGTTATTTTAGTTCATTGAAACGTTATTATTTAGCTCGGCCTAATAATAATCTTTTCAGGAGCACCAGATATTCACATGATTGTTAATTTTAAAATATTCAAGAATTAGTCGAGGTGTACACAATCATTAATTTTAAAATATTTAAAAATTAGTCGACTTAACTCACTCTAGCTTAGGGTTAGTCCTAATCCTATTATATATATTTTCGATATATTTTAGGTTGAGACGTGGACACCATTTTGACATAATGAAATGATATTTTTTTAATTTAATTTAATTTAATTATTTATTTTAATTTATAATATTTTAAATAAAAACGAGATTGTTTTGATAATTTTGATTGATAAAGTTATTCATAAGTTGAGTTCAAATTCATGTGAAAGCTCGAGATCAACTAATTAAAGTAAAGCTTGGCTCAACTCATCACCTATTCAAAATATAACAATTTTGGCATATATACTTTGCACTCTGTTGTAGTTATGCAAGTTTTTGTGTTTCTGGAAATTATTACCCGGCTGCCGTAACCATCAATATTTAGTTATGTTTGAAGTGTCAAATTTAATAAAAAAATTTTAATTTTTTCTAATTTTCTTTAACTTTTTTTCACACAAAAAATTTTTATTTTTTTTTACTTTTAACTTTTACTAATTTTTTCAAATTTTTATTAATTTTTTTGAATAATACACCCAACACCCAATAATTTATAATTTGTATATTTTTTATTTTTTAATCAAAATTTAACAGTTCAAACATGAACTTATTATTATCATATAACCTTCTTTAGGTATGAGAGAGAGATAGAGAGAGAGAGAAGGGAGGGGGTTGAAAACTAAGGGGTCATTTGGTTTATTTTTCTATTTTCTATTTTTTTTATTTTTTATTTTTTATTTCGAACTCATTTTTTATTTTGTACATTTGAAAATAAGGAAAACAGTTCAAAATTCATTTGGTTACTTATGTTTTCAAAATTTATTTTCGAAAACTAAAAATGAGTTTACACATGAAATAAAAAATGATAAAAAATCATTTTGAGAATTTTTAATAAAAATAAAAAAAAATCTCTAAATAAAGAAAATTGAGTATTTTTTATTTTTTCGTTTTGAGATTTTTAACCCATAAAACGAAAATAGAAAATAAAAAATAAAAAAGTAAACCAAATGTTGATTTGGAGATGAATATCAAAAGGAATTCTTTGGTGGTCTTGAGAAAGTTAGCCAATCCAGAAGATGGTGAATTGGAGGGTCTGCACCACCCAGGTATTCCAGAGAGAAATCGATCGATCTGCCAAAGATTAGGGAAAAAGTCTCGACTAGACCAGACATGCAGAAGGATTGGTCGTGTTTTATGATTCATGAAAACTTTGGACTTCTAATGCCAAAATGACACATGAAATGTCGTCTCGGCCGAAAAGAATGATATCAATTTACTTTTGTGGGTATTTAAGTTGGAATATAAATGAGATGGGGCCAAGTTTTAGTGGCGGACTCAAAAATTTTATTGAATGGGAAAAAAATCATCAAAAAAATTTATAAATAACAACCAAAAAAATAGACAAAAACACCTATATTTTTGGAAAAAATGAGATTAAATCTTGATTATTGAGATAATTTCAACATATTTTGATATATGTTAAAAAAGTGTTTTGATTGAGAAAAAAATAAAGGTTTGAAAGATAGAGCTAGATAAGGGTGAAGAAAATAAGTAAATAAAAAGATAAGTGTAAATTGGATTGGTTGAAACCTGGAATAAATAGACAAAAAATAATAGTCAGGTATATTGAGAGTGAGGGAATGAGAGAAAAGGGAGTTAAGAGAGAGGGGGAGAGAGAGAGAGAGAGAGAAGGGGGCGTAGAAATAAAAGAAATGAAAGATGAAAAAAATGTAAAAAAAAAAAAAAAGATTTGACATCGAGAGATTCACTCCCTAAGCCAAACCCCTATAAAGTGAATCTATGTTAGTTTGTACCACACATGCCGGCCCCTCAATATGTACAGCGGTAAATCGCGGACTCGCGTAACGGTAGGGAGTCAGACCCACACCCAAGATGAAAAAAATGTAAGTTTAGTATAATAAGAGATATCGTTTTGAAAGACGAAGAGATTTGTAAGTTTGGTTTATATATATATATATAATAAATGAAAGATGAAGAGACTTTTAATTTGATTGAAATAGTGAAAAAGGTGAAAAAAGAAAGAAAATGTAGCAGAAAGTATAATTTTTCTTATTAATTTGACAATACAAAATAAACTATTTAACACATTTAAAGAGCTGATTTTTAAATTCAATGGGAGCATTTTATATATTATGTATTAAAAAAATAAAAAATTAATACAATATTTATAAAATTTTTACAGTGAGTCGTCCCTTACTAGGTCTGCCTGTGGAGCCAAGGTTACGTTTCATTTGGAATAATTAAATAATATATGAGATTAAAAATATATATTGTGATATTAGTTTTTTATGTGAAACTATATTTTGATATTTGATTGATGAGATACAGAATAAGATAAGAAATATCATTTGATCGAGGATATTGATAAGAAATTAATTTAAACATGAGTTAATACCGACCATGGTTGTATTTAATTAACGGATATGGGAGTAGAATTGGGTTAAGAATTTGATAGCCTCCTATCACATCCTCTTTTGACTTTTTATTTACTCACGGGTGGTATTTAAAATAAGAGAGATATATAATACTACTTTTACATTTTATTTTATATTCTCATTTATGAATTTGTTTCCAATTGGTATTCAAAGATCAAAAATTATCTCATGTGAAATCATCTACCTTATCCCACTTTATATTCCACGACTCTAACATTTTTAAAAAAAATTACAAATAAAAAATCAATTTTATCTTATATTCCATCTCATACATTTTTTATAAAAAAAAAAAAATCAATCCCATGATATTTTTATTCGCTATGATCTTATTTCCACAATCAAACACAGGCAACTGGTATAGTACATTCTCAAATTTAAATGTTAAAAGAAAAAAAGTTTACTACTAACTTGGGAGATTTTTTTTCCAATCAATTTTAATAAGGAATTTCAGAATTTCATTGATACGTGTATGATAGAAATCACAGACTTACACTATAATGGGAGTTCTAATTCAAATACATCCAATTATTTGTTACAATTCGACAACTCGATAAAGTCTGCTCTATCAATCTTTATTATATTTTTAAAAATTTCTAGTCCCTGATCACTTAAAAGAAAGTGGAGCTCTAGCTAACTAAGGTTGAGTTTAGGGGAAAAAAAAAAGTTAACTTTTTTTTAAGTTGATTATTAGTTAATTATTAAAAAATTAATTTTTTTATTTAGAAAAAGAAAAAAAATTTCTTTTTGACTTTTTGTTAATTTAACATTTCTGTCCATCAAAGTTTAAAAGAATTTGAGAATGTAAGAGGGTAATTAAATTTGATCATTTAAAATAAAAAAGGTAAAAAAAATTAGTAGTTACCAATTTTTTTTTTTCTCCCCTCAAACGCAACTTAGATTTTTCTTTTCCCACAAATGCAACCTAAAAAAAGACTCGAATATGATAGATAAATATCAAATATTCAATCAACTTTACGCAATCATACAAAATATCAGGTAAGAACCACACGAATTAAAGGTCATCCCATGTGTTTTTGTGGGTATTTTTAAGTGGTAATAGAAATGAGATGAAAACAAGATAGTCCACGAAAGCAAAGAAGTGTGAGAACTCATTGGCACGTGCCCATCACTCTCTTTCTCACGAACACACAGAGACACGTGTGCATCTCTCTCTTTCTCACGCACTGTAGTACTTCGCAGAATTGTAGTGAGGCGAATGCTATTGGTGAAGTTCAGACAACGCAGACTGACAGGGAAGGACACGTACTATGGCAATAAATATGTGATTGATACACCCGACCGAACAGTTTTACTCAAACGATTACTATTAGAGCTTAACTGACCAAATAATGTGGATGTCGCTCAGATCGAACGACCATTACATTGAAAACAAAATTAATGACGTCATAATCATTTAGGTAATGATAATTTCGTATATTCTGTGATTTGCACTTATAAAATGGTTGTCTATTATTTAATGATTTTAATAACTAATTAAACGTATTAACCTTAAGATCTATAATACATTTGGTATAATATGATTAGAGAGAAAATATAATTGTATGAAGCTTGTATGCATCATACTAATGCAGATCTTGCCCCTTTATATGTACACTATCCTCTCAAATATACGGTATGCATAGTTTAATTTTACTTAAATTCTGTCAAATTACTTTATTAATTACCTTATTAATTTAAGTATTAAAGACTTTAATAGACGCTACACTAATATTTTAGACAATTTTTTAAAATTAGATTGGACTCTTAAAAATATCACTAAAACTGAGTGATCGGTGTTGATACTTTCTACTACTTTAAGAAAATGGTTTAATTCGTGGATCGATCAGATGTTTCAGCCCTTTTGTTGGAGAAACGCTATCAGACCGTATATATATTTCTCCAATCTGCCTCTTTTATTGTAACTTAAAACCTTAACCCTAATATTTTTAGGTTTAAAACAGTTTATTCCTCTTCGAGATTACCCATGATGTCTAGCTCCCTAACATGGTTTCAATTGAGCTTTAAATTTTCTTCATCACAAATGCACTTGTATCTAAATCACAAGAAATACATACCGAACTCTGTGTTTGTGTGTGTACGTGAGAGAGAGAGAGAGAGAGGGAGGGGGGGCGAATGCAATTGTTTTGTCCAGGAAGTTTTAGGGTCACATATGCACCTGCATCTAAATCACAAGAAGTACATACAAACTCTGTGTGCGTGAGAGAGAGAGAGAGAGGGGGGGGGGAATGCAATTGTTTTGTCCAGGTAGTTTTGGGGTCCTTGGGTTTGATAATAGAGTGAACTGTTTTTAAGGAAAAGCATATAGTGTGTGTGTGTGTGTCTATAGAGAGACAGAGAGCGAGGAGGCCACTTAGTGGATGGTTTGTAAGAAGAATATATATATATATATATAGATTAGACAGGGAGGGTGGGTGGGGGTTGGAACTGTTTCGTGCGGTAAATGTTGGGGATGATTACAGTAAAAGGGACTTGCAGAAAAGCCTGAAAAACCCAGGTGCTAGCTATGGAGAACAATTCCTTTGCGGATCCGATGGGATTATGAACTATTATTCACAAATTTAGATAATGTGGAAAGATTGAAAAGTAAGAGATTTTGGGTGCAAAGCATGAGGATCTCAAGCGGCGCAACAGACTCTTTTAGCCAAAGAATTAGATAAAAAAAGACCCACCCTATATATGCCTTTATCAGCACAAAAGATAGGGTTTAAAAAAGAAAAGAGACTTAAAAATTTTAGAAAGACAGACTCAAGCTGCTCCATTCTTTCCTTTTTCTTTTTTATTTTTTTTCCCTCTTCAAGAAGATTAGGCTATACATTAATTTGAGTTTTTATAACTTGGTTTTCTTGGATGGTTATCAACTTTCCTCTTCTTAATGCTAAGTAATGGGAATTGTTATTGATACTAATTAATGGGGCTAATTTCTTGGTGAAAGTCAGAGCTAAATTAATTTCTTATGAAAGTCTATTAAACTAATATTCAGCTTAACATATACATACTGAGAAATTAAAAGAATGCAGTAGTGGTCCAAGTCAAGAACAAAGCAGAAAATGAAAAGTGACAAAGAATATATTTAGTGTAATGGAAGACTAAGCACATAGACTTGGCCAAGAGAGAGAGCATCATCTTTACAATTAACTTAGAATATTATTACTTTTATTCTTCAGCATAAACAACCTCCCAAGAGAATAAGAACCTTCACATGCCCATTCTCTAGAGCAACAAAAATTAAAGACCAACTACCCAGCTGGTACTGACTTAACAGATGCATATATATATAGAGAGACCTACTTAGGTCCTCAAATCCCACAATTATTATGTCCATATGTTAAATATATAGTTACTATATATTTTGGTTTTAGCAGCACAAGTACTGTAAGTGGTCTAGCTAGAAGAGTCCCATGTGAGGCTATCTAGCTACAAACCTTGAATAATAAATTAACACAATATCATACCATAAGAGATGATGGTAGAGAGCTTTCTCCTTCAAGTAATTAATTGGCTCCATCCATGCCAGGTGACTGATCATACAAAACCCTAGTTGGTTTCTCTTTTTTTCCCAATTCTTTTCAAGATTCAAATATTTCCTCCTCCTCCTCCTCCTCCTCCTCCTCCTCCACCTCCAGAAGAGTTATCATTCCATGGAAGAGGATAAGGGAATGGGAATGAAGGGTTTTGATAGAAATTAGCTCCTCCTCCTCCTCTATCATTATTCATTCTTCTAATTAACTCCCCTGGCCTTTGCCTAGGAGGAAGACCAGTCATGAGAAATGGTGATGAGGAGTTCATTGCTGGTGGTGGCAATGAGGTTTGGTTAATCTCATTGCAAGCAAATTGAATCAAATCGGCATTGGCGGCGTCTAGCTCTTTCTGGAGGCGCTCCACCTGTCTCTGGAGGAAGGAGATGGCACCCACGCAGCCATACACCGGATCCCTTATTCGTGCTTCCGCTTCATACGCGAGGGAATTCACCGCATCCTCTCTCTGGTGAGGGAGGAGTTCGTTGAGGAGCTTCGTAACATTGCTTGCGCCGAAGATTTTGTGAACGTTGGCGAATTTCTGGGGCTCCTCCGGTGGGAAGTAAGGCGCGAAGATGCAACCTGGCATGCATTTTCTCCTTAGGAATTTGCAGGCAGCGCAAGGAGGGTTGTATGAGCTTGATGATGAGGATGATGAAGCCATTTTCAGTACTGCACTACTACAAGTAAATATTAAACCCATCAAGTAATTTATTTCAAGATCTTGGTTACGAGGGACAGAGACTTTTTACTATTTATATACATACATGTAAACATATTTTGTTTTAAAAATATTGGAAAAATACATATAAACATATTTTGTTTTAAAAAATATAGGAAAATAAGAATATTACATAAACATAAAACTTGGGTTTCTTGTATAATATAGTTTTTACCAATAGAAGATTATCCTCCTGTGCAAAACCTTGCCCTTCTTTTAATTTATTTACTTGTTTATTTATTTGTAAGTTTAGTCCATCTGTGATTAAGTCTGATCTATGCATAATTTTCCCCTGGAAATCACCATCTCCCTCTTGTTACTCTCTCTCTCTCTCTCCCGATTAAGTGTGATCTATGCATAATTTATCCCTGGGAGATCTCCATCGATCTTGAGAGTCTCTCTCTCTCTCTCTCACACACACACACACACATTCTGAGCTTACAGACCACCTGGACCTCTGCACGTTTTCTTTTGATTTTAGTCTTAGGTTTTGTCTTTTCTTTTATCCATTAACTCTCTAGTCTCCTCTATTTCCGTTTCCCCACATGTTCAGACTCCCAAGATTTGGAAGAATTCAGCTGCATCAGCTACATGTCATGAAGTAATAATATTTCTTCTGAGTACACTCAGTTCAACCAGCTGGGATCTGGCTACTGCAACCTCACATATAAATTACCTTTTATCGGCTGTTGTAAGAGTGCAAATGAACATCTAAATTCTTTTGGAAAACCCTAGATCAGATAGACAAGAACCAAAAGGAATATATATATATATATATGTATATGAATATCTATGTATAGTCTAACCTTAAGTCTTTTGGCTTTGCTATTGAAACAAAAACATATATAAAGAAATTTTAATGATTAAGAAAAGTGACAAAGAAGCACCATGTGTTAATTTAGCTGTTTGTGATGTAGGTTTTCTTTGAACAGAAGAACAAAAAAGAGCAGTACCTTTTTTTTTTTTTGTCCTTCTTGTAGGGGCTTTAGCAGTTCTTTTTTTCTCCAAGTATGAAATATGACCAATGAAGGATGTTGAAGCTTCACAGATTCATCTCTAGCTGGAGGAGTACTTGAGACCTCTCAGAGAGGGGGAGAAAACCTAATTGGTAGATAGAGAGAAAGAGGGAGAGGGAGAGAGATGCAAATTAAGCAGGCAGCAAAAGTGGTGGTGGGGGAGAGGGGCAAAGAGCATTTAGTGGACGGTGAAGGAATGAAGGCAAAAAACAAGTGGTAATAAATGTGAGGTACACTCAAAAAAAAAAAAAAAAAAAAGAGAAATAACTAAAGATAAAAACAAAAATAAAAATAAAAAGATGACTATGACACTGCATCTAATAATGTTATCATCGTTGTGGGATGTCCCCCATTTCTCCTTCTATACCTCATTGCCCTTTTTCTCATGCATTGAGACTACAAAAATATACAAGGCACGAAATTTAAAAATAAAAATAAGCAAGATACAACAAAAAATCAAATCACTTTTCAATCTTTGTAAGCCCTAGATATGTATATATATGTGTGTGTTACATATATATGAACTGTGCAGTGAAAACCACCAGGTTCCTTGGGGAGGATTGCCCCTTGAGATAAAAATGTTGCAGTGAATTGCAAGGTAATTAAAAATCATGCTATCATATATCCCACTCTTATTTATTTATTTATTTTATTAATAAGTAGGGATGTCTACTAACCAGTAGTTAGCGAGGTGCGCCAGCTTGGTTTGATTGAATCTCAGTTTAAGTTTGATTCATAACTTCAAATAAGTAAAATTCAAATTTTTTTCTATAATTTGTCTAAAATTTAAAATAAATTTGAGCTCTTCTTAGTTGGTAATAATTATTGATGTTATTTTAAAATAGAATAAGATTATTTTAATTTAATTGAGCTATTGATTTAGGGTTATAATATTTTAAATCAAAATGATAGTGTTTTGATTAGTGACAATATTTGCAAGCTAAATTCGAACGCATGCAAAAGTTCAAGCTATATATATATATATATTTTTTGTAAGTTACACCTCAATTGGCTACCTCTTTTATAGAGATAAAACTTTCTACATATACAGATTGAGCCAATGGTCAACGGTAAATTAAAGATCATGTTACCTCAAAGTAGACTAAAAAATGAAAAAGATAGTAAGCTTACTGCAGTAAATGTGGTCCAGCATCCAATGTCAAATGGTATAAATTTGGCTCGCAAGAAAAATAAAAGAATGCCTTCCTTGGTTTACTGACATAATATATTGTAAAAATGATCACAAACTATAAGAAGATATCAATGAACATGTTGAATTTATTCTTTCCTTCAATCTCTTCATATTACATTCTTCCACGTCGATGAAGCTTGTGGAATGGTGGTCCTCATCCAAAAGAAAGTCTATATATAGAAGGATACCAGAATGTTCAATAAAACTCTCGACAGAGCAAGCTAACTGAGGCCATCAAAAACCACTCAAGCCAAACAGCAACAGAGCCTCGCTACTCCCAAAATTCTGAACCTCCCATTGGAGGTATAGAAATTTCTCAGCATAATTAGCCAGCCTTAGGCAGATAGCAAAAAGGAAGAAAGCTTATCTTCGATAGCTTAATTAATTGCAACACATCTCTAGCTAGAAATAGTACCTGCCTCCTTAAGGGCAAGCTTCACAATTAATGAACATCAGAAGATTCATCTGAAACCTATCGTGTGTGTTAGTCAAAAAGGTTGAAAATGGATCACTAGTAAAAGATATTATTGTTCTAATTATTAATGTTGAAAGATTTACTTTCCATTGCCTATATATTCTCTCTGTGAAGGTGTGACTCGGCAAAATTCCTTGCATCCTTGACGTTGAAAAGGTTCTCCACTGAATTTTTTTTGCATTGTGGAATAGAATAAGGAAAATGACGCGGTGTCAAAACTTTTGACTGTGGTAATGAGACAATAGTATTTGTGTAATAAAACAAATATCAATGCATGGGTTACTGTTTTAGAATTTACAAGTCCATAAATATATATCCATACACTAACAATTAATTCCGATGAAATAACTATACTTACATATATAGAATAAAAGTATCTTCTCATTCTACTAATTGCGTTTTGAAAAGACTAAAAAAAAAAAAAAAAAGATAGATAATATGTTTTAACTTTAACCAGAAAGATTTTCTTTAAATATTTTAAGATATTTGTCGAACACTTTTGAGTGGAATGTCTAAATATTTTATTATTTTTTATTCTAATATAGATTAAGACAAACTTACATTTGAGTTACAGAAACTCTTTGAAATTATAAAATTTTTTATTTTATTATATATTTTGTTATGTTTGTACGTTAAACAATGCATTGAATTATGAATTATTTTTATTGTAACCCGCACGGGTTAGCTCAGTGGAGCAGGGGCCGGTTTGGAGAGTGGGCATGCTTCTCACGTCTCGGGTTCGAATCCCTTCCTGCGTGCTCGGTCTTGTCGGTGGGCGTGTCTTGCGGGGTGGTGCGCTCGTCCGGAGGTTTTACTCGCGACGGTTCACCGGCGAGAGGTTTCCTTCGTATAAAAAAAAAAATTATTTTTATTGTAGGTGTTATATTTCTTTGTACATAAAATATACATTCATATATATATGTTTTTTTCTACATTCTTATCATGTTTATGTTCATATTTTTATCTCTTTTAAATTTTTTATATCCATGTTAATACTTGTGTCGTATTCGTATCTTATATCTCTATATATGCTTTTTAATAAAGCTGTATATATATCATGACATAGAACCAGAATGTTACATCTTTGTTGTAAAATTAATTAAAATATATTGAAAAAAAGTAATTTTCCTTTATTATATCTAAAAGTATGATCTTGTGGTCAAGTTTATCAAATATCGATTCGGCTAAATAAATTGTAGTATGAGATAATAATATACACAATATTTTGTAGGAATAAACTTTACAAGGTCTGATTGTTGCTTTTCTCCCCTAGCTTGGGTTGTGCTGTGCTGGTCAATGTGGGAACAATTTGCTATTGAGTCCTCAAAGAACCTAGCTTTCATTTTTCACGTGCGCCCTGTAGCCCTAATTAATTTACTCCAAAAATTTAACCTGCTAGAAACAGCTAAAATGTAATAAAAAGGTCATGTATAAGCATTAGAGGAGAGATAATATGGATACTTGAGTTTTAAAATATATATATATATATATATATATATATATAATGATCTAAAATAATTACACTATGATATCCAGGGGCGAAATCAGAATTTTTGCTGAGGGAGGCATCGGGCACAAAGAGGGCACCAAGTACTCAAGAAAAAATAATAATCGACTTATTTTTCGATTAAGAGTATGAGAAAAACGATGTTATTGTTAGAGAGAAAATAAATTGTTCTTGAGTATTAACTGGTGAATATATTTCTCACGGTTAATAGTTCAAACACCTGAAGTTTATTAGAGATATTCCTCGCTACAAAAAATATAATTTTTATTAATTTTTATTATCTATAGAATTTATTGTGTTATATGCTAAATTTACTGATAGTATAAACAAAAATATGCAATAATGTATTAAAAGGATACACTTTATTTCATAATAAATACCAAGTTTGATTCTTTTAAATTTCTTATATGTTAAAAAATTTTGAGTTAACTTTAAATTTTTAATAAAAATAAAATATCTTAATTTTTAATTAATTTAATTTTTAAATAAAATTAAATTAACAAAGAGGACATTTTAATAATTTTATCTTAAAAATTGAGAGAGTCACTTGCCTCCTTCCCCATGTAGCTCCGTCCGTGATGTAGCTCCGCCCTTGATGATATCCACAGAAAATAATTATGAAAGGATATATATTACATATATATAGAATTATATATCAGGCAAAAGATTATTGGTGATAATATTATATATGAAACCTAAAGAAAAACTAAAATTAACCTTAACAAATCATAATTATTTTTTTGTAAGAAAACAAATCAAATTGAGTTATATTTGTATATTTTATTGCTTTCATAGTTAATGACTGCCAAAAAAGCAATTAGAAAAAATTAAAACTAACACTTAAAGTATAATTATAGGTATTAACAAAAAAAATTCAAATTAGCTAAAAAATTGGACTAGAATTTATATTATGATATCAAGAAAAAAATACTATATAAATTTTTAATTCAAAATTAAGTATGATTAGAGCTTTTAAAGAAAAAAGTAAAATTAACTAAAAATTTGAACCACTAATACTATTATGATATGAGAGAAAAAAATTATATTGTCAACCAATCAAATTACCATATGTGTTATTTCTAATGTGATTATAGGTCAATTGTTACATTTATTATCTAAACACAATTAAAAAATAATGCATTACCCCATAAATATTATCAATATAAAATTTATCTTTATAATTATTTATACTCATTTTGTGCCCCCAGTAAATTAGAGTGAGTATAAATTTTATTTTTTATATTATTATTTTATACTCTCAACACTGTTTCATATATGAGCAAACCGAATTGTTTTAATAAGGCCAAATGCATAAAACAATTAATTATTCAATAACAATGAATTTTGAATTCAAAATTCTTACATATCTAATACCATTAAATTGTTAACTACAATTTCACTATTTTCAAACCATTTTAACCATTTTCGTATTGAATCCTGCCTTCACTTTCCTTATTGCTTCCCATTCTTTTATCTCCCCCCCCCCCCCAAGTGAAAGTATCTTCATAATTTTATAATTGCCTAAAGTGTATTCCTAATTTCTGATATATAAAGAAAAATTGGACAAAGGATATATATTCCTTATGAGACTATGGGCGGGTTTGGCACAAATTTTTTTGATAATTTTTGGTAAAATATTATTAAAATTTATAAAAAATTATTAAAAATTTTTATACACCAAACAGGTCCTATATATGTCTCGTCTCTAAGCATAATAATTACAACTCTGTTAATGTAATCAAAGCGTTCTTAGATCGACCATGCAAAAAGCTTTCTTACCGCTTCTCATTGATTTAAATTACAATTTATTTTCCAATATTTACTGCCTCCCAATCCTTAATTTTTTGGTCCATATAAGTTTAAGTAGGTATATATACCACAATTACAAGAAATCATGACTTCATAAGATTGGTGGGCCGCCATTAATTATATTTATATGCAACACACAGCATCAGCTTAATTATCAGAGTAATCTTGTATGCCAATTTAGGATTAAAACCAAAGAGAGAGAAGCTTACATACCCTACCACTTCTTTAAGCAGTACCCTCAATCAAGGGAGCACAGTTATATATGTATATATATTATATATGACATCATTTCAGTGCCATTTCTGCGCGCCTGTTGGAATATTTTTCTTCCGATCGAAATTTCAATTAAGTGGTCACAATGCAGACACATGGAGGGTTGGGAAGGATGATGAATTAATATATATACGTTATGTGTGTGGGGATTAGATAAAAGAGATGATTATTACTTTTTAATAAAGAATTATACGAGATATAAAAATACACTATACTTGCTCGCTATGCCATCCAAATTTCTCTTATTCTTAGTATCTGAACATAAGAAAACAGTTAAGGAAAGTGGTTGGAGATTCTCGACTAAAATTTTCTATCGGTCAAGTTAGATAAAAAAACTTGAGTATTTAGAGAGAGAGAGAGGGGGAGAAGACAGTGAAAGTAAGCATATTTTAATTGTACATATGCTTTAGGTATTTATAGGTGTAGAAAATAGTGATTAATAGATACTTTGATTTAACTATAAGTTTTTACATACTAACAACTATGTGAATGATGTCTTTCCCACCGTATCCCTTCTACTAACAAGATTGAAATATTTTAATTATTTTTTAATAACATAGTTATAACCCAACCATAATCATACTTCTTTCACTAAGAGATGTATGTTTTTTTGGTCAGCAGTGGGAGGTCATATCCAAAGATTGTCTCCCATCATAAATTATTATAAGGTTTATTTCACTCACACTCTTGAAGTTTTTTTTTTTTTTTTTTTGTTCCTAGGCCTCATAAGTTTCATTAATGTTTATGTACTCTAAGATTTGTATATATAACACATACTCACACCCCCTCCAATTAGATATTTCATCCAAATTTAATGGTTCATAAACAATACATTACAAAGTGACTATTATACTCTCACTGTATATGGAGTCTTATAACTTTTATTCTTTACTTCTTTAGGTTAAGTACCACTACACTACTGCACTATAATTTATTATTATTAATATTAAATTTGTAATTTGTTGGCTTTTATCTTATTCAATTTTTTTTTTTACTTTTGATACTTTTTAGATGTATTGTTCACATTTATCAATTGCACAAAAAAATTAAATAGGAAAATTTATGTACAAATAAAAAAAAGTTAATGTTTTTCTTTGTACAATAATTTTCTTATTTTAACTTAATTTTTTATCATTTTTTATAAATATAAATAATATAAAAAAATTTACTGATTTGTAACTTTCATGCTGTAAATGATGCAATTTTACCTTTGTATAAATCGTTATCTATTTGTCATTATTATTTAAACAAAGAAGTAAATTTGGTCTTATAATTTTTAATATATAATTTTTTTTTTTTTTTTTTTGCCGTTGATTAATTAAAAATCTACTGTTATTTCTCCTGTACTTTGGAAGGTTCGTTTTTATAGTTCATTTTTTTTTTTTTAATGTTGAAAGTAAGATTACAATAATAAATTGTGAATCGCATGGCAAAAAGTATATAAATAAGTTAACAAGAGACTTTCATGCTCCGGCATTAAATTGATAATAGCAAATTCGAGTGCATTAAATTGAAGAGAACACGGACAAAAAAATTACTCAAATACCATTCATTTTCACAAAAGTTAGCCGAATTGGACGATAGGAACCGAGACCTAAGCATACATATATTATTAAAACTTATGAAATCTAAGTATACAAAGGCAAAATCAAAAAAAATATAAGTGAAATAAATCTTTTTATCATATGATCAAAATATTATCATGTGTCGAGCTCATATTTAATTCCGTCACAAATATTAAAAGTGGTCCTAATGATGAAAAATGCACCAAGCGGTCAATACTTTCTTGGTTTGTCATCATGATTGTTCATCTAATTCATTTATTATAATAATTGAATCGCTTAATCTATTAATCTTTTACTTTTTTTTTCCTGCCAAACTTCAATTTCACTCCAAAGCATTTGGACGAAAGTTTTTCGAATTAAAAGTAAATTTGGAGTGTTTTGAATTCAGTCTTTTTCAAATATATATATATATATACATACATATATATGTATGTATTGAATTCAGCAAGAGGGCTAGATCATTTATCAACATTTTTGAACCCTAACTATACCTCAACATTTTTTTTTTTTTTTAAGATGGGCAACTCTACCTCAGCTTTATATCCTGTGTTAACATTTTTTTTTTATGTTTTTTTATCATTTTTTATTTTTTTTTCTTTGAACCATTGCTTCTAGTTACACGAAGATCAATCTGTTCTGTTTTACTTTGGCATGTCTATTGTAATATTGGCTTGCCAA
Source organism: Vitellaria paradoxa (assembly GCA_019916065.1). Taxonomy (NCBI): domain Eukaryota; kingdom Viridiplantae; phylum Streptophyta; class Magnoliopsida; order Ericales; family Sapotaceae; genus Vitellaria; species Vitellaria paradoxa. The sequence goes on from CM034240.1 coordinate 40,174,494, forward strand.
AAAAAAAAAAAGAGAGAGACAAAAAAATGTCAAAGCATCTTTAATAGCAAGGTTGATAATAATAATTTGAGTTTAATAATACTATTTTTTTTTTTACAATTGTAAGTAATGCTTTCAGTTTTCGCTTTTCGATTTTTTTTTTTTTATATTTTTAGTTTTTTTTTTTTACACTAAAATAAAAATATAAAACCTTAAAAAAATATGTTTGATATTTACAAAATGACATAAAGGGATTGTTTGGAGTAAGAAAAAATGAGATAAATTGAGATAAATTGTGGTTTGGGGAGAGTTCGTAATGCGTGCAGTGAGAGAAAAAAGTTGATGTGATATAAAGTTAACAGAGATTTATAAAGATTTTTAGAGATTTTCAACAAATTATTGTACACCAAACGAGCCCAAAATTAAATTTTATATGAAATTGCAAGAATAATAATGGGAGCTCTTATTTGTGACAGCGCAATGTATGGAATTGGTAAAATATGATAATGACTGAAACAGCTTTAGTAGCTAGCTAACGAATGGTGGCGGGGAGCAGGAATGGGGAGACAATAGCTAAAAATAATAACAATAACAATAGGTATGTAGTAATAACAAGTGGAGAAGATAGTTGTAATAATAGCGAGTGGCTAAGGTAAATAAGTATAGTCCCAAAGATAACGAGAATGGATCAATGGTAGTGATGGCAGTAACAATAACAACGTTAGTGGTGGGATTTTTGGATTAGTAGTGATAATAATCATAATGACAATCAGTATATTGTGATAGTAATAATGACATAAAAAATTATAATCGTAAAAGGTGAAGGTAGTAATTTTTATAATAATAACAAATTAAAAAAACAAGTAAAGACGTAATTTTATTTTTTTTATAATTATCGCAATTTTTTAAAACTGTTCTAAAAGTTACTATAACAAAAAAATTTACCAAATATGTTTCTATTTTAAGTTTTTTAAATTTAAAAAAAAAAATTACAAGAAAACAGGAATCGAAAACTAGCTTGGTAAAAATTGGCTAATCAATAATTCTCGAACCAAACTTGAAAATATCACCAAACTTCAGCATCTAATTCGATAACTTGCAGATGGAAGCAAATGTTTATTAGTTGCAGCATGGAACTGGTAATTTAATCATTCAAACCTAAGTAATAATTTAAAAAACAAAAAAAAGTTCAGTCCTAATGAGCTGATAAGAGTGAAAATAGAACAAATTGGGACCTCCTATAATTCTCTCTTAATGTTGTGTTTGAATTAAGAACTTATTATGTAAAAATAACAATAATAATAATAATAATAAATAGAAATTCAAAATTCATTTCTCCTGTTTAATTTTGTAATAAGAAAAAAAAAAAAATGATTAGGAATAAAAATAACTAAATTAGAGAACTAATTAACCAATGAATATATATATATATATATATATATATATATATATATTTGCCGCTATTCGCAACTTAATTTTTTCTTCACGTAATCTAGTTAATTCATGCATCATATGTTTTTCTAAGCAATCCAGTAATTTCTCCACGTAACTCATAAATTGCACCTAAAGTTCTAAAAATACTCACAAATTGCTAAATTTTTTCAATAGCTGATTGTTAAAATTGTTTAATTTTTTCAACAAATACATTTTGAAAGTTTTTAATTTGATCAATAATCAGTTACTGAAATATTTCATTTATTTGTCAAAATTTTATTTTAGCAAGTGATTGTCGAATTTATTTGATTCTTTCAACAAGTGGTTGTCAATATTATTTGATATTTTTAGTAAATTCCTATTAAAAATTGATGTAAAGTTTTTTTAAAATGTGAGTTATGTGTAATAAATATGAAAGGTAAGGAGATCAATTTGTATTAGGACATTTTTGTCCTAAGATGGACAAAATTTAACTGGACTGTCTCAAAAAAAGAAAAAAAAAAAAAAAGGACGGTGAATGGTAGCTGCCATTTTTTTCTCTTTTCTTTTATTTTCTTCCACTAAACCCTTACTCCAAACACACTTATTTGTGCAAAGTAGCTAATTTGAAAGGGTTGATTAGTGTCATTTTCTGAACTTAACTGGGAAAAAAAAATAATTTTTCACTTTTCTTTAAAAAAAATAAATAAATAACCCAACTTCTGTCTAAAAAAATTTAATTGTAAAATCACTGTTAATGAAACTGCAAAATTATAACACGAATTATCGTGTTGTCAATTTTTACCTAATTACCTAAAATCGGAAGGTCAGAATTCTCACCTAACTGTTTATCCCCATGGCCATGGGGTTCTTATGCTCTTTGGATGGAGCATTTGTCCACGGAGAAGTAAATGAAAGAAAATTCAAAATTACATCTCTTGTTTGATTTATAGTGTAAAATAAAATATTAAAACAATTGAGATTCAAAAAGTTAAAATTAATTAAAATTAAAAATTAATTTATTGACGATTTTTTTTTAGTTTCATATATTTTTTAATCTACTTAAATAATAACATGCACTTAGATTTTTTTTTTCTTTTTTCATTTTTTTTAATTTCCCTTGTCAAATTGTGGATCCGAACATACCTTACCCTTTCAGTACATCCTCGAATAACTTTTTATGAACTTGGTACTAGGCCTCTCAGGGTGCAATAATCAATCACACAGCCCCTACCCACTGGGGTGGTTCTCCTCAAGCAGTGCCTCTTCTGCTTCAAAAGCAAAGCCTAATACCTAAGCTTCACGCTCACAAGGACAGACAGGGACAGGCCTTTTCAGAATCTCAATTAAAAAAACACGAAGTAGACAAAGATGGAATGCAACAAACCTTATATATCACGGTTCGTGAATTAACACGCAAGACTTTCCAACCAAAAAAGTTTAGGATTGGAAAACTTCTGAATAGGAAAGGTAGGATTACGCTCGGCACAACTCAAACTCAAGATTTATTGTGCCCTCTCTATGCTCAGTTACTGTGGTGGGATGAAACAAGTAGGGGTTACTATCTGGAGGTGTTCTAAGCCACTCTCACTGCAGGAGAAGGCCACCACCTTCTGCTGCGGCAAGGTGGTGCCACCCGTGGAAACCCTGCAGCCACGCCCCTCCTGCGGGTAATTATCCTCCCAGAGCCCCCTTCCCTTGCTGGGGGATTTTGAGATTAGAGGCCATTCCAAACCATCGCTGCTGGATCTTTCCCTTTGGGAGATTCCCATGACTAAACACTTAGAGGCCACCCTTAAGGGCCAGAGCGAGACCTAAGAGTTGTCCAACCAAATGACTCGCTGACACATACTCACCTGCGAGACCATCGGGGACAAACAATTCTGTACTACTACTCGATAAACCCAACTCCGTACCACACATCCATCCCGTCTCAAAACGGTCACGCCTTCTTGTACCAGACAACCATGTAAAAGTGTTATCACCACTTGGTCGGAGTATGTTCATCAGTAGAGGAGTCAGGCTATGCAGCGTCAATCACCTAGCTTGGGGTCCATTGTCCTTGGCACTTGTGAGCCAACCCTTTCTGTTTTGACTCATCCCTTTTAAATAGCCTCACCCAACAACACTCCATATACATGATACAAATATTCCCTTCCTATCTATAACCTCTGATATCTCTCCCCCTCTCTCCTCATTGCTTTGGCTGCTCCAACTCTTGTTCCAACGATCTCCGACGAGGTCTCGCCATAGACAATTATTAGTATTATTTCAAGATTGGCAAAGTGACCCACGTCATCCCGATCCCCCACACTATCAATATACAAAGCAATTGCATGCATCCTTGAATGTAATGAATTAGAAGGTACCTCTAACTCATCCAATATTAGTATATATCATTGTGGCAGCCTAAGCAGGTTTTTCAATCTACAATATGATTTTTAATATATACATTAGAAATAGAAGAACAAATGAAAGAAATGACCCTAATGTGAACTTAGTTTTGGCATTTTTATAATGACTGGCTCAGCTGGTCAGCAAAATGTTACTGTGAGTTGCTAAGAAGCTGTAGCTATCATAACGCCAAGTCTCCACCCAAGTCAGCAATTACCTTCTCTACTTTGCTCAACAGATCTGATGGGATCAAGGACGATATATGTAACCATCAACACTCAAAAACAAGGAGAATTAGTGATTTTCTCAAGACATGAATAATACCAGATGAAATACAACGCTGTTTTTAACCATGTGAGAGTGAGAAAAAATAAAATTAAACAAAGTTGACAGAAAGTTAGTGAGCGAGAGAGAGAGAGAGAGAGAGAGAGAGATGTTAGAGGAAACAAGTTCAAGTATGTGAAAATACGGGGGTAAGAGAGATAAAGAAAACCTTTGTGGTGAATGAGGCTCGCAACTTTCATTCAGCTTTTAAAGTTTGTGTAGAGAACCAATTTGCATGTTAAGATTAAGCTAAAGTGGACTACAAGGGTATCTTTCAGTAAGATTAACAATCATAATTGTTTATGAAGGAAATTCAACTTACAATTGAAAGAAGTAGTAGTCATGTAATTCTGCAAGAAAACAAGAGGAATGAATAGTTTTTAAACAAAAATTATTGATGTAAACAAGTAAGCTATATCTAGCCGAGCAACCATATTAGTAAACAAGAATCTATGGTAGAAGTTACAGCAACTCAGTAACAAAAAATAGAGTTTAGAAAATACCACAATTTGGAACTTAAAATCATCCTCCAGTAACTTTGAAGGCTCTATGGCATCTGTAATTCAATCAAACAAAATCAAATTCTAAACAGAAAACCTGCTTATTATTATTGCATTTAGCATCCATTGTACCTTGCTCAGCCTCAGTGCAACAGTCAGCCAGAAGGTTTGTGAAGCTTGAAGGCAAGTCTCCGCACATGCCTCCGATTTCATGGGGAAGTTTTGTTTCCTTGGGGATTGTATGGTGCTCCTCTTGGTTGTATAAGGAAGATTGCATCAGTGGAGTATAACTGCCCATCAGATTGACAAGGCCTAATTCCCGATCAGCTCTGTAAAAAGCAAAATTCTCGACCATCAGCCACAAGTTAGATGTATGGTTCATTAGATCTTCATGGTTTTTTTTTTTTTTAATATATTAAAACTGCTCTATAGAACAGAATTCTTTCCCAACCTATCCTGGAACCAATTTGAAGTCATAATCTCGTTTTGAAATGGAACTTCTGATCTCAAATTGCAACATGGTGGCCCAATATTCCTCACATCCTTCACACACTCCTGAGTTAGAAACAAAGCATGTCCATTACAAGGAAAAGAAGAATCTACTGAAAAAGACGGCTTTAGAATCTGGAAACTTATCCAACATAACAAACCCTGTGGTAAAATAATATCTTGGAAAAATAATAATAAAAATTATAGTTTTATGCCATTTGCACCTTTAAAGAATTTATGAATGTTTGCGACTCATAAGAGTTTGAAAATCGCATGGCAAACTTTTGGATCTGCAAATACAAAACCAAGAATGGTCACACAAAAAACTCCACATGTTTGGCCAAATATATCATAGGAACCCATGGCAGAGACTAAATTCAATGTAAATTGTTAAACAACAAAGAGAAAATATCGAAAGATCAACAGCTGTGATATTGAGCCAATGGTTGGTCTCTATTTGCAAACAGAGCAGATCATTGTTCATAAAAGACAGTTTGTGTAATACGATTTCGAGCTTTGTGTAGGCTTTCAATTTCAATAATACTGGTTCCTAATTATTTTTAGGTCACCACACGCCACTTTTATGGTTCATCTTGAAAAATACAATCTACAACATCTACCCATGTATATGTAAGTAAATTCAGTTGGTCATGTTCAAAGCACCCAACAAATTTTCAATTTAAGAAGTTGGGGGAAGTGGGGGAAAAAAGATTCATATGGGTAAGAAATAAAGCTGACAAGCATAGAAACAGTGGACAACTTTTCTCTTTGGTACTAACGCGGACCAAACTAACCCAACGGTCATCTGTCCACAGAAGGAAATAAACAAAAGCTCTTTGAAGGTAAGGGTCGAGTACAAATGGTAGTACATTGAAGTCCATGTAAGTGGAAGATTGAAACCCATAACTATAATGTCCAAATTGTTCAAATGATCACTTATTCAGAAGCTGAATCAAATGTGTTCATGCCAAAGATTGCAACAGCAAATGGCAGCAGTGAGATGCCAATGAAAATGGTCAACAATGGTAACTGTGTTGAGAAGAATGTGAAAGAAAATAGACATTCAATGTTCATAGAATGATAGAATTCAAGAATTGAAAACAGACTAAAACAAAAAGAAAAATGCACACTGTAGGAGCAAACAAGTGCATCGCATATCATCTGCTTTGTAGCAGATAAAATTGAAGAGATGGAAGGGAAGGTAAACTCTGGGGCCTTGCTTCTTTTTGCAGTTCTAAAACAATGCAAGATATATGAGCTCAAACTTATTTCCCCTTCCCTTTTGCTGTTTTCCTTAACTTCCATAGACGGAAATGTAATACACTTATTTGGAAACCAACAGTCATAGAAGGTTTGAAGGTTCAAGCTAGCTTATCTGGTGACGTCTTAATAATTGTATCAAAGGGCTATGGATCGAATCTTGCTTTCATCCTGATTAGGAGAGTTTATGGGTAGGGGAAGGTTTTATCTGCTATTGTGTAGCTCATCATTCCAGATTAAGAAGAAGAGGAACAGAACGAGAAAAGAAGACTAATGATAGAAGTTTGCCTGGCCTATGCAATCTTTATAGCTTGCGAACACAACTCTGCAACCTCTGACGGGGCATTGAGAAACACTCGACACCTGAGGCCAGGAGAAATGTAGCTTTGAAATGAAATGTTCTTCCTGCAACATCAGAGTCGCATAGAAAATCACATTTTTAAAGCTGCAAAAGATTTGACAGCTGCATTTCTTATTTTATTTTTTTATTTTTTACCACCACTGAACATGGTAATATGCATACATCAAACACATCAATTGCAGGTCTAGAATATTATGCAAAGTTGAACAATCAAAAGACACCACTGTCACGGAATGTTGGTACAAGGACCTCCACGATTGTATTGCATGCAGAATAATCTAAAAATGGTAATTTCTAAAAATTTACAGAATCAAACACTTATTACGAAAAGCAAAATCAACAAGTTGTGAAAAAAAGGGGAAATGGACTTAAGTTGCATAGAATCTTCAAACAAGAAATCTAGGAGGAACAACTTCTTCCAAATTTCAATGTAAGGTACCGCCGTCTCAGCAAAAATCTCATATAGGGCCTCTGCATGCTCAAAAACTTTTGATAAAAATATATTTCCACAATTTCTTTTCCCATAAGCTCAAATATTTAAACACAAAACTCGCCAAAGATCAATGGTGGGAAAAAAGAAAGAAAAGATAAGACTGCAGTGTCTTTCAGGCTTGAAGTTTCATCAATGTTGGGAAATTCAGGTAACCTCCTTGGTCCACGGCAAGACACAAATTTAATATACAATTGTCTGGTGATTTGTTAAGAGATCTACAACTTCATGAATAATATCACTAAAAATAATTATGATCATTAAAAAAAAAAAACTCAAAATTTACACAATAGAATCTGAGCAAATGCACAATCCTACAATGCCAGTACAATTTTATTTGAGAGACTATTGGGATTAGATCTAACAGGAAATTCTACTGATCGATAATGTGAAATCACAATTTTTTCCTAATAATGTTTTTTTTTTTAAACACCTAGTACACATTTAAGCTTTGTTACTGTAACATACAAGAAACAGGAAGCCCCTATTAATTAGGTACAACGAACAGAAACCCTAAATAGTCAACTTCAGATAATCTTCTTCACAACATGGCATTTTCTCATACTTGTCAAAAAGGCTTGATACATTGTGCATACCTATGCATACATGCATACATACACACATACATGACACAAATATCCAACCATTCCCTTGACAAAGGCATTTCCAAATATACATGTGTGCATGTAAATACATCTTACTTCCATTTGTTTATGCAAAATGTTTTTCGAAGAACACTTTCTACTCATATTTTAACAAAATATCTTTCAGAAATTCCAAATTGAAACAAGTGGAGCCCTAAGGTTTTCAGGATCGCGAGGGGCCATAGTCCATTAATAACTCCATCTATGTATGTACATATACAATATGTGTACTCACTGACACACATTTACAGGAAATGATTGAGGAAGTGGATACCTGAATCATATCTCGGAGAGAGATGAGAAGGACCGTTTGGGGAAGAGCGTGGGAGGTGAGATCAGTGAGAAGGTGCAGAGAAGCGGCCGCGGTGGAAGAAAGCCAGGTGCCGCCACCGTGCCGGAGCTTCCTCCGTTTGGGGAGGGGTCGCAGAGGAAGGGAAGAATTTGGGGAGATATTATTGTTATTATTGTTACGAGGAGGAGTAGGGTAGTTGAAGAAGCGGGAGTACTCTATTTGGTAATATTCTTTCATCGGCTCTGCTCCCGACTCTTCCTCTGCTACGCAACAGAATCCTTGCTGGTTTCCAGGGTTGCTGGTTCCCGCCATCTCTCTCTGTCTCTCTCTCTCTCTCTCTATTGTCTTGAAGACAACAAAACGTTGTCAATAACCGAATGCCAAATCAATGTTGATTTCCGGGTCCGTGGGGTCACATGGTAAAAATGTCGGGCCGCCGTTCGAATCGAGCCCGGAGTCGGTTGTTGGAGCCCAATTTGAAAATTTTACGGGCCTTTGAAAAATGATTGTGAAGTCTACCTTGTTAACTTGCAAGCCCAATTCAAACGAAATCACTCCTCAATGAGTTTTAACGAGTGGAAGGCTTCTTAGACCTCGGGCAATTTCTTTTCTATGACATGTAAGGGGTGTTTAGTTGGTAAAAATTTACTCAAAAAGTATAGTAAAAGTACAAAGATTTGATATAAAAGTGATATGTGGTAAATTTTGATTAGAAAAAAATACAAAAAGTTAGTAAAATTTAGTGAATTTTGATTAGTTTTAACCAACCAAACACCCCATAGTATGATATTGTTGGTTTTAATTTTTTTTTTTTTTAATTCCCATACCTTTGTTTCTCTAAAATTCATACAAACGTCCTAAAAAATATCAAAAATGCATTATTTCTTAGTTTTCTACTTTATCCTTATTTCACTCTTCTACAGATATATTCTCTCACTGGAAAGTCTTTGACACAATGAACTCTTCTAAGTTATGGTTACATAAAATCTACATTAAATTGTAAACTCCATACCTATAAATCATCTCACGAGATCAATGAATTGTACAAGTTTAAATTTCACATGTATAAATAACTCTTAAGAGCATACGCACTCGATAAAACTTAAGAGTTGTCGTACTTTTCCCTGGCCTAATCGCAACATGAGTTACCCCCTTGGATTAAAATGAAAAAGTATGATTTTCTTCCTTTTTTTTTTTTACAAAAAAAATTTGTATTGATTTTTTTAAAATTAATTACATTTATTGTACATATATTTTATTACAATCTCACATGGACTTGATTGTAGCATGGTAATGGCCAATGAGCAATATAAGAGATTTTCTCTCCTCATTTAAAATGTACTTTTTTTAATGTAATTGATATGCCCAACAATAAAAAAAAAAAAAACACATATTCTTAACATACTTTTAACACAAACTATTTTGATACAATTATTTTCAATTGTAGTGATCAAATCTTATAGTTGCAGTTAAATTACCCAAAAAAAAAAAAAAAAATTAGGGGTCAAAATCTTAGGTGTCCATCACACTTAACTTTTTTGTGTCAATAAATTTTATCGACGACAAATACAAGAGCAAGTTTATAACTAAAAGTAAATGAACTAAACTAATGTTTTAATAGAAGTGGAAGGATAAAAAAATATAATTAACTCTTATTTTTTATTAATATTTTGTTCTTTTTTGAAAAATTAGAAAAGCATCAACTACGTTTTTTAAGCAGTAAACACTACGCTATCCACTGTCATACAATTGCTTAGCCAAAACATGTGCCCATTTAACCTCAGATATACTTTTACAAACCACCACACTACATATTTGATCTCTTTCCAGTCGGGTTGATTTGGAGGAAACAAAACTTCAACAAGAAGTTCACCATCAATCTCAATTGAATTCCCTAGCCAAATAGGTTTACAAATCACAAAGCCGCCTGATTGCATCGAAAAGAGGCCACTGCCTCTGCCATCAAAAGTGAACTGACAAAAAATTCTCCCGGCAGCTTTCCCACATTGCTCCATCTATTTTGAGCGCCACCCACTACGTAGGGTCACGACAGTGCAATCTCAATAATCCATCTGCATACGTGGGTCGCAACATAGGCCCCGCCAAATGAATTGCTAGATATTACACGGTCGTGATTGGGCGACTCAGCATAACACGACTCTTTTAATAGAAAAGCACCAATAGCCTTATGCAGGGGTGGATCATAAAGGGACGAATGGAGGCCGCTGTTCTCACTGCTGCTAAAAGTTTGTATATTTTATATAAATTTTGTATAATTTTTTTATTCTGTTACTATATAAATATATAAATTACTTCTACTGAAATTTGAATGTTATTTAAAAATTTTTAATGTTTACTTTTTTTTTTTTAATTTTGCACCCACTCAACAAAATTCTTGAATCCGCCCCTGGTCTTATGGCATGCTTATGGTGCAAAACAAGCAAGGACGAGTTTGCTCTTATTATTGATCAAGATTACAATACCTTCACTTGCAATACCACTTTCGACGGGATGCTTCCTGAATGATCATTTGGATTCATATTCATAAGAAGTGACTATGTTTTATACTGACCATTAACTTACTACAATTATCCTCTTTTATCCGAGTTAGGGGCCAGCTATGTTAAAATAAACATTAGATATATACACATGTAGACTAAGACTTTCTTAAGTTGAGTTGTATGCTTCCTGAAGGAGAGCAGCCACAATGAAGCACTTGGATTAGCAGCATTTTCTGAATGGTCACTTAAAAGATTGAAGCCTAATGGAGGAAACAAACATCACAAAAGATCAGGTATATACCAGTGGGGTGGAGCAAGAGGAAGGGGTGAGATATAATTTATTTGAATAAAAATAGACAGGCATAAGGAAAAACAAAAATAGTTGAATGATACAGATAACAAGGAAAAGATTTAGCACCATAAGACTTCAATATTAGCAATTCCCTCAATCAAAAAAAAAAAAAAACAATTAATAAGTATGGAACATACAAATCCTAGATCACTACCTTAAAAATGCATGCTTAATATTCCAACAATGGTTAGATACATCCATGCTTGGAAATGAAACCCCAGAAATACCTCTAGTGCTCAACTAATAACCGTGCAGACAACATGAGAGGACCTTTCCAGAATAGACCAAAAGAATTTCCAACACTACAGATTGCTTTCAGTTTCGAGGCGACGTGTAAACAAATTGAGGTATTGATTGGTGTTACGAAGATGCAAACTATACACATACAATTAGGACAAATTGAGCAGAAAGGTTTCTTCTCATTACTGTTAATTTGGGGTTCAGCACTTAGATTTTGGAAGATAATAAGTAAGGAATGGCCAAGTCATTCACTCATAAAGAAATCACTGCAACCAATTAATTTATAGATGGAAAAGTTTGTACTTGGGGGGTGGTGAATGGTAAATTAGTTTATGTTGGAACAGATGATTAGAAGTGAAAACAACAATGATGACCCTGATGAGTTTCCTTGCATTTTATGATGAATAGGTCAAAGAGTTGGATCACAGAATGAATAGTGAGGATTTGGGGCCTGCCTTGTCAATAAAACCATGTTTACTTCACACACTCGATCACATATAAAGCAATACTTTCCATGCATATCTTTTTATCTCTGTTATTCACGATTGTTACATTAGCATTTCATCTACTATGTGTAGAATCATATGATTATTCACTTCCTTGTTAGTTATTCAGTTACATATATAATGTCACAAAGAAACTTTATTTACCAAAACATAGTTTGTTCCAATTTGGTTGCGTTTTGCTATCTTTTGCCTTCTCTTTGTATAAACCAGAATGAATGGTGTAGGTAAAACCAATTGAGGAATATAAAAAATAGCCCATGTGTGGTTGGCTAAATCGTAGTGAACATCTTTCTATGCTTTACCTCCAGATGAAGCTTACTCACAGAAAAAGTATCCCATGGCGTAAATGAATGGAGGAAGAGGATTCACATGGCCGACCCCATAGTTTCGGACTAAATGCTTTGTTGAGTTATGAACTTGAGGTAACCTGGCATGGAAGGAGAATGGAACGGATTCAACAAGCTCCACCTATAAACTGCTATTAACACCAATCCAGCTAAGCCCAGGCATCTTCCTCATCCCTCCTTCCACACCATCTCTGAACTCCCTTGCATCATCCCACCTCCCATCACCAGCACATATGTTAGAAAGCATAACTTTGTATGTACTTCTCATTGGTTTATCTTCAAAGAGCTTCTGAGCTACAGTTTCTGCCAACTCAGAATCTCCAAGAGCATTGCAGCAAGACAAGAGAGCTCCCCAAATGCCAGATTCCACTGGTTCTGGCAAGCACTGGATGAGATCATAAGCCTTTTCCAAGTCTCCGGCCATCCCAAGAAGCTTTACCATGTGAACATAATGCTCTGTTTTAGCTTCCATGCCAAATTCATCTTTCATGCTGTTGAAATATTCTTGTCCAACTCTGACAAGACCAGCATGACAGCAAGCACAAAGGAGAGCAGAAAAAGTCGATTCATCTGGTTCATATCCTTTTTCCAACATCTCCTCAAACAATACAAAGGCTCTAGATGCAAGTCCATGCAAACCAAGGCCAGAAATTAGTGAATTATAAGAGATGGTATTCCTCTCCGGCACACTTTCAAAAACCCGAATCCCCATGCGCAAGAACCCACACTTTGAATACATGTCAATGAGAGCAGAAGATACCATTAGTTCTGACTCAAACCCATGCCGAAGAACATAACCATGCACTTCACTGCCAGGTCCCACAATTGCTAACCGAGCAATTCCTACCAGCAAACTTGCAATCAATATTGGATCTCCTTTTTCACCTTCCAAGTTCATTTCCTTGAACAAAATCAAGGCCTCCCGAGGGTCTCCAAACTGAGAAAACCCAGTTATTATAGAAGACCAAGTAACAAGATCAGGGTCTAATAAACTGTCAAAAACTCCAAGTGCTGAATCCAAACACCTGCATCTTGAGTACATGCTCACAAGTGCACTGCCTACATGAGCATTGGAATCAAAACCGCTTTTCAAACAAACAGCATGAATCCCTTGACCAATTTCGAGCAAGCTGGGATCCACTAAGCCCGATAACAACCCAACCAGAGTATAGCCATCTGGCAGCTTGCCCATGCTCCTCATCACATTAAACAGTAGTAGCCCTTCATTCCAATACCCACAACACCCATAACCGGAAACCATTGAGTTCCACAAAACTAAATCTGGTTCAGTTATCCCATTGAAGACGAGTCTTGCTTCACCAACAAGGCCTAGCTTTGAATAAGCTGTTACAAGTGCACTACTAACGATGGAGTCCCATCCTAGACCAGAAACTACTAATCCTCCATGGACAATTCTCGATGTTTCTAAATCAAAATTTTCAGAACAGGCACGCAAAATGCAGGCAAATGTAAAATTATCGGGCTTTGTTTCTGAGCTAAGCATCTGCTTGAAAAGACAAAATGCATCAATGAACTTACCCACTCGAGCGTAAGCCCTGATTATGGAATTCCAGAGGTAGACGCTTCGCTGGGCCGTTTTTTCAAACAGGTTACGGGCGGAGATAAGGTCATCGTTGACGGCGTAGAATCTTATGATTCTAGTCGCGTAAAACGGGTCACTGGAGAGGTGGGTTTTGGTGATCAGAGCGTGCAACTGTTTGGTTTTAGACAGAGGTTGATGAAGGTTGGACAATTCGAGGAGAAGGGAACGGAATTGGATGAACATATATGCGTGTGCTGCTTTATTAACCTCCCACGTTTATGGACCATTATGGTACTTCAATAAATATGATGGTGGAGACTCTGCCAGGCTGAACCTGTTCACTTAGAAGGACTCAGGAAAAAAAAAATGAAAAAAAAAATGAAAAAGGGCCCTTGTTAATAAGTATATTACAGGGGTAACCATAACCAAATAGTTAAAGAATTTCACGAATTCGGGTCAATTCGAATCCGAGTAGGTCAAATTCAAACATTTTCCGCGATTTGTTTAAAATTCAAGCCAAGCTAAGTTACAGGGTGCTTAGCTCGAAAATTCACGAGTTAATTAAAAATAATATATATATATATATATAATATTTTAGATAAAAAGATATTATTTTAATTTGATAAATGTTGTTTTGATTTAACAATACTATTTATTTTGAATTACGATATTTTAGACTAAAATGATACTATTTTGTTTATTCGAATTATTTATGATTAAATTATTTTTTTATAAAAATGCTCGAATTTGAACTTTATACTATTTGCTCGAATCAAGATCAAGTAAACAAAAAATCGAGTCAATTTCTACCCTAATATCACAAGAGCATTCTTGTTATTTTGAAAAAATTGGTAGTCATGACAGTAAATTAGATCAAGTGAACTTGCTCCCAGAAGCAAGTTAGACTAGTTGATTCTAATAATTAATTGCTTAAATTTGACTTAATTTTCTTGAAATTTTTTTTAACAAATTTTAAATATTCAACATAAAAAATTCCAAACTAAGTGTAAATTTAATATACATCAATCTATAACCGATTTTTTTTTAAATAATAATATTATTCAAAAGGCATCAAACATACCATCCATATACATTTTAAACCTCCATAGTCTCAACAAAATAAAAGGAAAAAAAAAAAAAAAAGAAACAATGAAAATATTAGTCATTACCTTCAACAGGTGAATATACCAAGTAAATTCATAAGCTATGTTTATGTTTGAGGTTACATAGATTGAATGGTGGGAAATGAGTAATAGTACAGAATAAGATATACAATTAGATATTATATAAAATAATTAAAATTTTTAAGTTTTTAGTAAAGGAAATATGAAATGGTATAATAGATTCGATTTGACAAAAAATAATTTTAAATTTTAAATATTAATAGAAAACAATATAGATAACGGAAAGCATATAATACCACTTAATTACCCAAAAAAAAAAAAACACATATAATACAACCTCCCCTAAGTCTTGTATATTCCTATTTTAGGGAATTAGCAGTCTAAATTGGATGTCCAGAATTACTTTTCCAATCAAACATAGGATTAAGTGAGGCCCACAATTTGCAATCCAATTCTTCACCCCAAATCCGATCAAGCTCGAAAAAAAAAAAAAAAAAAAAAAGAAAAAAGAAAATGGACATGTTGCCAATAGCACCTATTCATGTCATTTATTTGGTCGACCAAACATGTTACAAAACTAGACTAGTAATTATTCGTGCCTACGGTACTCTAAACAAAATTAGTATTTAATTTCTTATATAATTAAAATTTTAGACAAAAAGTTCAAATCAAAAAAATTGTGATAATCCATAGATTTTAATTTCTTTTTCCAAAAACTTTAGACCCTAGCAATAATTACATGTGTTTTGATCTATTTCTCTAATTAATTTTTGATAAGTACCATAAAAAACACAAATTATTGTATTTTAATTTAGAAAGTTCAACTTCTTACAAATCATAATTGAATAGAATTTTAATTAATAGTTTTGATTTGCATATAATCTCCACCCTTGAAATATCATATAATTTAAAATGTACAAGTCGCTTCGTGAGATAAATAATAATGAGTCTGTTAGAATAAGAATTGAACGAAAAATTAAAAATATAAAAATGATCTTAATCATTGAATAAAAAAAATAATTTCAACCGTTAGATCTTAATATATGAAAAGCACATTTTACCTAAACATAAGGGATATGAATGGAACGTCATACTTTTCTTCATTCTCCAGTAATTCTTTAAACTCCTTATTTTTGTATATTAACCTAAAGTATACTTGTGAGTTTAGGCAAGAAAAGAAAAAAAAATTTGGTTAGGAATGAACCAAAAAAAAAAAAAGAGAGAGAGAGATAATTATATTTCCTTTTTATTTATTTCTAAGTTTAAGGAAAAAATAAATATGGTAAATTTTTTTTTCTTTATTTGTGAGTTGAGAAAAAATAAAAGAAAAAAAGGTAGATAATTACTTTGTTATTAAATTCTTTAAAAAATTATAGTGTAGTCAATTTATTTAGTTTTAAAACATATTTACAATTTATTTTTTTTTTTCTTTGTTTTATGAGTAAATATATCATTTTAAAAGTTTCATTAATTCACTTTTTTTTTCTCTGCATTTCTTTCCACTTTTGAGAAAATAAAAATTTTTAAATTTTAATACTTACTTTTTTCCCCATTTCTTTCCTTTCTCTCCTAAAAAGAGTCAAAAATAAGTTACTGATTTTAAAATTTTTTATTTTCTTATCTTTTCTTTCTATTTCACTACATTCAAACGGAGTATTAAACTTTTTATCAGTGTGTACCAACCAGACTCTTAACAATTTTCACAAATTTAAATCTATCTTTTAACCTAATTAATTTAAAATTATCTTTAATCGGTAGCTGCTATGGTGTTAGGATAATTAATTTGTCATAAAATGACTTGCAAGACAATTGAGGAAGATACAAATATAAATATTCTTTTTGTTTGTTTTTAAAAGTTATATATAATAAAATAATTGACAAAAAATGACTTTTATATACTTACCCTTTTCACACATTCATCAAGTTTTTTTTTTTAACAAAAATCTCTAATTTCTTTTTTTACTATTTTTTTACTTATTTTTGAAAATTAAAAAAATTGATAAAAATGTAAAATAATAAGTAAACTAAGGAAAGCACCTAAAATTTAATTATTTTGATATTTTCTTTTAAGTTTGAATAGTTAATTTAACAGAAAATGTTCAATATTATCAACATTACAAAATAAGGAAAATAAGTATAATTTTTAAATATTGAAGGATAAGCATAATGACCAAATGTATAGCATGGTCTCCCTTTTTTTTTGATAAAAAAAAAAAAAAAGGAAAGAAAGAAAGAAAGGAGAAGAACCCAAATCAAATGATCGTTCAAGAAACAACTCGAGAGCGCAATATAAACAGAATTATGCACCAATGAAGTTCTCAGTTCCATGCTTAATCAACATTGGACAAAGCCCACAAAAAAAAATAATAATAATAAATAAAAGATTGACCAACATTAGACCAAGATCGAGCTTACCATCGCCTTCGACTTCATAATAACTCTGCTGGCAGCATGTTGCTAGTCTCGATGTCCTCTGTAGAATCTGTACGTACTCTATACTTACAATCTCTCTAATAGAAGTGTCGAAAAGGTACACGAAGGGGGGGAGCCCGGATACTGAGGAAACAAAAGGGGTGCATCAGTAATAAGATACAAACGCCTACTCTAATGTCTATTATCTAAAGATCTTGAGATTTGCCCTTAATTGCCACCAAAAATTTACTGCGTCTGGATTTTCATCTGTGTCAAGAGGGTGGATGTTCCTCTGTCATATTCTCCTCTTTGATTCCATCCGCAATATCCCTGATTGTCAAAATTATACTTCAACTCAGATATATTAGCGCACACCCCCCCCCCCAAAAAAAAAAAAAAAACCTCGGCTTCGTTTGGCACATTGGTTTGCGAGATTTCACAAATGCATGCGAACCTGTGTGCCAAACAAAACCTTAAAAGATGGGAAGTAAACCAGTAGTTGATAAATTTGCTTCAACTCAAAATGTGAAATATAAAAAAAAATAAGAATAAAAAGAACACTAGGAAGAAATTGTGAAGTCGCGAGTTCCAAAACCAAATAACCTACTCCCTCCACATATACGTTATTCAAACCATGAAAATTTGTGTGGATGTTCATGTGCCAGTGTGTGCGCGCCTGGGAGAGATATATTGGCATCAACGCAGCATTAGAATATCTGGAGGTACACCTAAATGTCAAACTCAATATGCACAGGTATTGTCTCGGTCAGCTGGTATCAAGCTGCCTTCTCTTTGGAAATATCAAGGATACAAGTCATTGGCTCTGAAGGATTTAGGGTTGGTCTGGGAGCTTTGCCCCCCTTTTTTTTTGGGGGGGGGGGGGGGGGGGAGGATTAATAGTTGTTTAGAATCTGAATCTATTGATCCATTGTAGTAAAATGATCCAAATCGTGTGGAAAACCATTTGGATAGATCATGGTATTTTCTTCCAAGCATTGGTATGCAGATGAAGCATAAAAGCTTACCTCGTTTCAGCATTTGCGAAAGGGTGACCATCAGAGTTTAAGCTCTGAAGTCGAGGCTTCTCTTCATCAGCATCAGATTCATAACCCTCACCATTCCACATGCGTTGTTTTGGTCTTCGATCCATATCTTCTTCCACCTACAAACAAAATCCACCAGTGAGATTGACATAAAATATGGATCAAATGATCAATTATATAGGAGAACAAGCCAGGCAGTTTGGCCAGTAGTAAACCACCTCTTCTGGAACTTGTGTAGTGGGAGGTGTTGTCTGAAATGGTACACTGGGTGCATGCGGCACTCTGGAAAGTTGCTCAAGTAGCATGTTCCTGCAGTAAGCATGTGAGTCTAATATTCAGGTCACATGCAATTTACATGATAGTATACGCAGTTAAGCCACGAGAAAACAGATGAATTCAGCGACAATTCCAACGACTAGACATTAATACCCTTATGAAAGGGGGGGGGGGGGAGAGATACTGCCTAAGCAGCTCTAGCAAAATTAGCAAGCATCTCCACAAACACAACAGCTCATGTTACCTTGACAAAGCCTCAAGTACATGTATAGAGTCCTTTTTAAATTGGAAGAAACAAATCAGATAACACCAAGAAAAATAAATTCTTGAATGATTTGCTAGAAGACCAACAACCTAAAAAGGCAGAGATCAGCAGATATGAGAGCTGCCAACAATAAAAACTAATGCCAAGTTTGTTTGTTTTCTTTCAAAGGAGAACTAAGGCATGCAAACAGTTGAAGAAAAGGGCATAACTCTCTGTCACCAACATCATTAGCTTTTACCTGATTGATTACGGAAGACATCAATCCAGGCTGTTCTCCGTGAATTTTTTCCCCAGTCTAGTAACAACAAATACCATTTACTGAAATTTGCTAATAAATAGTGATAAAATCCAATTTGAAACAATCTAAAATGTAAGGATAAGTTGATTAAGGAAAACCTAATTACATGGAAAGCATGCAATCTTTTCATGAAAATCCTATTAGGGTGCCTGACCATGACCTTCATATGAAGGTAAAGTTTTCACAAGGATATCCATGTATTTATCATCTAACTTTGTGGCTTCATTGCTTCCATCTATAATCTATGAAATTATCTCCATTAAGCAATCAATG
The DNA here is from genome assembly GCA_019916065.1 of Vitellaria paradoxa. Classification (NCBI taxonomy): domain Eukaryota; kingdom Viridiplantae; phylum Streptophyta; class Magnoliopsida; order Ericales; family Sapotaceae; genus Vitellaria; species Vitellaria paradoxa. The sequence goes on from CM034240.1 coordinate 40,193,820, forward strand.
CTTCCTTCACCACCCAAAATCCACAAGCATGTGAAGCATCCAAAGATCAAGCCTCGTTATCCCTAAACAGGGCAAAACCACCGTGTACAAAACAAGGAAAGGAAAATCTGAATTCTACAACTCAAGAGCTCGCTCACACTTCAAGCATTAAACTTTTGTAAAAGAATGCTAGTCAAGTGCACATCAACTCCCCAGTCAAATGATTACGGTTGACATCCTACCTGCAAAGCTGTCCTTGCAAGAAAACAGAACAGAAATAGGCCACACATGATGTATATATACGTATATGTAACTTAGTGGTATAGTACATATATGTAAAGTTTTTAAAATCGAGATTCTATTTAAAATCAGTGAAAGGTCCAAATAATTGAATCGTAAAATCGAATCACAAAATCTTAAAGATTTTACCCAATGCCTGTAACATGAAAACATAGTCTATTATACTATAATTTTTCATTTAGAGCTTTCATTTTTTTTTTTTTTTTTTTGATGAGTAAAACTTTTATTTGCAAAAGAAATGCATCAAGAAAATGCCATATACAAAAACTCACATATAAACAAAACGAACGAATCCTCAACAAGTTCACAAAAGATTCTATATCTAGGTCTCCTTTTACCCAACTACACAATTGAAACTTTAAAGTATTTGGTGTGACCTATATTATTAACATAAAATTACTGATTTTATTTTATCTTAATTTTTTGTAAAAGTTAAAATGTATTTATAATATTTTATTATAAGTCTACTGGTTTCCATTCTAGCTCTACATTTAATTTATGGTGGCCAATTTGATGGAACAATGCACATAGCCCTCAACTAGTATAGTATAGTATAGGAAATAATAGTTTTATAGAATCAAAAAAATAAAAAATAAAAAAAAGGTAACAAGTGAAATAGTTGTAGCCTATCACTTGAAAAAAAAAACATAAAGTCTATTTTATTTGACAAAATTACGCAAAAGTCACTTAATTTTTAAAATTTATAAAATTAAAATTTTACTGATTTTACGTCCCAAAATCAAGATTTTATCTATTTTACCCCTATTAAGATTTTATATAGATCGAACAAGTTCTTTTTTTTTTTTCATTCTGACATTATAAAATCATAATATTTCAAGATTTAAATCGAGATTTTAACAACATTGCATATATATATATATTTAAAATGGACACAAAAACATGTGGCACAAACCTGTAAAAAGTCTCCCCTGTATACCTACAAGATGTACAATTCTCTAAAAGAGAAGGATAAAGCTAATGGTAAGGTCTCCTTCATTCAAATATATTAACAAACCACCACTGCTCCGCTCAGACTATGAATAGGCCTCCTTTGCCTTTGAAAGAGATCATAGTCCTCTTCTTCCACAAGCTCCACATCAAGGGGTGTAGTCTCCCAAGCCTTGCTGTCTGTCACTACCCCATGGGCATCCCCCATTCCAAAAGACTTATGGAGGCTTATGAATTTAATATTTGATGGGAGAAAATAATCATTAAATGACAAATATAAAGTGATTTACCTTCAAAAGTTCTCCTGTTTCTCTTTTGCAACTCCTATCCCTCCTCCAAAAGGTAAAAGGGGAAGGGAAGGCCAATAGTTAAAATTCACCCTAAGCTTCCCAGCCATCATGATTTAATATTCCAGAACAGTCACAACAGACCGGACCACACCAAAGGAATTGCGTAATAAGCGCATTAACACAGGTTCCCCCCCCCCCCCCAAAAAAAAAGCATTTACTTAACTAAAAATTAAATTCCAATACAAAACCATCCCATGATGCATCCCCTTCACCTAAAATTTAAAATAATAACAACAAGAACAATAATGATAAGGTGAAACCATTAATTAAACAGATGACATGTGTTAAACATACCGATTCCATTTCAACACTGTCATTCCATAAACCACTTCTCATTATGTTGTTGAAAGATAGAGATAAGTTTTCAAAACAACAACAACAACAACAACAACATAATAATAATAATAACTACGAGCTCTAAAAACAAAAGAGGGGCTTCAATATCAAATCCTAATCAATGGCGGCCAAAGACATCGAAAATAAAAATGGTTGTAATAGCTGGAATTTTAGTAGGTACAAGAAAGGGAATGTCTATTCCATTCCCACCGTCGTCACACTTAGGGGTGGCAACTCATGTTGACATGACGTGTTCGGTTCATAAACAAGTCTATTCGTTTTTATGCCCAAATGTCCCAAAATCTAATGAAAATGTTAAACTACTAATTTATTTCAAGATCTGGTCAAATCAGGTCACTTTTGGTTAATGAATTCATGTCATGTCATGCTCACATTTCTCTTAATAATTTTCATGTTCGTGCCATGTTTTCAAGCCATGTTATCGTGTCGGGTCTAATACTGTCACTCCAACATTTGTCACCATTTCATTCCATTCTATTTTAACTTAACAAACGTAGCCTAATGCTGATATTATATTTGAAAGAACCTTTTAATTGATAAACAAAATAATTTAAAGGTCAGTACGATCAATATTCAATTTGGAAAAAAAATAAAATAAAAATTTGAGTTTTGCTTTTAATAGTCAACATTGGACTTGTTTCATTAAAGGCCAAGGATTCAGCCCAAAAAAGGATGACAATAATCTTCTCAATAGAAACAACCATATTTAGAATGTCCCCGTTAGAAAAGCCTAATGATGCCAAAGAGCACTTAAAGTTCAAATTTACTTCCACCTTTCAAGGAAGATTTTAATCTTTACAATAGAGAAATAGACTTCATATTCTCAACCTGGTTCTCACGGCCCAATGCTCGAATCAACCACAAACTATAACAGAACTATAGCAGAGTTAAATGAACCCAAATTCAAAAAATCTCTTTACATCCGCACGCAAAACAGTTTCTGCCCCCTCTAAGTGCAGCAAATTTACAGGCTAACATGAACCACCCAGAAGCAAGGATATTTTTCGGGTTATTAGCAAAATGCAGCTAACAACATCAAACCTTTCTGCCACACCAGAAGTGATGCTTTTACACTTTCAGAAAATTAATTTTAAAATGTAAAGATCAATAGAAATGATATTGGGGGGTGCAACATTTTTATATTTTATAATATACATATTATGCAAGGCTATGTGCTGGCGTGCACTTGATTGTCTACGAGGAGCTCCAATGATTGATAAGACATAGGCAATTCCCAAGTACCATTGTGAATGATTGGTTTTAGAAAAAATAAAAACCACAAACTCCTGGTCACACATGCTGAACAGTTCTTACAACATGCCAAACAAAAAAAAAAGGGGAGAATCTTTTAGGAATTCAATGCTTCCCATTTATTATTGGTCCAGAATTCTCCTTGATTTGTGAACATTTCCATATATAAATTTGAGTTGACATTGATGCAAAAACAATTGACACTTAATGTCATCACATAATAGCTAACCATATTTATAATAGTCTAATGTGATAGACATCATATCTAACTCGGTCCAATATACCAAATTATAGTTTCATAAAAAATTTTCTGACTTTTCTCAGCATAAATATCTAGCACTGGCTAAAGCTATACTACTTAAACTGGAAACCAGTATGCAAAATTACCTTATTTTTTCCAAATCATTGGCCGTGTTCAGGTTCTCCATAGGGCTTGGTTCAACATGAAGTGTGTAATCGGGGCCAAAATATTCATAATATTCATTGTATGGCAATTTATTATCAGGCTCAACCCCAACGGCAACTGCTGTCTACAACAATTAGCAAACTGAATTTCAATCAACAACATTTAGACAGAAATAGCCGTATTTTATCTAAAAATACAAAAAGAGACCTCATAACACCAGCAGCGGGCGACATTCCGAATTGTATAGCCTCCCCCACCCAAAACCATCAGAGGGACATTGAAAGATCTAAGAAAACGGAGGCAGTCTGCATGGCCTTTCACAGACAAATTGAAACACCCCAATCTGTCACCGGCCAGTGAATCTGCTCCACACTGGAGAACAACTGCATCTGGCTGGTAAACCGCCATGACCTTTTGGATAATGGGCCGAAATAGACTGCGGAAGCTCTCATCATCCATTCCATCATTTAAGGGGACATTTAGCGCATAGTACTTACCAGGCCCCACCCCAATGTCTTTAATATGCCCAGTTCCAGGAAAGTAGTCTCCAAATTTGTGGAAAGACACAGTCATCACTCTATCAGTTGTGAAAAAAGCCTCTTCAACGCCATCTCCATGGTGGATGTCAATATCTACATAGAGTACACGCTGAACAATAACATTGATCAGATCAGGAAGAATGTGTTCCAAAGAAATGTGTTCAAAAGACATATAAGATCTCCAGTAAAATTGATATACAGAAAGTTTGATGTCTGTCAAAAAATTTTATGCAATATGAACCATGTGAGTATCACATATGATGGAAGTCGATAGCTACTCACAAAAAAGCGAGTATCATGGAACATCACATTGCATGAGAATTTATTAGATTGGGAATTTGAGAGATTTACATCTTTAATATGTATATTGAATTCTATAGAGATTAGAGAGGGAAGATAAGTGGATGCTATTTAAATCAAAACTGCTTGAAGTGAAATATTATTACAAGCATTTAATCAAGTGGGAGCTAGTGGACTTTCCATGGAAGAAATATGGTGTGAAGGAGTCACTGGAAAGACTGCATTATTTGTTTAGTGTGCAGCCCAAGGGAGAATTCAAACCATAGGTAATCTCCGTTTGAGAAGATTGGCTGTAGATTATATTCAATGGGTGTTGTCTTTGTAAAAAAGATAGAGAATCCATTTTTCACATATTCATTCGTTGTCCATAGTCAAAGGAGTTGTGGTACTTACTTCCTACTAGTTTTGGAGTCTAGTGGGTTTTCCCTAAGGAATTTTAGCAGTTGATTGAGTCTTGGCAGGGTTGCAGGCTTGAAGTGCAAGAGAGAATGGTCCGAAGAGTAGCACCACTTTGGGTAGCGTGGCTCATCTGAAAAGAACAGAATAGATAGTCGTTTCAAGAAGTTGAGTAACCTTTGCATAAAGTGAAAAGTTCACTTTTATCCCTTTTGTATAGTTGGATAGTAGGGGTATAGAACTGGATTTTAATTCAATTTTCACCTTTGTTGAAAACATGTTTGTATTCCTTAATGCCTTTGAATATTAATAAATTTTAACTTATCAACAAAAGTTTTCTCTGGTTTAAAGGTTAATTTGAGAAAGTGTGAGGTAACTCCTATTGTGTAGGTTTACAATTTGGAATAGCTAATTTCCATTATGGGCAATAGAGTTGGGTCTCACTCTTCATCTTATTTACGACTTCCATCAGAGGCTGGTTACAAGGCAAAGAGTGTCCATACGGGGTGGATAAAAATTTTAAAAAGGGTGCCAGAATGAAGAAGAGTTGCTTGTCCAAAGGGGCAATGGTTGCTCTTGTCAAGAGCACTTTATCCAATTTACCCTCCAATTATATGTCTTTGTTTATAATGGCAATGTCGATAGTGAAAAGATTTGAGACACTTCAAGAAGATTCTTATGGGGAGTAGAATGAAATGCGTTTAAGTGTGTTTGGTTGATTGGAATTATTTGTTTACCTTTTTAAGGATGACAGAATTGACATTAGGAGATTAAATCTATTTAATGAGGCATTGCCAGGTAAGTGGCTCCTGCATTTTGCACGTGAGAGGTGTAAATTTTGGAGGAACATTATTTCATCTAAGTTTGGGCTTCAATGAAGTTAATGGCGTTTTTTTTGTGGCTCTAGTGCTCATAATTCGAGTATGTGGAATGCATTAGAAGTAGGTTGAATTTTTTATGAAGCTTCTATCTTTTTAGGATAAGAGAAGGAATATGATTAGGTTTTGGAGGCATACTTGGCTTGTTGATAGAAGACCACATGAGGTTTTTTCAGATTTTTATGATTTGACTTCTAATAAGGAAGCTATAGTTGTGGACTTTTTCATTGGTTAAAGGAAATATAGTTTGAAAATATGTATACGCACAAAAATCTTTTTGATTAGGAGGTTGAGAAATTTTTTAGGTTGATGCAATTGTTAAATATATCTAAGCTTAGCGAAGGGGAGGATGAAGTTCATTTCACCAAACCAAAGAATTTTTAGGTGAAATCGTATTATAATAATATAATCTATTGGTAGGGTGTATGGAGAAGAATTCCCATGGAAATATATTTGGAAGGAAAGTTTGTTTGACCAAATCATGGATTTTTTAGGTGAAATCATATTATAATCATATAGTCAATTGGTTGGGTGTAAGAGGGAAGAATTCTCGTGTAAATAGTTATACTAAAGGTGGCATTTTTTGTGTGGTGTGTGATTTGTGGCATTATACTTATTATTAATAATCTTATTTTAAGAAAAAAAATTACTGATAATTATGTAAGGAGGATGGGAGTCCATTAATCATATTTTTGTTTATTGTTCATGGTCAAAGGATTGAACACACATGGTAGACCCAAAATTACATGGATTGAAATTTTGAGGAATACCTAATTAAATATAATCTCACGGAAAACAAAACTTATTAAAAAAATGAATGGAGAAAGAGGATTCATATAGTCGACCCAACTAGTTTGAGAGTAAGCCTTTGTTGAGTTGAGTTCGTCAAATGAATTATAGGATTTGCTTGTTTCTTGTTTTGGAGATGTATATTTGAGAAGTTGTGGGGTAGTAGAATGTATAAAAGGAAAAAGAAACTTGGAGATTTGTACCATTTTGAATTACTTGGCTTTTGTCTAAGAAGCAGAATAAAAGAACTTCTCAAAAATCAAATTTTCTCTAGATAGATTAAAAAAAAAATTGATGTCTAATTGTATAGGTGGATTGCGGATGATATTGATCCAAATTTATGTAGCTGATGACAATGAATGAAGAGGATCATGTAGCCAACTCTAACTCATTTGCAACTACAGCTTTATTGAATTGTATTGATCCAAATTAGATTTTTTAATCCTTCATTGATAATATGAAATCATAATATTGATTTCTAATTGGGTGGTATGCCAGCTTAAAACACTAGGGAATTATAGAAAGCTAAATGGAAGATCAACAAAAGGTAAGAATAAGCTAAAGATGCTCGAGAGAAATTTTATTACAAAAAGAGCCAAAAAACCAAATTGGGAACATTTATTAATAATTTCTTTACATCCATATACCAAAAAATATAAAGGAAATACATCCACGTGAGTAATTCAAAGAAGTAAGAACAATCGCTAGGCATGAAACTATGTTGAAAACCAAATAGCACAGAGCAAAACACTAACCCCAATAAACAAAAGCACATAATGTAGACACAAAATAGTCATAACAGAAGCACATTCATCAAATAAAGGCAATTCAATTGCCAGAATAAACAAAACAATCAAAAAATGTACATATCATATGTAAAAGCCAAACTATCACCGAATGTATAATGATAGTGGCCCGAGAAAATAAGTATTATACCCTGTGAACTTTGAGGAGCTCAAGGATACCCAAAACGATGTCATTGACGTAGCAAAAGCCAGACGCCTCAGATTTCTTGGCGTGATGCAAGCCCCCGGCCCAGTTGAGGGCGATTTCGGCGTCCTGCCGATTAAGCTTGACGGCAGCGCCGATGGATCCGCCCGCGGAGGCCTGGCAGAAGGCAAAGAGGCCATCGAAGACGGGGCAGTCCTCGCCGACGTTGAAGCGCTTTAGGGAGCGGGCGTGGGTGTGGTCGTGGAGGGTCTCCGGGGTGACGGAGGCAAGGAAGTCAACGTAGTCGTCGGAGTGGAAGCGGCGGATGTCGTTGGGGCCGGCGGGGAAGGGGCGGTTGATCTCCATGCGGCGGTGGAGGGAGTAGTGGACGATGAGGTTGTGCGCCATCCTGATTCGGTGAGGCTTCATCGGGTGACCCTGCCCGTAGTAATAGTCTCCGATTGAGGGCTCATAGAAGTAGGTCACCCGCCGCTTTCTACCGTCCGGCCCCGACGGCAGCGATGCAGACGACTCACCCATCACTCTCTCTTTCTCTCTCTCTGTCTCTACAAAACAGATAGCATGAAAAGACTGGAGCGTTGAACGAGACGGCCGCGAGGCGACGGCGCTTTTGTGCCGGTAGTGTCTTGTTTGGATTAACTTTGCTCAAGAGTTGTTTTCCATAATTCCATTGTTATCTTTTTAACTTTTTAAATATATATATATATATATATTAATTTTTTATTTAAAAAATGTCATAAACCCATTAGATAAACAGATAAATCTCATTTTCTCTATGAATTTTTAATTTTTTAGAATTACTTTGAAAATATATATGAATAGATCTCATTAAATTCAAATTTTAAGTGAATTTGGATTACTTTTTTATTTTCTGTTTTCTATTGTTGTTTTATGTATAAGAAATCTCAAAATGAGAAAATAAAAATGTTCTTTTTTTATTTTTAGATTTTTCTTTTTTTTTTTTGTTAAAAACTTTCAAAACTATTTTTCGTCATTTTTCATTTTATGTGTAAATTTATTTTCTGTTTTCAAAAATAAATTTTAAAAATACAAATAACCAAATGAATTTTGAGCTGTTATTCTTATTTTCAAAAGTACAAAGTGAAAAATGAACTCAAAACAAAAAATAAAAAATAAAAATAAAAAACAAACCAAATGACACCAATTGTTTGAATTTGGATAAATTTTATTTTGACTTATATTCATACTCTTTTTTATGTTAAAATGAATGTAATAAATTTAGATAAAAATTTATATACAAAATTAAGAGTGATCGAATAAATTTAAATGTCAAGCTAAAAGTTACTTAAATTATTTTACGAGCAGACTTGAATATATACATATAAACATATTAATCATGTGACAAGTTGAGATGCATATATAGATTTAATTTTTTTAAATCAAATTTAAATTTAAATAAAGAGGAATGATTTGCCTGTCTTTAATGCATAAATAAATTTATTATAAATTTCATTTTCATGTAAAATATATATAAATATTTTTCATTTTATATTTTATATAGAGTAAATTACACTTGCTTTCTCTCAATATTATGCCAATTATACAGGCCTCCCCAACCTTTTGAACTTGATAATTATCACCCTTAATCCCTGATGTTTGTTAACACTTATCTTCATTTGTTAATTTAACTCGTTGAATTCATTCCTTGACCTGTGTGACACTTAAAACACTTGAACCTCTTGTTGAAGTGTTAAGTCAGCCTATCCTTACTATTAGAGCTCTTACAAAACTCACAAAGAGACTACGTAGGAAAGACACTTCAAGAGAGCAAGAAAAAGCACACAAGAGACTTGGAGAAAGCTTTATTTCACTTAAACTTAGATAGTTACAAATGAGGGAGTAACCCCTATTTATAACCTTCCACCTCCTCAATGAACAGTGAAATTTTATTCGATCCAATAGTGGACGTTAATGTTTTAGAATCCTCCACAAAAAGTATCTAAGATATTTACATGAAAATCCTTATGTATTCTAGAATTCTCTACAATCATCTAGCATATTTACAAGAGTAACCTAGAATGTATAAGAGAGTTCTGAATGCAGCAGGTTAGTTTAGCATGACCTAGAATTTTTTAAAAAATTTTAGAGTAATGCCATCTTGCTATAGCGATGTAGGAATTTACGGGACGCTAAGTAGGCGTTGACATGGCAAGTTGTGACATCCCCCACCTATGTTGACAACGTCCTCATCACAGCTTCATTCCAATACTCGACAAGTTGTGTCCTAAATTGCTATAAGTAATCCTCATGTTCCCAACTTACCTCGTTTTCTACCAAAAAAAAGTCATAAAAGACAAATTTACCCTAATAAAATTTAAAAAAAAAATCTGTATAAGTGCTCACTGGTAAATTGCCGCCACACCACCGCCGTGGCTGCCAACCCCACCCCCATCCCCCGCCGAAGCCCACTTAACCCCACCAAAGCCCAGGCACCGGTGTTGAGCATCAACCGAATACCATCAAATGACTTTCCGTCCACTCATCAGAATCAAAGTCTCCAGTCCAACTACCACCGAAATCGGCGAACCTGAAAGCAAAATCAAAGTCCAACGGAGAAAATGAAGCGGTTGCGATCGAACCAGTAAGGGTTTTTGGGGTTGTACCTCATAACCTCATAGGGAGAGCTGGGTGACCCGAGTTCGCCTTCTTGACAGCATCAATCGCTAGGAACCGAATCACGTTGATCGATTTCTCGACGAGCGTGGCGTTAGTCTTCTCGAGGGTCTCCATGGAGACGGAGGCCCAAACTGCCTAGTGCCAGTTCATCCTCCGTTGTAAGGTAATGGCAACGAGCGAGGATGAGGAGGGTGTAAACAGGAGAATGTGGGGAGTGATGAGTTAGAGCCATGGTTGTAGTGAGGAGTTATGCGAGCGAGTATGGCTTCGGGTAGAGTCAGAGATGAAGTGCCTGCCAGAGAGAGAGACTTAGGGCCTGTTTGGCACCACAAAAAAATTATCAAAATTCACCAACTTTAACTACTTTTTGTACTTTCATCCAATCAAAATTTTTCACATTTCACTTTTATGTCACATCTTTCTACTTTTGTTGTACTTTTTACTCATTTTTTTGTCAACTAAACACCCCATTGATTTTATCTTCAATTACTTAGACATCACACACACTTCTATTGTATTTATTGTATATAGATAGACTAGGAGTAGGTGTGAATGCTTTTGAATTTTTTTATAAATTTGATTAATTTTTTGTTTCATTGGTTTATCCGATGGGTACATATTTGGATTCTTCAGTTTGTTGATTTTGATCTCATTGGCCTGGGATTTTAAGGTTTGGCTAGAGAAGAAGAATGTAAGGGTATTTTGTACTTTTTACAATAGTAACTTAACAGCGTTATAGACAAAATTAACAGATGAGATTGCTGTCAAGTTCAAAAAGTTTGGCTAGGGAGGTAATTGTCAAGTTCAAAAAGTTAGGAGAATGCCCATGTAATAGGTCTAATATTGAAGGAAGATAAGTATAATTTACCTTTTCATATATAATATTTCAGTGAAATATAAATTTAAATAAAATATATATTTTATTTTTAATGTATTAGATTTACTTTTACTGAAGTAGGAATTTTTTATATTATATTATATATAATTTATATATTATTTCTTTATTACATAATTATAATTCAAAATAGATTTTTAAGTCCAATTTGAGCTGAGCAAAAATGCCTAACCACTTTTAAAAAAGCTCAGCTGAGCCCAGTTATAATTCCAACAGTCCAACTATAATGGATGCACAAGCAATATGTATAATAATAAGGGGTTTTTGGAGGTCGGTCACTATTTATGAATTTATAAGGATTTTAGTCATACCAAAAAACTTATTTGTGAATAAGTCACACTTGCAATAAAAAAAATAAAAAAGGACATCACGTGTTTTTCACTACATTTCAAAACTGCCAGTTTTATCGAAAATAGTGTACACCTCACTCATAACTTCCACGACTTTCCATCTTCTTTACAAAGCAAGCAAAACTGATTTTTGGAACAAAATCAAAACTGTTTGGGAAAAACTTGAATCGATCATTATTTCTAAGTATTTTTATTTTTTCTGATTTTGAAACAGTAATGGTACTGTTTTGAAGATAGCTCAAAATGCTGATCGACTCCATGGAGTTCTCTTGCCCTGAAAACTCGTCATCTGCTTATAATTTATGGTACTGTTTTGTACTGATACTGTTTTCATACTGCCATAAAAAATATCAATCGATACATAACACAAACCAACCATACGAGCTAACGTCATCATATTTTTTGAAACAGTACTGGTACTGTTTTGAAATAGCTCAAAACACTGATTGGCCTTATGGATTTCTTTTACCATGAAAACTAGTCATCTGCTTATAATTCATGGTACTGTTTTCATACTGACATAAAAATATCAATCGATATATAACACAAACCAACCATACGAGCCAACATCATCATATTTTTTGAAACAGTACCGGTACTGTTTTGAAGATAGCTCAAAAAGCCGATTGGCCCCATAGATTTCTCTTACCCTTAAAACTCGTCATCTGCTTATAATTCATGATACTGTTTTGTACCAGTACTGTTTTCATTATGTCATAAAAAATATCAATCGATACATAACACAAATCAACCATACGAGCCAACATCATCATATTTTTTGAAACAGTACCAGTACTGTTTTGAACATAGCTCAAAATGCAGATCAGTCCCATAGATTTCTCTTACCATTAAAACTCGTCATCTGCTTATAATTCATGGTACTGTTTTCATACTACCATAAAAAATATCAATCGATACATAACACAAACCAACCATCCGAGCCAACATCATCATATTTTTTGAAACAGTACCGGTACTATTTTGAAGATAGCTCAAAACGCTGATCAGCAAAATCAATTCATGAAAAAGATAGACCAAATAAGCTCTATTTTCTTCATATCTTCACGACTAAAATTGTAAACAATGAAACTGAAAACAAGGAAGGAAAAAAAATGGAAGAAGCGTGATTCTTGATGAACTATATATTCACGTGATTCCCGAAAATAACTTGTGTAACTTAATTATAGAAATACATGGTATTATTGGTATATTAGAAACTATATTTAAAATAAACTTGTGGGACCCACTAAAAAGTGTGATCTAATCACAAAATTTTCTATACAAATATGACTTAAAAGTAATATTTTTTTTTAGTGACTAATAATCTTAAAAGATTGTAAAATGTGATTTAAACACAATTTTCTATAATAATAACCTAACCAGTGATTGACAATAATTAGTTCGGGTAAACCCAAATTATCTTAAACTTGGCCCACCTAAATAAAGTTAAGACTTCTTTGATCACTGCCTGGCTTATGGCCATTTTTATTTATTTATTTTAGTCTTATTTCATATATTCTATTTAAAATAAATTATACTTGTTGATTGGCATGGTATTGTTTTGCTTTACATTTTACTTTGTAAAAACCATCTATTTTTTTTTTTCATTATTACATTGATTTTGTATTAGCTTGATCTAGGCATTTGACTATACAAGTCGTGCTATTGATTTGACTTTGGTTTTAAGGTTTAATTGTTTCCATTTAACGGTAACGAAAGTCGAAGGAAAAATTAATATTGTAATAAAATAAAATTTTTTAAGTCTTTAATTATTATAATTAAAAGGTAATACTTTATACTGAGATTTGGTCAAAAGGTCAATGGTGCCAATAGTAATAAAGTGCAGTTAGGCACTGTTTGGAATGCTATAAAAAAAAAACACAATAAATCTCCAACAACCTTTGTAAATCACTAAAATTCTCTATTACATAATTACATTTTTTCACTTTTACTAATTTTAAAAAATTTTAATATTTCGCTAAAAAAAAGGAAAAATCCGGAAGGAAATTAATCGAGTGCGAAAATTTTTTTTGATAATCATATTCTTTAAGTTAAAAGTTTTCAAACGAGTACCACTGTCACTATTTGATACGAATTTTTTTGAATTCGTTAGAATGGATTTGAAAAACTGTTCTAATGGTTTTGACACTGTAGGAAAGTGTAATGACTTTTTGAATCAGTTAGAATGGATTTAAAAAACCGTTTTAACAGTTTAGTGCAAAAGAGAGAGAAAAGATCTACTATGCAGAGCATTGAGCAGCATTTTTTCAAATCTGTTAGAACGGATTTTGGAAATCGTTCTAATAATTTTGGCAATGTTCATCTCCAAAAAATACAGTTTGGAAAAAAATACCAAACACCCTTCTTTACCCCAAATTACGTTATTTTTTTATTTTTTATCACTCTAAACGCTACCTAATATGAAAAAAGTTAATAAAATTTGATAAAAATTATGGGTTTATAATTTATTTAATGAGATAAAAAGTGAATGACTTATGAAAATTTTTAATGTTTTTTAATAAATATCAAAACTCCAAAAGGAATCTTGTATTGCAAAATTCCCTTCCATTAGACTTTTGAACTTAATACACCACCTCAATGGGTTATAGCAACCGTGGGCCGGGTAATTGATTGCCATAATAAGACAGCCCTTTTGGAATATTCATTATAGGTTATTTCCAGCCACAATTATTGGCCCAGGAAAATCCAGCCCGCCACCCCTAATCTGTAATATAGGTTATGTTTGGTTGACCTAAAAAAATAAAAAATAAAAAATAACGAAAAAATACCAACATTTGCTTATTTTGGATGTCTGGCAACACCAGTAAAATTTGTCCAAAATTTTCTTCAACTTCTCACTAAGAAAAAGAAAAAGTTTCTAGAAGTTACTTAAAATTTCTCTAATTTTTTTATTAAAAATCAAAAGTTACTAAAGTTTTTTAAAATTTCAAAATTTTACCAAACATATCAAAAATTTCAATTATTAAAAATTTTTAAAACTTCGAAAAAGTTTTATATTTTTTGTGCAACCAAACGCATTCTTAGCAATAATAATAAATAAATCAAATAACAGTAACGCGATGAAATTAATAGGTAAACGAAGGAATTATAATAAGTTATCCTTTCATATGCTAGGCTATAGCTGCTTAGGCAAAGATTACACAGTGATTTGATGGCTTTGAAGTGGACATATTTCAATTAAGCTAATGTTTCATGCATTATCCGAATTCCCTTTTTGATAGTACGTGGATCACTGCAATTAAAATAGTCTCTTGTAGTGTTTGGATGGTCAATTTTTACAATTAAGCCTAAAATAGGTTGAACATGAAGTCAATGATGTTATGACTTGATTTCTCGTTAGCTCAAGTACAAATTAGAGGTTGATTCGAGGTGAATCGAGTTCAGTTTAATTTAATTTATTTATTTATATTAAATCTGAGCTCAAGTTTAATTTAAGTGTTTACGTAAATTTTAGTTAAGTCTGATAAAATTGTGTATGTCAAGTCTCGCGAGTAACTAAGTTCATCTGCTCAATTTGAACTATTGACTCAAAGTTGTGGTGAAAGTTTAAAACTTTAAGGTCTTATTTGTAGGAGCAACAAATAACAAAAAAAAAAACACCAACTTTTAGTATTCTAAATATTCGGTAAAACACTAAAAATTATCATTTTTGTTGAGTTAGTAGGTTACCAAAACACCAATTTTTGGTTATTTCAATTTAACCTAATTCAAAAGTTATTAAAATTTTTATTAAACACCTAAAAGTTACGTTTTTATTTTTTGTTTTTCTATTTTTCTCATATTTTTTGAAATTGAAAACAAAAATACATTTGATAAAAATGTTTGTGTTTTTTTGCTTTAAAAAAAAAAACAACAAAAATTATTTTCAAAATAGGACAGAAAACGAAAACACCCGAGGGTGTTTTCATGTTCGTTTTTTTTTTTTTTTTTTTTTTTCATCAAAACAGATTGCTTTTTCTGGTTAAATAAAACTCCCAACTTCCCAGCCGTATTTTGAATCGGACGTTGGCCCTCCTTTTTCTGGGTACAGTCTTCTTCTTCCTCCTCCTCCTTCTCCCCCTCTCTCCCCCCTCTCTCTCTATCTATATGTATAAATATATATACTCATGTATTCATATAGATTCTCCATCAGATCTTCAATAGTAGTAACAACACATCGAATCGTATTGCATCGGTTTGATGGCTTTCCCTGGAAATCCAAACCACCCAGGAGGTCCGTTTGACATGCACAAGTTCTTCAAACCCCCCGACAAGCCCCATCTCGTTGAACCCTAGTAGCAGTTTGAGTTCTTCACCATTTCCATCGGCCTTTCGCCGCCATCAGCCTCTTATCCTCTGCCGACCGGCCCTTACTCGTATTCGCCGCAGCTCGCGCAGTTCCACAACACTTAATTTCAGATCCCTCTTTTTTCACAACAGGATCATCATGTCGCTAACTTGCATTAGCAGAGATCCATGTCTTTTTTTTTTTTTTTTTTTCTCTAAATGAAAAAAAATTGTATGAAATATAAACTTTGTTTACCAAACAGACTTTATATTTTCTATTTACAAATTTGTGTAAACAAAATTAAATTATCAAATACAATTTTTGTTTTTAATTCAAAAAAATAAACGACAATAAAAAACACAAAACAGAAAACGACAACAGAAAAACGACAGTTTTATCAAACGGGCCCTAAAAAATTCTATTTGTTTTACTAAATACTTAAAAGTTACCAAAATTTATTAAAAATTTTTATTTGTTTAACCAAACATACAAAGTTTTGCCTATCAACTTTTGCTAAAAGATTACTAAAAATTACTAAATATTTGACTTCCAAACGGAAGCTAAACGACAAGTGCAGATTCCAGACATACTGGACCTCCGTTTCACACGTAGTTCATTTCTACCGATCATTATCAACCTCAAGATCATACAAAACCAAGTTTTAAAATTAACGAAGTATTTTGTTTGACTCTTAAAATTAACGAAGTGTTTACGAAGAGAAAAAAATGAAAATATAATTTCTTTTGTATATATTTTGAGCCTAAATTTTTAAACAAGTTTTTATTATTTTGATAAGAAAAAAATAATAATAAATTTATCAAATATATTTTTGTAGTCATTTTTGAAAATTTTTTAAATATAAATAGAAAATTAGTAAACAAAAAGATTACAAAAGGGGCATAAGCGACACAAATTGCAATTACTTTAATTGAAGTATTTTTTTTTTCTCCCACGTAAACTTAACAAAGCTAGAACTCCTGCGAGCACAAATTTGAGACCTTTCCAAAACGTCCATTCATCGCAAAAATGTATAATCCGCCTCCAATAGTCATTGAGCTTGCAATTCAATGGATGCATAGAAAGTGCCACAAGCTTGAAGTTGAACCATGAAGATAGTGCCATCCATGACTTATATATATAATTTATATTTTTATAATATATGGGTAGGGCGAAAAAATGAACTAAATTATTTAAAATTTGCTCGAGTTTAATTTAAATATAAATTTGCTCGAATGAAACACAAACTAACTATACTTGAACCACAATTTTAAATTGATTATATTATTAAATTCTATCAAAATTTGACATAATAAATTAATACTGGATAAATATAATATAAAATATTAAAATATTCGAGTTCAACTCAAGATTGATTTGATCGATTTAATTTAAAAGATAAATGAATTATACCTGAATCATTTTTTTCTAAAAATTTGCTAACTTTAACTAGTCTAATTCAAACATTCTAATACATGCAGGGCACAATTTGGTCTATTTACACCTTTATAGGTGAGCTCTCATGTCTTACGTTAAATTGACATGTTTAGGAAGGTCATTATAGGCAAATGAGAACTAATTTAAATCAAAATAAATAAAGCTTAGTTCAGTCAAAACCTAGATCACAAGTCATAATTTAAATAAATTTGTGCAATATTCACCAATAAGAGTATCAAACCCAATTCTCGTATAAAAATGTGAGGCTACATAATGTGCATACCCAAAAAGGAGAGATGTGATGGACAGGCACGCAATATTGTGAACGGGTCAACAAGAGACTATACGACCTGTCATCAAAGTATAGTAAAACATTCATGTCTCACATCACGTAGATGAATGAAATACCATATATGAATGATTTGATATAGTTATACTATAACAAGTTTTAAAATTGTGTATATATCGAATTTCATTAGAACTCTGTAATTGAAAATGTTTGGGCGAGGGTAATACAAATATAAGTGATCTATTGGGAAGTTCTCGTAATGCATCTAACCAGATCTCAAGCAAATAATATATATTATATTATGAAAATGCGAGTCACTACATCCCATGAATTGCTTCAGTTTGGTTTTACTTTAATTTGACTTCCCTCAAATTTTTATAATGTTCAAGACTAACTTTAGACTAAAACTCATTTGATTATTTTTATATGATTACAATACACAAGATATTTCTTATGCCAAACTTAACTCATTCTAGTTTTGTTTGATCGCATGCATTGCCTAACTTTTTTTTTTTTTTTTAATTGTTAGCTGCTTGTACCGATGTTTCTTTATAATTATCTTAAATTAGATTAAAAAAAAAACAACTTAAATTTATTTTTTCTTAAAAAAAAAGAAACAATTAATTATATTCACGCCCGCTATCCAAAACAAGCATGTTATATGTGTATATTTGGAGCACCTGATATGAAGTACTGGTATTTTCTATAAAAGGCGTTGTCCATTCCAAACTGTCTTAATCCACCAGCAATAAAGCTTCTTTTTCAAGTGATGATGATCACAATGGAAGTAGTGCTTTGGAGTGCCCTTTCCTTCACTTTCCCTTCATCCTTTCCCGAAATGATTCCGCCCCTTTGCCTATTTCATCGAACTTTTTTGTTTGTCTGGTGGAAAAGAAAAGAATACTTCTATCTCTTGTTTGTGAAAAAGAAGGCTTCGATGACCATCAAGGGCATGGAAATCCATGCATTTATGTATCCTCTTATAGAGGCACATGGATCATCATAAGATATGGGCGTGCAATTACTCTTTAAGCCTATGGTTTTTGTAACTCTTTTGGTATAGTGACCAAAAAAACTCAAGTTAGAAAAAAAAAAAATAACAAAAGAAGTTGAAAAAAAGAAATCTTCAGACAAAATTGAATACCCAATGAGGAGGAAGCATATTATTTGAACATTTAGAGTACCATATAAGAAAACCCATGTACAAACAAGGCACACCATATATCACACACACAACTTTTTGTAAGTTAAGTTTCATTCAAAAAGGCATTACTCCTCGTCAGAAGATAGTGCCTTAAGAGGATGGAAAAGTAGAAAGTCAAAGACCTCACTATTTTGTGTGTTAATGGAGCAACCAACTTAATCTCTTCATGCGCCAAGAGATCTTTTGGTTGACAATATAAGATGTATGAAACATATTTTTATTAGGTAATATTAATCACAAATTCATCTCTTAATTAATTTTTTAATATTGTGGGACACCTATCACCTGTGTATATCTAATAATCTCTTCTTTAACATATGAATTTCCAAAATCCCTTTTGAGTAATAGTTTGTTCAAGTTAATTTTACATATTTATGATTTATATATAGCAGTCTTCCATAAGCACTCCATTGGCTCCCTAGGAGCAAAAACTTCTTTAGTTTTTATTTTTATTTTTTCTCTCATATTTATAGGTTCCATGGTCATTCATATGCCCTCCACGAATGTGTGTTTTTCACATGCTCAACTTCAATCTTGTGGGTCGATTCTTGAAATTGTGTCAAATGGGCTCACGTGCACACTATCCACTATACTTGTAATCCGAACTCGTGCATGTACACCCGTATCAATCTAGAGAGTAAAAAGATTTAAGATTTACTATGCACAATCGTTCTTACACTAAATTGAACCTATGCATGTTCGTCTATTCATGTATTGCCAAATGCACGCACACACGAATTGAGTTCTAATACCAGTTATCAGAAATTTTAAAATTTTAAAAATTATTAGTGGATGATGATAATATATATATAGAACGCATTTTAATTAAAAAATTGAAGCCCATGAGCATAGGATTCATACTATATTATATTAACTACACACCTATTATTTAACTTTTCAACGTAAAACTCATCACATTTGTATGCCCAACATCCTTGAATCATGATCCTTGCTATCTCCTTCAAAGTTGGTTAAGTGGGCGATATCTTGTCACATAATTGCAATACTTAACTTCAACAGGGGGTTATTAACTTGTTTCAACCCCCTCCTCTAATAAGGACCAGAGAAGTTTCAAGATTCCGTATTTATATGGTCCCCATGAATTTATCCGTGGACCCATTCCACTAGCTTTCAAGTCAAAAGTTGCAATTAGTGTGCCTTGAGAAGAGAATACCCTTCCATGTCTAATCACAAAGCTAAGGTGATAACACTAAGTAAAGTTTCGTGCCCTGGATTGATTCAAAATCCCATGATTTGACTCCCAATGTAAACCCTAAATAACATCTTTGAGCAACACAATTTGGTCCACTAGCCCTACTCTCCTATCCTTTCTACCTTTAAGATTCTATTATGTGGGTTACTATGATAATGCCGACATGAGGTAAAGTTAAAAAAGATAAAATTTGATGTTTTATATAGTCTAATCTATGATCTTTGTAATGGACCAAGATATATATATATATATATATATAGCTACCTCGATTTTTATTTTGCTAAATCTCCAAAACTTTTTCTTTGAAAAAACTTTATACGTGACATGAGTGATGTTTAAGCGTGCCGACATTGCTTTAGGATGAAATTTCTTTAGTTTCATCATTCACGTTCTCATGCATTAGATACTAATATATATAAGAAATCCTAACTGAAATGCTAATTAAGTATTTCCTTATCTAAAAGTTCTAATCTTTGACTTAGTCCACCTACCACCATATACATATTGATAAAAAATATCGACATAATGCATGTCCCCTTAAGTTGAAATATAAGACAGCACTGAATTGTTGTAATCAGTCCCCTCTTCGTTAGTAAAAAGTGGGCATACTTTTTCTACGTGGATCTTTATTTTTCACTTTACCGACTTCAGATATTTTCCATTTCACTTAATGCTATATATAATATATATGGGGATGTTTGAAGTTCAAAAAATTAGAATAAAATGTGATTTAAGTTACTTTTGAGTGTTTGGAGTGTAAGTCACAAGTTATAAAGAATAGAAATGAATAATTCCCTTCGAACAGATTTGATTAGACACTTTTTAAAATTTATTGAAATATTATTGAAATTTGTAAAAATTTTATGGAGATTTGTAGATATTTGTTGAGATTTGTAAAACATATATAATTTATAGAGATTTATAGATATTTACGCAATTCGAGGTGAAAAAATTTTTATAAAGAGTCATAAAGAGTTGTAGAGATTGTTATAATTTTTGTGACATTTTTCGGAGCTCCAAACGAGCATATATATATATATATATATATACATAACAGCATCAAAAAGTTGAGCATATATATATATATATATATATACATAACAGCATCAAAAAGTTGGTTTATGTTTATCTGCTTTCTTATATAGTCTCTTTTTTTTTTCTTTTTTTTTTTTTTGGGGCCTGAATTTGAAGAAATCTTCAAAGACAGCCTTCAAAAATTTTCTCTAATTTTGACATTCAATTTCAGATATGAGTTGAATTATTGCCAAGTATGAATATAGGCTATGCTTTGTGACTTCTAAACACACTTATCTCTAAAGCATATCAAAGGCAATCTCCCGGATTTTGGGACACATATGGTCATGTATGTCTTATTCTTTCATTTATTTATTTATTTTTTATGCACGCAAGCATACATGTTCTGTATTAATGCGCTAGGGCCAGGGCTTTTCCTTGTCGATATGGTGAATTTTTTGCAAATCTTCAATTGTCAAAATTAGGGCGGCCGGGATTAGGATTTTCAATCGATGGGAATGAAAATTACCTATAATCGATTGATTGGAAAAAAAAAATGATATTCTTATAAAAAAAAACTAATTTTGTAAGGATAATTATGATAATATAATAAAATTTTGTGTGTATAACTTTAAAAAAAAAAATTCAAAATTATTTAACTTGATAAATGAATTGCCACTGTATATGTATATTGTGCAAAAGAATGAGGGGTGACTGCGAGTAGGCAATAGAGACAATTGGAAAATAATAAAAGATCTAAATATAATTTTTAAGTTTGTGAGGGCAGTTGCCAATACAAGCCTTGATGCGAGGTAATTATTATAAAGACTCGGTTTACGTAAATCTACTTAATATAAAGGGTTAATTACTTTTATAACTCATGTATTTAGAGTTAAAGTTACTTACACTCACTATATCTCGTTCGTAATTCTATATTAATAACTCATGTACTCGGATTAAAGTGTAAAGTTAGACAAAATTATTAAAATTAACAGTATATAAGATACACGTATAAAAAGTATCTAATATGTAAGAAAAAATAAAAGTTGAACAGACCAAAAGCCCTTAGAGAGTTAAAAAGTCATGAACAGAGTGGCTGTAATCATCATCGATGCTCTCGCCATCATTGCTATTGTTGCCGGAGGAGTCCTTTGACAACGATGGAGAAAAGAGCAGTCCATGCTTGTCGTAAGGAGCAATCTCAAGCTTCGCTTTTGGAGAGATTACAACACATTTTGTTGAGCTTCTTGTCGCAATGAACTTTGGGATTGTCCCATTGAGTTAATTTGAACCAAGATTTAAGATGAACCAATGCTAGTATTGCCACCATTGATTTGGGTATCGAACTTAATAGAGAATTTGATGACAAAGACACATTTTGAAGGGACAATAAGTCTCCAATCGAAGTGGGTATTTCCCCATTAAGCCCATTCAAAGAAAGATTTAAGAACTGAAGGTTCTCAAGGCAGGTTAGCAAATTGGGTATTTTCTCTATGAGACTATTGTTAGTTTATAATTAAATTTACACGTAATAGTTTAATTAAATATGTAGGATCTTGATCTTCATAATATTCACATATATTGCTTACTTATATAATATTAATTAAGAGCGCGTACCTTGAGCCATTGCTATGAAAAATCTGAATGCGGAAGCTACCTCAAAATTATGTTCTTGAATCTTCTCCTTTCACAAAAATAAAACCCTTTGGAAATTAGGGTTTCTCCCTCTTGCCCTATAAACCCTAATGTGTTGTAATTTTAATGTGTATGAATTGATGGAATTCATTCACTATTTATAGGGAGAGAGAGGACCCAATTTCCTATTTAGTCATTTAATCTCTACCGTCCATCAAAATAGGATATGGTTAGGAAATTAACTCACAATCTTTTGCCAATAATAACTTTCTAAATAATTCCTTATCAAATTTAGATTCTTATATGGACCACTTTAATTAGGAAACTAATTATGGGAATTAAATATTAATTAATTCTAACAGTCTCCTATTTGGTCCGTATAATAATCCTACAATCATAATTTGATATAGGAAACATGAGGCGCGCAATAACATTAGAAAAGTCATCTTAATGGCTTACCTTAATCAAATAAAATATTAATGAGAGTCATGGCGGTTCCATACTAATTCAAGAGCATAGTTCCTTCCATGTACTACGACATCAACAATTTATTTAACAAGGTCTATAAGGTGAGTTATCGTTAATGGTCCCATAATGTCTTTATAAAAGACTATTTCTGTCACATTAAACAAATCACATGCATGTAAACAAATATCATAAGACAGAAATGTGTAAATTCAGAAAATCTTCAATAGATATCAAAATCATAATGTCAAATAAACAAGCACTAAGCAATCCATAAATTAATTAATTTATTTACTATTCTCAAGACCCATCTTTTCAGCATGCTACATAAATGTCTTTGGAGATAGCCCTTTCGTAAGTAGATCTGCTATATTAACACTCGTACTAATGTGTTCAATTGACACTCGTTGTTTCTGAACTTCTTCTTTAACAGATAGGTATTTTAACTCAATGTGCTTGGCTGCCTTAGTATACCTATCATTCTTCGAAAAGAAAACTGCTGCAACATTATCACAATAAATTTTCAAGGGCTTAGAAATAGAATCCATAATTCCTAACCCTGAAATAAATTTTCGCAGCCATAATCCATGATTTGTAGCCTCAAAGCAGGCAACGAACTTAGCTTCCATAGTGGATGATGCAATAATACTCTGCTTAGCACTTTTCCATGAAACAGCCCCTCCTGCAAGGAGAAAAACATAACCAAAAGTGTTCTTCCTGCTATCAACACATCCTCCAAAGTCTGAGTCTGAATAACCAATCACCTCAAGGTGATCAGACCCCCTAAATATGAGCATGTAATCTTTTGTCCCTTGCAAGTATCTTAAAACTTTCTTTGCAGCTTTCCAATTATCAAGTCCTGGGTTACTTTGGTATCTGCCTAACATCCCAACAGCAAAACTAATATCCGGCCTGGTGCAAACCTGTGCATACATCAAGCTCCTAATAATAGAAGCGTAAGGAATATCTTTCATACCTTTACGTTCCAATTCATTTTGAGGACATTGACTTAAGCTAAATTTATCCCCTTTTTGAATTGGGACAATGGTGGAACTACAATTATTCATATTAAATCTTTCTAAAACTTTTTTAATGTAGGCTTTCTGAGACAATCCCGACAATCCACGTGATCTATCTCGGAATATTTTTATTCCTATCACAAAAGATGCCTCTCCCATATCCTTCATTTCAAAGTTTTTTGAAAGAAAAACTTTAGTTTCCTGTAGTAAACCAAAGTCACTGCTGGCTATAAGTAAGTCATCAATATACAGTACTAAAAACAAAAATTTGCTCCCACTAGTCTTCAGGTATATACACCGATCAACAGTATTTTCCTTAAACCCAAATGAAGTAATAGTATCATGAAACTTAAGATACCATTGTCGGGAAGCCTGTTTAAGTCCATATATCGACTTCTTTAACAAACAGACCATGTTTTCCTTTCCTTCTTTTATGAAGCCCTCTAGTTGTGTCATATAGACTTCTTCTTCTAAACTCCCATTTAAGAAGGCCGTCTTTACATCCATTTGGTGCAGCTCTAAATCAAAATGAGCTACCAGTGCTAAAATGATTCTCAAAGAGTCCTTCTTTGATACAGGAGAGAATGTCTCATTATAATCAATGCCTTCACGTTGATTAAAACCTTTGGCTACAAGTCTAGCTTTATGTCGTTCGATATTGCCCTTAGAATCGCGTTTGGTTTTAAAAACCCATTTATACCCGACCCTTTTATGTCCTTCAGGCAATTCAACTAACTCCCAGACTTTATTATAATCTATAGATTTTATTTCATCATTCATGGCATCAATCCATTTAGTAGAATCATTACTATTAATGGCTTCCGAATAGGTAACCGGATCATCAGTATCCCCAACATTATACTCAGATTCTTGTAAATATACCACATAGTCATCCAAAATAGCAGGTTTCCTATTTCTAAGAGATCTTCTTAATGCTACCTCTTGTGGCTCATCTATAACAGGGTCAGTGGTTACAGTCTCATTATGCGAATCATTAGATTGCTGATCATTCATTTGTTGTTCATTATTGTTGATTATATCAACATTATTAGGAACAACAGGACTGTTATGAATCAGAGGTAAGGGAACTTGTACCCTGATTTCTTGAATGATTACATCCCTAACTTTACCACTCCCACTAATTTCACCATTCTCAATGAATCTGGCATTTCCGGTTTCAACAATTCTTGTGTTATGGTTAGGACAATAAAATATATATCCTTTTGATTTTTCTGGATACCCAATAAAGAAACAAGTAACTGTTCTTGGATCCAGTTTCTTTTCATGTGGATTATAAATTCTTGCTTCTGCTGGGCAACCCCAAACACGCAAATGCCTTAAACTAGGTTTCCATCCTTTCCACAGTTCAAAATGGGTCTTTGAAACTGCCTTACTAGGGACCCTATTTAAGACATACACAACAGTTTTAAGAGCATGCATCCACAAGGATATAGGTAATCTTGTATTACTCATCATACTCCTAACCATATCCATAAGGGTACGATTGTGCCTTTCGGCTACACCATTCTGCCAAGGTTCACCTGGCATTGTGTATTGTGCGCAAATACCTAAACGTTCAAGGAGTTTAGCAAAAGGTCCAGGGCGCTGCCCTGTTTCATCATATCTACCATAAAATTCACCACCACGATCAGATCTAATGATTTTTACCTTTTTACCTAATTGTCTTTCAACCTCAGTTATGTATATTTCAACGACATTAACAGACTGAGATTTATCATGCAACAAATATAGGTAGCAGTAACGTGAAAAATCATCAATAAAGGTAATGAATTATTTTTCTCTACCAAAAGATGGAACATCAAAAGGTCCACATATGTCTGTATGTATTATTTCTAGAAGCTGGGTACTTCTTGTGGCTCCTTTCTTTATATGTTTGGTTTGTTTACTTTTAATACAATCCACACACACATCAAAATCAGCCCAATCCAGTTTTGAGAGAATTCCTTCTTTTATTAATCTCTCCATTCTTTTTCTGGATATGTGCCCTAATCTTTTATGCCACAAGTAAGATGAATGCTCATCAGATGAGCCACGTTTGGTTCCAACATTATGATGCAGAGTGAGGAGAGATTCAGAAAAAGAGGGTTCAAGATTAATTTGATATAAGCCATTCACCAAAATTCCAGAACCAACAAGACAAGAATTCTTAAATAAACTGAAAGTGTTATTATTGAATTCAAATGAAAAACCACTAGTAGCAAGTTTTGACAATGAAATCAAGTTCCGAGAAATGGAAGGGACATAAAGTGTATCAGCTAAATCTAAGCAAAATCCAGAATCCAAAAGTAAGCGAAAAGTTCCAATGGCTTCAACTGAGGCTCTTGCTCGGTTTCCCATGAAAAGAAAAGCTTCATTTGGTTTTGTGGTTCGGGTTGTAAGGTATCCCTGCATTGAGTTTGAAACATGAGTACTTGAACCAGAATCAATCCACCAAGTATTAGAAAGAACATCAATTAGGTTTGATTCGAAACATACTAAAGCCATAAGCTTACCTTTCTTTTCAAACCATGCCTTGCGTTTCAGGCAATCTTTCTGAAAATGTCCACTCTTTTTTACAAAAGTGACACTTTACACTTTTTTCCTTCTTAGAGGTAGATTGATCAGAATCATCCAGCTTGGATTGGCTACGCTTAATGCCTTTTCCAGCTTTCTTCTTTCCAGCTCCTCCTTTCACCATCAAATGCGCGACGTGACCATTCTGTTGCTTAATCCTTCCTTCTTCTTGGACCAACATACTTTGCAGCTCATTTACATTCCACTTATCCTTAATAGTGTTGTAATTGATCTGAAAAGGTCCGTATTCTGGAGGTAAAGAGTTTAGGACAAACTGGACGAGAAAAGACTCATCCACAGTCATGCCTAAAGTCCTTAATTTTGCAGCCAGATTAGTTATTTCAATAATATGTTCATTCATGGTACGGGTACCATCAAAACGCATAGTGGTTAATTCAGCCATAAGTTTTCCAGCAAGTGATTTATCAGCAGATCGAAAACGTTCCTTGACATTGTTAAGATATTCCTTAGCATATTTCGTCTCAGGGAGAGATGTTTTAATGTTTGCAGCAATGGTCATGCGTAAAAACATTAGGCTCAGTCTGTTGGATCTAGACCATGCCATATAAGTGGCCTCTTCAGTCTCACTGCTTTCATCAGTAATAGCAGCAAGTTCATCAACGAGAAGACACATATCAAGGTCTAAAACCCCCAAACTAAACTGGACTTGCTCATGCCACTCAGAGAAATTAGTACCATCAAATTTGGGGATGTTTAAAGCTTGGGAATGAAGTGCAACAGGATTTGTAACTGCAATTTTATATGCTCACATGTTAATTTCAATTATAACAACACATAAATAACAATTATGCAAGAGAATAAAAGTTGTTGATATTTAAGAACATTTAATTGGGTGCTACAATAATAAAATAAAATAAAAATATGGCATCTGTGGATGTCCATAAATTTTTTCTAATAAAATAATTTATCACCCTATAATAATTATTCAATTAATATAATTGGACCTGTGGGCAACCAAATTATATAACTGAATAAACAATAATTAAAATATCAACAATTCAATATTCACTACTATATCTGGGCCTGTGGGCAACCAAAATATAGATGTATGAATAAAATTTTAATGATATAATATTCATAACAATAGATTAAAGAAACACTGTGGCGAATATTTAATCTAATCATACTATGAATATTAAAATTAAGTATAACCATAAATTTAATATTCACAATAATGGATTGGAGCACTGTGGTGAACACCAAACCATTTATAACGTGAATATTAAAATATATATATATATATATATATATTAACCATCCAACATTCATTACCGTATTTGGGCCTGTGAGCGACCAAAACATAAATGGTATGAATAAAATTTCAGTAATCTAATATTCATAACAATAGATTAAAAATACTGTGAGAATATTTAATCTAATCATAATATGAATATTAGAATTAAGTATAACCATAAATTTAATATTCACAATAATGGATTGGAGCACTGTGGTGAACACCAAACAATTTATAACGTGAATATTAAAAAATATATATATATTATCCATCCAACATTCATTACCATATTTGGGCCTGTGGGCAACCAAAACATAAATGGTATGAATAAAATTTTAGTAATCTAATATTCATAACAATAGATGAAAAAATGCAGTGGGAATATTTCATCTAATCATAATATGAATATTAGAATTAAATATAATCATAAATTTAATATTCACAATGATGGATGGGACCACTGTGGTGAACACCAAACCATTAATAATGTGAATATTAGAATCAATAATAATGGCTAAAATAATTAATTTACTTATTTTAACCATTAAAATAATAACTGTCACCAGATTGAGAGTCTGAATCTCAATATAAGGGTTTCAGCGCTTCTAAATTATTACTAAACTTAAATCCAAAGATAAATGTATACACTAACCCGTAAATACATATTCAAAAATCAAAATTATACATTCTCAGTGGACAACCTGTGCAAAGGTGATCACCAGGAGCCTTTGAAGTGCATTAAATCAATGAAAATCAAAACTTTATTTATCTATATATATATATATATATATATATTTGCGAAACATAAAGATTCAATTAAAGGCTTGTAACAATATAATGGAAAATTATGAGATCATAAACTTGAGCTCTAATACCACATGTTAGTTTATAATTAAATTTACACGTAATAATTTAATTAAATATGCATGATCTTGATCTTCATAATATTCACATATATTGCTTACTTACATAATATTAATTAAGAGCGCGTACCTTGAGCCATTGCTATGAAAAATCTGAATGCGAAAGCTACCTCAAAATTATGTTCTTGAATCTTCTCCTTTCACAAAAATAAAACCCTTTGGAAATTAGGGTTTCTCCCTCTTATCCTATAAACCCTAATGTGTTGTAATTTTAATGTGTATGAATTGATGGAATTCATTCACTATTTATAGGGAGAGAGAGGACCCAATTTCCTATTTAGTCATTTAATTTCTACCGTCCATCAAAGTAGGATATGGTTAGGAAATTAACTCACAATCTTTTGCTAATAATAATTTTCTAAATAATTCCTTATCAAATTTAGATTCTTATATGGACCACTTTAATTAGGAAACTAATTATGGGAATTAAATATTAATTAATTCCAACAACTATTTCTAGAGTAATCGATGTGAATTATGTTCAAATGCTAGTGAGATATGAGGATAAGCTATAAACCCCACTTGAGGTTTCTCTGAGCAAAATTGGCATTTCGTTGATAAAAATTGGGAGAGTCTCAGTTGGGGAGAAGAGAAGAACTCTCCATAATCAGTTTTATTCTTGAAATAGTTCCCTAATTTAGATGTCGTCATCTCAATATTGACCAAAATTAGTTGAGGTGGTAGTGCTAAAGTTCTCGACTCCTTCTATAGACCCACTTTGACTGATGGAAACTTGATTGTTTGGATAGTGATATGGCTGTCGGCGTCTTAGAAGATGAGAGCATTGCTTATGGTGGTTGCAATTGTGACATGAAACCCCAGGTAGCGAAGAGCTTGGCAGTGTCAACCATAGAAATCAAATGGCTTGTGGTTAAATAAAGAAGGAAGAACACATTAAGCTTCCAATCTTCTTTAACTGCCACAAAAATATGAATTATTGCAGAGAATTGGAAGGGAAGAGATTAGGTTAAAGAAGAAGAAGAAAAGTGTATGATTGACTTAGGACTTTTAAATTAGAATGGGTAATTTTATCTTTTCTACTACTTGGGCTCCATTTGGAGCCTCAAAAAACTCGAAAAAATTTCAAAAGTTTTCAATTTTTTCTAATCAAATTTCATCATGTATTATTTTTATGTCATTTTAACACCAATTTTTAGGTTTTTTGAATTTTTCGGAACTCCAAACGTCTCCTTAACGTGACGCAGTTCAGTTTTACACTTTAATTACAAGTACAGAGATTATTAATATAAAATTACAAGATACAAGATATATAAGTTATTTTAAACCTAATTAAGTACTGGGGCATAAAGGGAATTATCCTAACATAAATTGAATACATAAAGTAATATATGAGCAATATATTTGCATAATGTGTTTAATCTCTATAGATTTGAATATACAAGGAGTGGCCTACAAAAATAAGGCTAAATTATACTTACCTTTCCTAAACATTAGGCTAATTGCAGGGACCTCTCACAGCCATATGATCCTTTCACTTACCATCCCTATTCCTTAATGTTTGTCATACTTATATCTTACCGTTAATTTTTTTTCCTAAGGTTATTGGGGTGGTATAGTAAAATGATATAAATGCCTTCAATAAATTCAAATAGTTGAGAGAGATTTCTGTAATTAGCTTAATGTTTAGGAAAAATTCATATAATTAACCTCCTTATATTGTTTTACCCAACTAATTTAGTAAAATATATTTCATATTAATTAATTATATTATATATTATAAATAATTTAATAAAATATGTTTTATATTAATTACAGAAACCTCTCCTAAATATTATACTAATTACAGGAATCTCTCTCAACTATTTAAATTTATTATGGGTATTTATATTATTTTACTATTTTACTGTAGCATCTTAATGGGATTAGGGTAAAAACTAATGGTAGAGTCTTAAGTGTGACAAATATTAAATAATAGAGGAAATAAATGTAAAGTTTAAATGGTGAAAAGAGATTTTTGTAATTAAATTAATATTTAGAGTAGATAAATGTAACTTACCTTAAAAGTAATTCTCAAGCATGAGTTGACAAATCTGAAGCTTTACAGGATGTGCATCATGCATTTTATTTATTTATTTATTTATTTATTTTTTGGAAGGACGTGCAACATGCACGATGTATACTGCAGCGAAGAAAAACGCGTGGGCATCAAAAGGGAACGAAATTAATTCATCGATTAATTTACTGCTACACGTGTACGTGATTGTTGAGCAGTGGTGATGTCGGAAGAAAACAACTTGAAAGTTGAAATAAAATTAGTGTTGAATATATGCGTAATAGTTTTGTTTATATATATATATGTATGTATATGTATATATATATATATATGCTGTTCATTGTCTGTCATCATTGGACATTAACTTTGCTTAAACTCGTCAAAATGACCACTTAGGGTGCGTTGGGTGTACTAGATTTTGATGAAAATTTTTAAAAATTTTTATAAAATTTTACATATTTCTACCTTCTTAAAATTAAAAAAATATTCAATATTTTTTTCCAAAAAAAGTCGATAACTATAATTCGGTTAATCAAATAACAAAAATTTTTTCACCATTCTCACTATAAACTCCCAAGCTATCAAATGACACACACATTGATTATTTTTTGTAACGTTTTTTAAACTGTTCCAACGGATTGTAGAAACCGTTCCGACGAAATCGCGCGGCCAACTTTCGTCCAAACGGTTTTTACAATTCGTTTGGAGTAGAAACCGTTTGGACGGATTGTAGTGTAAAGAAAGTATGACTGCCTAAATTTTAAATTCGTCCAAACAGAAATCTAATCTGTCAAAACGAAATTTCACTATTCATCTCCAAAAAATACGGTTTGAGCAATGTGCACCAAATATAAAAAATTTTCTCAAATCACATTTTATTTTATTTTTTCTTACTTTTTGGTGCGCTAAACGCAGCCTTAAGTTGATAACGAAAAAAAGGTAAAAAGCAAGAGAAGGAAAGAAGAAAAAGACATCCAATTCAAGCTTAAGTTGCATCAATGCGCTTAATTTGTCACCCTTTGGAGGTTAAAAAACAAGAAAATTAAAATAAAATTTTTAGTAGTTTTTTTTTGTGTGTTTTTTAGTTACATTTTTTGTGTGTTTGGTGAAATAAAATGTATTTTTTAACATTTTTTTTGTAACTTTTAGGTGTTTGGTAAACTTTTTACTGTAGCAAATTAAAAAAGTGGTAACTTTTTGTGTGTTTGGTATATTTTTTACTGTAACAAATAAAAAAAGTGGTAACTTTTTGTTTTATTTTTTACTGTAGCAAATCAAAAAAGTGAAAAAAAATTGTGATTCTACTTTTTTGCTAGTTTTTGAGCCTCCAAACGAGCCCTTAAAGTGAAATATATATATATATTCATGCCTGCACATTATCAATTTGCCACCCTCACACTATATATATGCTTAATTTAGACTAGAATTTTTTTGTCAAAATAAAAAAAAAAAATGGACAAAGGAAATGCCCAGCTCACGAATTGATAAGATTTTGTTTAAGCATGTTGAGTCTAAAATTTAAGGTAGCTTTTGATTTGTATTTCTATTTTTTTTATTTTTTATTTTATATTTTGATATTCACAATTTGAAGATACTGAGAAGGTTCATTTGATTTGATATATTTTATTTTTATGTTTTGGAATTCTCTTTATTTTTAATCAAAAAAATTCAAAACGATTTTTGACCATTTTATATTTACGTGTAAATCTATTTTTTGTTTTTTAAATTAAGTTCTAAAAATGTAAGTGGTCAAATATGTTTTAAATTTTTTTTTTATTTTCAAAAATTTTAAATAAAAAATCGTCCCAAAACAGATGTACCAGAAGGACCCTAAGCTTTCTCTAAAAGATCGACAAGAGATACTACAGTTGAAAATCTCGGTGCGACTTCAATTAATGAGTCCTCTCTTTTAATTAATGACTCGACAATCATGCAACCTCAACCAGTGACAGTGAGCTCTTGCAGGCAAGGTGGAGAGGAAGTGGAAGGTAAGTCACAGCTTGCTCGAGGCTTCAAGCTCGAGTAGATTTTCTTTTAGATTTTGTTTTGGTCTGGAACTCTTATTATTTCCTTACATATATATAGTTTTAAACTTCGAAAGATGTGGGAAAAGTAGAGACATAATCCGTGAGATTGGTTGAGGGCTTCATTGATTATTCATAGCAATTACTTTGTGCTCTGTGTGAAGTCTTGAAAGAGCTTAAGATTGGTTTTGGGTTCGATTCGACTCGTTTTCATCACTCGTTTCAAGAGTTAAGATTGGTTTTTATTTGATTCAGCTCATTTCTGCCTCTAATTTCTACCGAGAAGAAAGAAAATGATGGAAGAAATGGGAGAATTTTGTAAAAATAAAATATTATTTGACTTTTAGTTTTTTAGAGACAAATTAGAATAGTGAGATTGAAAAAATTTTAAATGGGACGATATTGAAAAATATATATAATTATTTTTTGTCTTTTAAATGAAAGAGGGGCAATTGACCCCACTCAACGACGGTCTACCTCCGCCCCGTGTACATGTAGATATAAGTTTGTATTCTTCCTCTCTTCTATTAATATTGCTTAAAAAAACTAGGTATTCTTTCTATTTTTTTTTAATTTGCATAATTGTACTTTCTATATTTTAGTGTGAATGTAAAAATTAAGTAGAATAAAAAGCATAGGTTGAAGGTTACTTGTCCCGTTTGGTAAACAAAAAATGAAGGAAAAAATATAATAAAAGTAGAAAGATGTGATATAAAGGTGATATGTGAAAATTTTTTATTGGAAAAAAGTATAAAAATTAATTAAAGTTGATAATTTTTGAAGAATTTTGGTGTGGTCAAACTGGCTCTAATTTGAGTAAAATTAAGGTTTTAATGGCCATTAACAAATACACGCAACCATGAACTTTTCTAACATCATCCAATAAAAGTTCTGCCCTGCCCTCAATTCCATTTAAAGTAAAAAAGTTTTTTTTTTTTTATTAATTAACTTCATGTTAGTAGTCGTCTCCTGCTTCTTCTCTTTTACTGCTCTACTATTACCGTTATTTGACTTTTTGGTGGGATTTAATTTAACTAGCCTTGCACGACAAGAAGTTTTAATGTCAATTAATTGACATCCAAACACCTCTTAGAAAATAATCAATTCTTTATTGTTAGTTAATTGGTTGGATAAGAAGGTGGAAACTCCAACTAAGCCTCGTTTGGGGTGTCACTTTTGCCGATAAACTCTAATTTTTTTAATTTTTTCTATAAAAAAATCTCCTAACTTTTTTTTAATTTTTATTAATTATTTTTAATTTTTTGAGAAACACACCAAACATTCAATAATTTTAAAATTAAAATAATTGACTTCTTCTTTTTTTTTTTAACAAAAAATTAACACTCCAAATGTGACCTAAGTGGTATAAAAAAATTTTAAAAATGTCTCTGTTTTGCTTGAAGTGATGCAAGTGAAGGTTGTGAATCCTGTAATTAGAGAAGGAACTTCTGGAGCTGGTGTGTTGGTAAATTAGGGGTGAATGATTTTTCTGTCGGTGGTGTTAGTTTCGTTTGTTCTTCAATTCGTAGGGTTATTATTAATTATTATTATTTTATTATTCTGTTATTTCTGTAAGTGAGGGTTTTATATATAGCTGAGTTTTCTAAAAAGAGAATAAGGTAAAAAAAAATCGAGAGAATTGATAACCTTAACAAACATTATTATACTTTCTCCCAAAAAAAAAAAAAAAAACCAAGACTTTATTATACTTAGGGTCTGTTTGGCGTGCTAAAAATATGAAAAAATCTCTAAAAACCTTCAAAACTCTTTAACACATTTTATCCTCCTCGTCCTTCATAAAATTTCTATAAATTTATATATATTTACATATCCCAACAAATTTTTATAAACCCCAATAAATTTTTTTACTAACTCCAATAATTTTTTCACAAATCTCAAAAAATTTTTAATGACTTTCAACAGATAATGACATAACATCCTTTGAATGGACCCCAAAAAAATCGTTTGAACAGATTCTCTTTAAAAAGTTAACGTAAAAGTCAGAAAATTTTGCTATTCATCTGTGAAAAATATAATTTGGTGGTTACGTACTAAATATTAAAAAAATTAAACTACAATTTTTTTTTGTTATTTTTTTTATTGTCTTTGGACATTCCAAACGGCTCCTTAATTGGTGTAAATGGAAAATGTTAACATCAAAATTGCGATTGATGTTAGAGCACCACAATATTATTTTTAAAAAACATGTGGGTGCATTTGAAATCTCAATTTTTTTTTTATAATTCTTAAAAATTTTAAAAATTTTTAATTTTTACTGATCAAATTTTATTACTTATCATTTTTATATTACTTTTTATATCAACTTATAACTTTTTTTTTTAACTTTTTTAGAATTTCAAACTAATTTCATTTTGTCACAACTTCCCCTCGTATGCGATTAAATTATTTAATTTTTTTTTAGTTTAATAGACATTAAATAAATTATAATAAAGAATTATATATTAGTATATTCAGAATAATAAAAAATAAAATAAAATAAAATAAATTATAAATTTATAATTAATATAATGAGGTAAAAAAATAATTTTTAAAATTTTTTAACAAATCAAACGCTGCCATTGTTTATTAAAGCACACCCCATTTGGAAGGAAGTTTCAGTGAGACGGACGCCACCTGAATTAATCTATCAATAATTGTAGCCAGCTCATTTTAGCTGGCATCTTTTTTAGGTTCAATTATATATATACACTAAACGTACGTACATATATATATATATATATATTTGGTGTGTTTGATTCTAAAAAAGTTGGTCAAAAAATTTAATAAAAAGAAAAAAATATGAAATAAAAGTGTTATGTAAAGAAATTTAATTAAAAAAAATATAAAAATTAATTAAAATTGATAAATTTTAGTGTCACTAAATAAGATTAGATATACGTTCAAAGGAATATTTAACTAATTTATTCTTGTTAAATAAATGATTTAGAGAATGTTTGAGGTGATAAAAATAAAATAATATAAAATAAAATAATTTATGGTAATTTATATGTTTGTAATTTATATATTATAATAAAAATTTAATAATTTATAAAATTTTTAAAAATTTTGAACCTCTCATGTTAGGTCAAGCGGAATCTTAATAGGTATGACTAATAATTTAGCAGAGAGAAGAGAGGAGGGCGGCTGATATGATGTTTTCTTTAACATCCCGACAAGCCATTTTTCACGTGGGAACTTACGATCCGAAAATCTTTATGGGCCCTCGTCGACTTCTTTACCATTTGAGAAACAATCCAAGCCGCCCGATCATAGCCAAGAGCATTCGTCGGGTTGATATGGAGTGTGGATCATAGAACTTAGTAGTGCCACGTAGCATGCGATCTTCTATTATTGATACGAAGGCCGCTGTACAAAGTTGATTAAAGTGACCCATCGCAATTCTCTACGGAAGGTATTGTTTCACGGATGTGCATCACTATCACGGGGGTATTTTTGGTTTATTAAAATTTATCAAAATTCATTAATTTTTCTTAGTTGTTTTAAATTTTTTTTCTAATCAAATTTTATTATATATTACTTTACATCAATTTTTTTATTTTTATTTTTTATTCTTTTTTTACCTTCTAAACACTATGTAAATCTCAATAAGTAAATTAAAAATGTTAGCCTACCAATATATTTATTCAAATTGTTTAATCAAAATTTTATATTAGAATGATGTATTTAGGGGAAAAGGTGGAGGATATCGTTGACAGCAGACTCAAGAATTATTAAATTAAAATTTAATTATTTAAATTGATTTAAATATTTTTTAAATTAAAAATATTTAAATAAATTTAAATCATTTAATTAAAATCTAACGATGCTAATCTATTGTTCGCAGGTGACATCGGGGAGCGATATCCGCTCTCCCGAGTGCCGAATCCATTTAGGGTTTCGCTTCCAGCACTTCTATGGCATATCGGCAGTGGCTACAAGACAAAAAAATGAAAAAGTGAATGACCAGTTATGCTAACATTTTTTTTTTTCTTTTTTAATTTATCGATCTAAGTTTAATTCTCAGATTCTACGTTTCTCTATTTTTTAAAATAAAATTTAAACTATATTTTTAAATAAAAATAATATAAAAATTTATAAAAGTAAATAATTTACTATTATAAATTATATTTTAATGTGTGAAATGCGCATACACACACATATATGAGTGTGTGCGTCATAATTAAGTTTTCGTACAAAAATTATTTAAAAAATAAGTAGAATATATTTTTTAATGTTTTTCTCTCTCTTATCTCTACTTTCTCCCTCCTCTTTCCTCTCAAATTTGATAAGGAAAGAAAAAAAAAAAAAAAAAGGGTTAGAAAGAGAATTTTTAATTTGTTCCATCTTTTCCTTACTTTTGCTTTTTCTTTTAAGCCAAACAAGAGAAAGCCATCGCTCCGTTCTCTTTTTTGACCCGTTCATTTTTCTTCCTTCTACCTTTTTCCTAAATCCAACATATCATAAGTTCTATATTATATATATATATATATATATATATAAATTCAATCATAATTAACAAGAGAGTTTAGTTCAAATGATGAAATAATACCTCTACCCTAGTATTCATTAAAAGGTTGGGATCACCTTACCTGAATTTTAAGTAAAATGATAAATTTGATGTTCTTTATATAAACAAAATGAACCTTACAAAAAAACTCCTGTTTGGTTTACTTAAGAGCATAAACAAGCGCGCACATATATATATATATATATATATATATATTTGCATCTAGCATCAAACTTTTTCTCAATTAATTAAATTAATTAATAGTCTCGCTAGCTAAAATTCTTTATAAAATTAAAAAACTCAAAATTAAAGGAGTATTGCAAATTGATTTTTTCAACTTAAATGTTTTGATATAATCAAGTTTTAATATAATAATAATAATAATAATAATATAATTTTATAAAAGATATTCAGTATCATTATTTATTTTAATTTAAGTGCACTATTAAAAAAAAAAGAGCAATGTTCACATAAGATATGTACACTTTATCAATTGTTTTTTATTTATTTTTACTCATTATTAATTTTTTACTCAAACTAATAAAATCTAAGAGCAAGATGTATAGATAAATAGTCAAAACACTTTAAAATTAAGAAATTAGCTTTTTCTTGCATTTTTTTTTTGTTTTATGTGATCTTTTTTTCAAATAAAAAAATCCACACAAAATGTCCGAAAATAACTTTTTTGACTCATTTCGAAATATTTTATTTTAAATATTTTTAAAATGTGTGAATAATATTCCTAAAATTTATCAAAATAAAAATGAAAACCAAGTTTTTGGTTGGAAAAAAAAAAACTACATAAGATGAAAAAAAATTACCGGAAATTGGCTTTTGGTTTGTTAATTGTTCTCAAACCAACCCCTATAAATTAAATGTATTCCCTATTTTATATATATACACTAAAATTATATAGTTTTTTTTAATACTTCTAAATGTTATGTCACATTTGTCTTTATTTTAATTTTCTTTATTCTATTATTTATAAAATTTTGAATTAAATCTCTCTCTCTCTCTCACACAACTTTATCAATAAATTTTATGGTATAAAATTTTAGTGAAAAAAAAATAATTTAATTCACAATTCTCTCACAAATTAATGTACATTAATTTAGATATGCAAAATATGTGAACTTATTCCTTAATATTATTTAAATATTTTAATTGTATAATTTTAGGTTATAATTGAGCAAACTTACCATTAGGGTAAAGCACAGCGTATGATTAATTATAATATTTTTTAATTTGAGTTATTTTTATAAAATTAGTTGAAATATTATTGTAATACAATTAAGAATAACAATATTTTTAATTTAAATTACATTAACAGAATGAGTCAAAATCAAAAAAAAAAAAATTAAAGCCATATATTAAAATTGACAAATATTTTGAAATAAAAAATATTAATTAATAGCGTATCATTTAACAAAGTTGTCACTTTATAACCTAATTTACAAAAAAAAGTTGGATATATTGACCGTAAAATGAGTTTGGATGAAAATATAGCATTATACAATTTCTAGTTGAGCTTAGGTTTGTGTAAATATTTATTCAAACTCAACCCCACTTGTTAGATGTTTAATATATATAAAAAATAATTATTTCATGTTTAGTATTTTAATTTAATGTATGATACATGAAATTAATATGTTTTATGTGCTAGGTTTATTTTTATTATTGAAGTGAAATTAACGTTTTTTTTATTATGTATATGTCATATTTTATTATTTTATATTATATATTTAATCTTTTTATTTTAATCTAGCCTATTATGTATGCTCATAATTTAGGGCCCATTTGGCTACATCAAAAAAATTCTAACTTTTTTTTTTCAATTTTTTCTTTGTCTTTTTCTAATTTTCTTCAATTTTTACCAAACATAATAAAAAAAAATTCATACACACAAAACTATAATTGTTTTTTAATTTTTTCTAACTTTCTCTAATTTTTAAAATTTTACCAAACGGAAAAAAAAAAAAAACTCATCAAGGTACCAAAATTGAATTTTTTTAATTTACTAAATGAACACTTGGGATATATTCTAAAGTTAAATTTTTAAAAATTCTTGAAACATTGGATGAGACAAAGATTGAACAGGGTATAAATTTTGTATACTGATATGCAAGTTTAATTTTGATTAATTCTATCTACTTAATTAAAAAAAAACCTCTATTTACTTACTAAAATAACTTAATAATTATTTTATATAATCTTATTAAAATATTTTATATATATTTAAAAATTATTTTTATTAATTAAAATATCAGACAATCAAGGGTCCACACTAATTTAAATTAAACTTAAGGCAAGGACATAGGAGTAGCTACGTGGGGTGGACCATAGCGTAGGCTTTTTCCCCACAAGAAAGTGTTATCTAATCAATTGGCGGACAAAAAAAAGGCAGTACATTGTGTATGTTTAAAATTGTATAAAAGTGTATAAAATAAAATAAAATTGTAAAAATAAATATCTCATAATTCATACAGTGAATGAAAAATTTAAATTTTATTATTTTGTAATTCATATTTATAGAGATTTATGAGATTTTATTTTATTTTGTAAGACCCCAAACGGAGCCATTGACTGCACTGAGAGGACGTATATGGGAGCGCTTAGATGCGGCCGTGCTCGCTGCGTATTTTCCAAGATAACTGTCGGTCACCCAGTAACGTCATTCAATCCTCCAATCATTGATGCTACAATTTGCGAAGGCCAAGCTGCTCGCGCTACCCTTCGGCTTTGTTTAGTCATAAAAAATTAAAAACAAGTGGAATTTTTTTTTAATCTTTGTTCCATTTATATGATTTTTATTAAAATTTATTTTTTTAAAAATTATAATTTTTAGAAGTATTATCGCATTCTAAAAAAATCAAAAAATTCATGTCCTTTTAAGTAAAAGTTAAAAAAATTAACTTTTTCATTATTTTTTAACCAAATGGTTAACTTTTATTTAATAATTAACAAAAAAAAACTAAAAAGCCATTAGTTAAAAAAATAACTTATTGTATTTTTAGTTCTTTCTAATTATAAAGATTATATATGTCAAATTAACCAAAAAAAATTAAAAAGTTAGTAGTTAAAAATTTTTTTCCCTACAAATATTAATTTTTTAGTAGTCAATTACAAAAAAAAAAATATCTATATATAGTTACTTGAAAAGAAGAATTAAAAAACTAACTCTTCTTTCATCCCAAACTAGGATGTATGGTGAAAGTAACTAGTTCTCCAAGCCACAGGGTACAAAGTAAAAATGAACACCGTTAAATTTTGTCATATATAATTATTTAATTTTATTTTTATGTATTAATTTTTTTTTAAAATTATCATATATATATATATATATATAAAGTTAGAAGAATAAAAATACTGTATAAATGAATCAAAATACAAAAATAGTAATGAATACATTCGTTAATTTACTGGATTATTATTAATAAAGTTATGACATTTACAACCAATTATTGTTTAATAATAATCATTTTATAATTCGTGCTAATGATTTGAAATATTAATAGGGTGTTTAGAGTGATAAAAAATAATAAAATTTAATAAAAGTTGTAAGTTCATAATTCGTACAGTGTGATAAAAAACGAATAATTTTAAAGATTTTCAGCGATTTTCAAAGTTTCAAACGGAGTTATGTTTTTTTATTTTTTTTAATGAAAAGAAATATATATTCATTTCAAATTAAGTACTTGACCAAATGAATTTGTAAATTTTATCAAAATTTGTGCTTAATTCACAAATTCAAAAATTGAAGTACGATTCACTCGAGGACACGATGGTTGTTGTGGTTGTACTTAAAATTAAATTAAACATTCTTATTTAAGGAATTCATTATATATATATATATATATATAATGAAGATTAAAGAAATAAAAATAATTTTAACATAAGAAATGAATATTTTTGTGGTTAATGTTGCTATTTATACAAAAAAAAAAAAAAAAAAAAACAATAAGTTGAGTTGGCTCCATTCGAAACATAGTATTTCACTGTAAATTTTCATAAAGTATTAACTTTTTGCACACTGTACGAATTACGAGATTACATTTTTTTTACCAATTTATACTAGTTTTTCTTGCATTCCAAACATAATTCAACTATAAACCAAAACTACCAGTAATTAACAGTAAAAAAATTCAAAAAGTCGTGGTTGTTAATCAATTGTGAATATTCACAAGCAACCCTTTCTTTTAAATAGGTTGACAACTTGATTCCAAAACTAAATTGGGATTGACATCTCTTCACCTTGCTCGTTTCTATGCCGTGTGATTTTGGGTTTGAAAAGGATACACACTCGGAATCAAAATTAGTTGAGAGGCAATGCCGTACGCTTTCAACCTCTTGCTAACTAAATTTCTCACGACTCACGAGTAGCTTTCGATTTCCTTTTACTTCACCAAGTCAGTCTTTACTACTTAACACTCCAAAGATGAAAAGGACACAAATGGTATTTTCATTTTCATTTATTGTCGTTTGATATTTGAGAATTGTTAATGGAATCTTGAGGCGAGCCATCCTCGCAATGAGTCAATTTTAATCATGGGCGCTTGTAACTTATTAACACTCTAAAAAGGAAAAGGGCACAAATGGTATTTTTAATTAATTAATTTATTTATTTATTTTGGTTTGATGTTTCTGGGAATCATAAGGTGAGCCATCGTCGTAATAAGTCAATGTTTAATCACGGGACCCCGCACTTGGGGATGTATTAAGTGTCGGTCGAATTTAAAAATCCCAATTAATTGCTTGTAAATATAAAATATATTGCCCTTGTT
The DNA here is from genome assembly GCA_019916065.1 of Vitellaria paradoxa. Lineage (NCBI taxonomy): Eukaryota > Viridiplantae > Streptophyta > Magnoliopsida > Ericales > Sapotaceae > Vitellaria > Vitellaria paradoxa. The sequence goes on from CM034240.1 coordinate 40,235,785, forward strand.
CATCACCAGCGTACAATGTGTTTGCCAAGTAAAAACTAAAGTATTGGAATCTCCTAAATTTCTTAAAAATATGTTATATTAATGGAAGGACCTACTTCTCAGAATCAGAGTGTTATGATTAAAATATGCTTATTTGAGCTTATTATTTTTGTATTGATATGGGAGTGTTATTGATAATAATTTTTTTGATTGTATAATATTAGATTCGTTTGGCGCGATAAAAAATAACGAAAAATATGATTTGAGAAATTTTTTAACATTTGGTGCGCAGCCACCAAATCACATTTGTCAGAGATGAATAATAAAACTTTTTAATTTTTATGTTAACTTTTTTTAGAGATAAATCGTCTGAACGGAATCAGAACAGTATTATGTCAAAGTTTATTGAAAGTGGTCAAAAATTTTTGAAATTTGTAAAAAAGTTATTAAGGTTTGTGAAATATTATTGGAGTTTGTAAAAAATTTATTAAAATTTGTAAAAATTTGTTGAGATATGTAAATATATATAAATTTATAGAAATTTCATGAAATACAAAGAGTACAAAATGTGTTAAACAATTTTAGAGATTTTTAGATATTTTTAGTATTTTTCAGAGTTTTTTTGTTGTGCCAAATAGATCAATTATCTTATATTAATTATTCATAGTACTATATTTTTAAAGAAAGACATTTTTTATAACGCGTACTTATTTGAGTTTATTATTTTTGTATTGATATAGGAGTGTTATTGATAATAAAAATTTTTGATTGTATAATATTATCTTATATTAATTATTCATAGCATTGCATTTTTAAAGAAAGACAAACAAATTAATTTGTTTAAATTTTATTTGTCGGGACTCATTAATTGGTGGATTTCAAAAAATAAGAGTGCCTTTCTGGATCTTTTGCAGCTAAAATTTTGTCGTATCATCACATGATTTCAATTAGAAATGTTAACGGATCTAGCTAATAATTATCATTATTAAATTTAGAGTAAAGTATGAAAATAACTTCTACACTTTACTTTTGATCCCACTTTACTCCCAATAGTTTCAATTACGACAATCAATTCCCTACACTTTCAGTCAAGCAGCATTCAGTTCCCTCTGTTAGTTGATCGTTACAAATTACCGTTAAGACGAAAACTGTCATTTTGTAAAATAGTTCACATGATAGAGTGATGACGTCACACCCTCAAATGACATGAAAAATGTATGCTACGTGTCAGATTACTAATTGTCCACATGGCAGAGTGATGATGTGGCACCATCGGATGACGTAGAGATTGTCTACTATGCGTCAGACGCTTGCTTGTGCACGTGCGCTAGTGTTAGCTGATGTGAGTTGTTACCATGGAGTAGCTTCTCTTTAAAAAAAGAAAATAAAATATTACAAATTATACTAACCTTAGGAATCAAACCAAGAACTTTAATGATAGGTAACCAGTAACGAAACTAACTCACCAATGGTTTTTTTGCATAATGTTCCTAGATAAAGTTTATATATATTAAAAAGCTAAAGTATATATATATATATTTATAATATTTATATATATTTACTATAATATATATATTTATTTATAATAAATATTTATATATATTAAAAAATGAGGGAGAATGTATAATATTTATATATATTTATAATTATATTTTAAAATATATATAGAAGATAAGGGAGAATCTACTTCAACTTTTGAATATATATAAATATTATCTAACAACTTTACACAAACCAAGCAGTTGGTGAGTTAATTTTGTTGCTGCCTCCCTATCCTTAAAATTCTTGGTTCGATTCTTGGAGGTAGTATAATTTTTAATGCTTTGTTTTCTTTTTCAAAGTGAAGCTACTCAATGGTAGAAACTAACACCAACACACGTTGATAAGTGAACACATGGCAAATGCACGTGGACGAGTAAGCATCTGACACATGGCAGACAGTCTTCACCTCATCCGAGGGTGCCACGTCATTACTCTACCACATGAACCATTTTACAGAATGACAGTTTTACCCTACGTGGACCATCCTGCGAAATGACAATTTTACTGTCGTTTTAACAGTGGTTTATAACAAGTATTAGACGGAGAGATCTGATTGTTGCTTAGACCGAAAGAGTAGGGATTTGATTGTCGCAATTGAGTTCATTAAGACCAAAATGAGACTAAGAGTAAAGTATAAGGGTGATTTTTGTACTTTACCCTTAAATTTATTTATTTTTTGCTCACCATTATTATCCCAAAACTCGTTTATTTTTTTAGTTAGAACTACAAACTCATCCCGTCCCAAATTCTAAACTTTGATTAAGCACAACAGAATAAATTAGTTGAAACTCACTTTGATAAACCTGTTAAATACCTGATTTGAAATAAAAAAAATAAAAAAATTGATAAGTGACTAAAATGTTAAATTTATCATGCTAAACAAACCCGTTATTCTGTCTCTAAGTTTAACGCCTGGCCCCATTCATTAGGACCATTACCAACATACATTTTTTTGCTAACTCCAACAACAAATAGAATATATCTACAAGCAATATTGAAGAGAAATAATTACAAAGACACATGTTCACACGAAGAGTAATTAATGTAATATCTTAACACACTATTTCGGATAGGTCATAATAATGCAGTGATAAAAATCAGTAACAAGATTTCAGAGGAGAAAATAAGAATATTCATTAGGGGGAAGAAATTCCACTACCACAATTCACAAATTATAGATCAAAGTAGCACTACTTATGAATACAGTAGATATAAATTAACCTAGGTGCAAGAAAACCAAACACACACAAATATCGTTGTTGTTGTAGCTGAGATGAAGAATTTTTTCCACATAGCACATAGAGAGTTGAGAGAAGAAAAGTTTGATATTGTTTGCAGCTAGGAATGACAACTATAAGGTCACTTAGGACAAAAATTATGTAAAATTTCATAAATAACCTTAGACTCAAGAATTTAAGCAATTTATTTTAGGGATACAATTGTAATTACATAAATAAATACGGGGACGAAACCAAGAATTTAGTTAGAGGGAGCAAATTCTTATAAATTTTAATATTTTTTCTAATATCAAAAATACAATATCAGAATTAAACAGTCTATTTGGGCATTTAACAAGTAATATAAATCAATAATTAAATATTTAATTATTCGTAGATAAAACAATCATAAGAATTCATCATTTAATCACATTTCAAAATATCACTATTAAAAAGTGTAAAAATATCATAGGAGTTAGAATAAACCAACCTTCGAGACTTTAACTTTATCATTATAGTTGATGGTTTTTATCCATATATTGCCTAAAAATAAGTTTTCCTTTTACATAACCTGTAAAAACCACATATTATCTACCCTACTAGTTTGGCACAAACAATTAATAAGAAAAGTTGAAATTACATAGACAATGTATAAATTAATAAATCACAAAATAAAAATTTAAGGAAAAAATTTTACTTATAGTGGAATTTGGCGTTCTTTCAAATTGCGAAAGTCTTCTATAATTGTTTCGATGCTAAATTTCTTAGCAATATTCTTTTTAATATATACAAGCAAAAAGTCAATAAAAAACTCATCCTCTATTTTGTTACGCAGTCAGTTTTCACAATGGTTATGGCTGAAAATGATCTTTCAGAAGTTATAATAGATAAATGATCTTTCAGAAGTTATAATAGATACTACAAGAGTTAGGACAAGTACAATCACTCTATAAATGAGGTGGTAGGTTGTTGATCTTTTAGTCTTTACCATCCATTGGCATAATTCAGAAAAACTTGACAAATTCTTGTAATTTAAATGATCAAATACATCAAGCTCATAATGTTAAAGTTGCATTCTCAAATGTACTCTCTCAAACTCTGTGAAATCTTCCAAATAAAACTTCTCCACAAATTGGCAAATATCATCAACTCTAAAATATTTTGAAGAACTTTGTGTGTTGAGGGATGAGCTTAGAGTAGGTTATTCTGTTGCATGCTCATTGAATTGGTGATTCAACTCATTCAATTGTGAATCAATTGCTTCATTAAAAATATCCACTCAATAATATTGCTCAATTGTGAAGTTCTCATGCTGATGACGAGCTCGACTTTTTCTACCACTATATTGAGCAGTCATATCTAGGACATATATGTTACGTGTCTCACAAAATTTTTTTACCTTGGCAAGTAATTCGTCACACTTGACATCTCTGTACTTTTGAATAAGTGCTTTAGTAGATAAAACAAGTTGCAAGGCATTTAAAATATCTTACGATTTGTACTGTAAGGTTGACAAAGCAAGTCATTAATCTCCATAATGTCATTCATAAGATGTAAGATGAAACCAAATTCAAAAGAAACTAGTGTCTTGTAAGTCGACGCTGCTTCTCTTTGTTGAGAAGCACTAGTTCCTTCATCAATAATTTTAAGTAGAACTGCACATGTTGCACTAAATATCTTTATCAAATTGGAAATTGATTTTAAATGTGAATTCCAATAACTATCTCCAGCTCGTTGCAAAGTGCCAACTTGGTTATATCCATTTCCACTCTCTAGCTCATCCATAGAAAGTACATAAGCAATATCACTAACTTGAGCTGCTTTTAATTTATCGTGACATTTGCAAGAGGCTTCGATAATATTAACAATCGAAGACAATTTCGTAAAGAATTGATAGGTCACTGTGACTTCTTTGGATGATGCCACTAATACTAATTGCAATCGATGTGCAAAGTAATGAATATAGTAAACTTGTAGGAAATCTTTTAAAATCAAAGCTTGCAAACCTTGGAACTCACCTCGCATATTACTCGTGCCATCTTATCCTTGCCCTCGAATGTTTTGCATGTCTAGGTTGTGAAAAGACAACATTGAATATAAGACATCTTTCAACGTCAACGCTGTAGTGTCAGAAACATGAACTAGGCCAAAAAAGCGTTCTTGCACAAATCCATACTTGTCAACAAATCTCAAAACTATATCTAGCTGCTCTTTCTTAAATTCATCACGAGCTTCATCAATAATTACATAAAACCTTACATCTCAAATTTCTTAACGAATTGTCTTTCTCGTTTTATTAGAAAGCACATGTAAAATTTCTTTTTTGTATTTTTGGTGAAGTGTAGGATGCATTCTTAGGAGCGTTGCGTAACATTTCATCTACCTTTTCATCAAATGAACCCAATAAATCTAACATTTCAAGGAAATTTCGATAATTATTGATCCAATCCTTTTATTTCTGCCTCTAAAAGTACACCCTTGAAATGTGAGCCATCGAACTATGTCAATTGAGACTTTCAAACTGCATCGATTGCTTGCAATTTGCTCAGAAGTAAAATTATCAACCATTTTCTGAATATGTTGAGATTGATTTACTAGGTTCTCACATGATTTCTGAGCAATCTTATGAAAAGAGTTAAGTTAGTTTCCTGTATGATTTAGAAAACCACAGTTTATCCCATTTTTAACTTTTCTCCAAGTATTGAATCCTTCAATAACAAATGCAGTTTAGCTTGAATGTCTAGTACCAAATGGCTTCTTAAAGAGAAAGTAAGGTAAGCAGAATGCTACATTTTTAGCAGGTGAATATTCTAACCACGAAAGAAATAACTTGAACCACGAATGTTGGAAGCGACGTTGATGAGTTAAGGCCCTGATTTTGGGTACTTTTCCTTTGAAAATATAGGTTGGTATGGCCTAACTTTTATTTAACCTCTTTTAATTTCATCACGTTGATTAACATCATGATCCAAAATTTGTTGGCGTAAACTGAAATCACGCTCCAATAAAGAAATATCGATTTCATTGCTCTCAATTTTTCAAGATCTTTTTTTAGGATTCTTAGAACTTGCAACTTCAATATTATTAAAGGAAGGCAATGGTGCATCACTACCATTAACTTGCAAGGAACTCGGACGTTCTCGTTTAAAAAAATTATAAATTGTAGCTGCATTTCCCATTAATATGATCTACAAATCAAAGAATATAGAAAGAGATATTGAATGCATGAAATATAATTTTAGTACGATTAAAAATAAGATTTATCAAAACATCATGACTAAGAGAATCCTAATACTAATTACTTTTGTCATTGATGAAAGAGAATTAAGGGATTACAAGACTCATTAAGGATAATAAATGCTCCTAACCATGAAAATCAAATATAATTCAGGATCACATTGATGAAAGAAAAACAAATGAGAAATGTCAAAAAATAAATAAATAAATTGTAAATCACAATTACATAGTTATAATTTATAATCACAATTACAACTAAAAAAATCAACAGCACAATTGCACAAAAAATAAATAAATAAATAAATAAGAAACAAACAACCATTGGAACCAAAAATAAATAAATAAACAAAACTAAAACAACTGATGAATTTGCAGGTCCCATAGCCTTGGGAGAGCTACATAATCATAGATCAATACGAATCTTTGTAAACTAGGTACTAGAATTCATCTAATTAAATTGTATTACATATATACATATAATTCAATCCCTTTTTCCATTATCAAAGTCAAGGACAGGGCCTAGGTGGGCATAAAATAATGTTTGTGATATAAATTTTTTTTTTTTTAGTGCTTGACCCAATTAAGTGTTACAAATATTAATGTAAAAAGGGTTTGGTACTCTTGACTCAACCCTAAATGAATAAAAAATTTAATTAAGATAAAATAATAAATGGACAAAATATAAAAAATTAACAATACCCATCTCATTACAAATGCGAATTATTACAAATTAGAATAATAATTAGGACTAGAGTGCTAGAAAAAAAAAATTTGTGAGGGCAAAATGCACAAAAAAATTAATTGGGGTGAAATTATAAATGAACAAAAAATAAAAAAAAAAATTAACAATAACATTGTAAATGTCAATTGCAACAAACTAGAATAATAATTAGGGCTTAAATACCCAAAAAAAAAAGTGGGGCAAAATGCACAAAAAATTTAATTAGGGTGAAATTATAAATGGATAAAAAATCAAAAATTAACAATACCCAATGTGTCAACAAAACTCACCTAATCAACATAATTTATATAAGTTACATAACGTACTAATAGTAGAGTGTGTATTGTGTTGTGTGTGTGAGAGGGAGAAAAGTATATTACCTTCTATGATATTTAATAGTTTGAAAGATAGTCCAATCCAAGTTGCTAGTGGGTCCCCAACCGTTCCATGGAAGGTTTGAGAGGAATAAACAAACAACACTACGACAATGTAACAGTGTTAAAAATGGTAGCCTTAACTTTGCAGAGAGAGACAAAGAGCACAGAGGGTTTAAAGTGGTGGGGTATCTGGGAAGCAACTTAGCAAAAAAAAAAAAAATAGTTTCAGAAGTTTGTAAACCTATGGTTGAGAGAAAGAGAGACAGAAAGATAGAGGGGGAAGGGAGTGTTAAAAAAGTAAGTGAGTGGGTGGGTTAAAAAGTCGAACAAAAAAAAAAAAACAAAATTTGAGTACGGTTGCAGCCTTTGAACGTGAGAGAGAGAGAGAGATATTTAGTGTGTGATGAGATACAAGTTTGTGCATTAGGGGTGCCATTCTAAAGAAATATATTTATAAAAATAATTATACTATATATATGTGTATGTAATTTTTTTTTTTTTTTTTTTGCATCAGGGGAGTCGAGGCCCTCTTTGGTAAAACAGTAGGTCCATCTCTAAATGCATAGTATATTATATTATATTAAATAAGTACGTAATGAGTATTCTACTGGTACTGGGTACTAAGTACCCTATTAATAAAAATAGAGTACCTTACTGATAAATCTCAAACTTATATCAAACTCGTATGAGTATTAAATTTTAATCTAAGGGCCCGATTTGATGGAGGAAAAGTCTCCCCCCAAAAATTATATCTGTGGGCCCCACCTTTTGCCATTGTTTGGATGGCAAATATTTGCCCCCTCTTCCCCCCTCTTAGCTTTCCCCCCCTTAGGGGATAATTTTTGGGCACTCGCAACCTTAACTAAAAGTTATCTCCTTTAAACCCTTTTATTTTTTTACGTTTTTAGCCCTGGTTAATAGTATTGTTAACTTGATTAAAATAAATATAATGCTAGTAAAAAAATAATAGATAGGCCAACAAGTTAAAATAATTATAATTAAAAAAATGGATAATAACCAACCATTCAAAAGTACATATTTAAAAAAAAAAGTTCGTTAAATAAATTTATAAAAAAATTAAATTTTCAATGAAATAAATAATATAACTTCAAATTGTCCAAAAATAATTAAATAGAGTGGGTTTTGTAATTTAATATTTAATTTAATAGGTAACCAAGTTTGGGATATCACAAGGGCAAAAGAGTCATTTGACTACTTTTTTCATCATTCACCCTCTTTTATTTATAAAACATCCAAACCAGGTCAAAAGTTATCCCCCTCTATAAACATCATATCAATGTGGGTTAACTCTCCAAAAAAAATACCTTCTCTTAGCTTATACCCTCTAAAACTTATTCCCCTCAATTTTAATATCATTCAATCGGGCTCTAAAATTATTCCAATCGAGTATTCTCTTTCACCCGTGTCATTGACACTCTTAATTTCAGTAGTATGTGATGTCACCCTCAACTTCATGTAGCATTTGTCTTGGAATAATTAAGGACTCTTAGCATGTGCTAATACCAACACATCCTTAGGGAAACAAAAAATAAAATAAATAAAAAGGATGTATATTTTTGGAAATTATTATTTCAAAAGGAAGACTCACTCCGACATATGTGTGTATACCAATTATTGTTCCACATAAACAAACAAACAAACAAATAAATAAATAAATAGGTGTATCCTTACTCATAGGTACACGTTTACTGAATTCTTCTCATTTCTCTTAAAAACAAGTTCAGTATATTTCTAGAGATAGAGATATCTTAATTCCCAATCCAATCCAATCCAATCCAATGCAAAGCAGCACCAAATTTGCGTAAAAACCACTTGACTGCTTCATCACCTCCCCCTCTCTCATGCTTCAAGTTTAAGTATATGATTTTCTCTAACCCCCCATTAAATTATTAATCAAACAATAAAAAAGAAAGAAAAAAGAAAAAAAAATTTCAAACTCAAAACACCATATAAACTCACATTATGACATTTTGATCTCTCACCCACATATCTAAAATATACAGTTCGAGCTCTCACTTTCGTACATGTTTCCTCGTTAAAAATCGTGTTGTCTCCCTGATAACATAGTACGGACACAATCAGAGTGTCAATGGGGCGACAATCGTGCTGTGTTAAGCCGAAGCTGAGGAAAGGTTTATGGTCCCCGGAAGAAGATGAGAAACTCTTCAATTACATAACGAGATTTGGTGTTGGCTGCTGGAGCACGGTTCCGAAATTGGCCGGTGAGTTGAGTTTTCTGCAAACTTCACATACTTCCGAGTTGTGGGTTTTGGAGATTTGAGATTGGTTTTTGAGAAGTTCTTCCATTTTATTTTTTTTTTCTGGGTTCATCCAGGCTTGCAGAGGTGTGGGAAAAGCTGTCGGCTCAGGTGGATAAACTACTTGAGACCTGATTTGAAGAGAGGCATGTTTTCTCAGCAAGAAGAGGATCTCATAATCAGTCTGCACAAAGCTCTGGGCAACAGGTATGGATTGAAATGAACTGAATTATGATTAAAGTTTCAATCTTTATCGCAAATTCTGAAATGGGTATTTGCAGGTGGGCTCAGATTGCAGCACAGTTACCTGGAAGAACAGACAATGAGATAAAGAACTTCTGGAACTCGAGTTTGAAGAAGAAGCTAATGAAGCAAGGGATTGATCCCAACACCCACGAGCCAATGGTGGAAGTGAAGAACTGTGGGGAAAAATCACCGGCAACCTTGGCTGAAATGGAGCAGACCTTTCATGGTGGTATATTCACGGAGGTTTCAAGAGGAAAACCAATCTTCGACCCTATGTATGAGTTCGATCCAATCAGGTACAATTCAAATCTTCCAACTCAGTATCATCAGCAGACTCAGAGACCCTATGATCAGAGCAATCTTGAGGTAAATCCCAGCTTTGGATTCACTTCAATGCCCACCCTGACAAATTTTGATCAAGGAAACGTGGGTGGTGAAGCTGATTTTTCTGAGAATTCAAATTCGAGAATGAGCTCATTCTTGTTTACTGAAGGGAAAGAGAGTTCGAGCAATAGTTCCAACAATAATGTCAACAGCAGTAGCCAAACAGGGTTTCAGATGAGCAACGGTGTGGTTGAAAATGGAGCATTCTCATGGGGCACCGACGGTAAGTTAGAATCATTCTTTCACTGTCAAATAAATGAGATCAAATCAGAAGAAGAATTGAAGACGAGTACTTCGTGGTCAGGAGAAATTCAAGCTCACAAATCAGAAGATTTTAGCAGCTTTCCACTGACTTGGCTATCAGAAGATCTAGCAGGGGCAAGCATGGATGTTTTCCATCAAATATAAACTGTAAATTCATTTTTTTTTTTTTTTTTTGTTTTTAAGCTCCATATGAACAGAGACACACAGATGTTGATAGTACAGCAAACTCCTAATGGTTTGAGGTGAGTGCCTTTTACTTCCCCCCCCCCCCTCCTTTTCTTCTTCCCTTCTTTGGGTAATAAGATAAAAGTTTTCTGTAATCCCTGTATTTTTCCATTTGTGTATTTGTTTGAATCGAAGTATTCTAGAGTTGTATGAGTGAAAACTAATTTTGTGGTTCAAATCTCTCCCTCCTGTCATCATAATAAATACAGTTCTGAGGTTATTTTCATGGCCATCTCTTGCCTTTCTTTCATAAATCCCTTTCCAGAAAGCAAGTCTTATCAGAAAAACCACAACAGTCTACCTAACTTTTTTTTTTTTTTCCAATCCCAGCTGGGATTTGAAATTTCCTTCCTGATTCAGTTCAGTGTTTGGGCATAACAAATTGATGCATAGTCTGAATTCAACATATTGAACCCGTAAATCCATTAAAATATCACCCACAGAAATTGCAGTGCTTCAAACTAATCCAGTAATCTACCGACATTGTCGATTTGTGTGTTGTTTTTTTATGGTTTGGGGGTGGGGGGGGGGGGCGTTTGAAGACACAACATATAAGAGCCGACAATTTGTATAAACAATGAACATAGTTGTGATATTAATGTTTAGGCAGGATGTGTTTTCCTGTTTAAAATTTGGTGAAAGCAGCATTTTCCTGGACAATTACTCGTGCACAGATATATATATATATACTAGTGTATATATATGTATCTCTGTCTCTGTCTCTGTGTGTGTGTGTACTATGAGGTGACTTTCGTGTCATCTGATTTAGCCGCCAAGGCACTTGCATGAATCAGTGGAGCGGGGCACTTGTTCCCACGAAGAAGCTGACATTGACACTTTCATGGATGGAAAGTGAGTTGTACAATGAGTCTCATTTGAGTTCAATTTGATTATAGGCTCATCCAACTTGACTTGAAACATAATTTCTATCTCTACTTTTACGTAATGCATAAGAGGGTGTCCTGCAACCACAACAGTTCACTTCACTGCCTGATTTAAATCACAAGTAATTTCTGTCTCTATTTTTACGTAATGCAAGTATGGGACACGTCACGCAGCACGTATAATTATAGTGTAGAGATGTCAATTGGGTCCGACATGACCTTTTTAATTGGCGAGCCGTGTTGGACTCGCATGCTTAACTCATTTACTTGAGTAACAAATACAAAATCACATGAACATATATGCACAGCCGACATTATGACAATTTTGAAAAAAAGAATAAAAAAAAAATAGTGGAAAAAGTGACACAGACCGAAATTTAATTAGAAAGAAGTAGAAATTTTTTGAATTTTTTTAAAATTTTCAAAAAAAAATTGAAACTACAAACAGAATCGAGATTCATACTCAGTGGTACATGAAATACCATAGTTATCACTCATGACCACGGGTTTCCACGACTGGTGTATTAAATTTAACCTACGGCCAATCAAGCAAGCTCTGCCCCCTTAACTTTGATCAGTAATAAAATAGGAAGATTCTAAGATGTCCAGGACCAAGATCCTGTTACATTGCTATCAATTTTATGCGAGAGTTATGAAGGCAATTATAATTCAACATATTGGGAATTTATTCTATATTGATAAAGTAGTGTCTTCCAAGTCAATATAAGATCCTAATGGATTTCACCACTCTTTGCCGCAAAGCTGAGTTTGGGAGAACTTCTCTCCCTTCAATTTCTCAATATCTAGTTTGTGCACTCCTCATACTCAGTGCCGGTCATGAGAGCCAGGGTTGCATTTGAGAGGGTATATTGAGATTTATCTTACATTAGTAATTTAGTGCCTTACAAAGCGATATAAAATCCCAATTGACCTCACACAAAAACTTGTCTCTAACTTTAAAATTTCTTTACATGTGAATGAAATACAGATATAGCCTGGTGGACCACTCACATTCATGGTACCCTTGAAACCCAATTCATGATTCCATGGCTTTTTCTTTTTTTTTTTTTTTTTTCATGCATTTAAATAGCGCTAGCCTATGTAGCATGGTTACGTATGAACCAATTCTGTGCAAACAAGACATCGCTCCCTATTGCCTCTCTAAAAATAAGCTCACATGACTCAAATTTTTTTTTGTTTTTTTTGAAAAAGATAAGTAAATTTTATTCATAGGAATAAATACAAGTAAGCACAAATAAGCATCAAATTGATGCTAGAACAAGCCGCTCATGGAAAAAAATAATTACAATCAGGCCTAACAATCAGGGTTCAAGCAAGATGATCAAGGAAAGTCAAAAAGAAGAATAAATCCATCTCTTTTCCTTCACTCACCCATCCATATAGGCAGTTAAGAAATATGCTCTTTGATCTCAACAAGGATCTGTTTTTATCTTCAAAAATTCTTTGATTCTTTTCCTTCCAAATCAGCCAACAAACACAAAATAGGACCAAATTCCAGACATGTTTTCTGTGTTTATTGAAGGGCTGCCCCCACCAAGCCAAAAGAAATTCACGAAACTCTTTTGGGAAGCAAAAATTGACTCCAAAACAGGCTAAAATCAAGTTCCAAATCCCAATAGCCCACCGACAGTGCAATAGGAGGTGTGGTATAGTTTCCTCCTAGTTAAGACATAAGATGCAGCGATTAACAAGCGAGTATCCTTTGTGCTTTAGATTATTCATAAAAGGAATTCGCTTCCTTCACTAAACACTAATCGGTTTTCAGATGAGTTGGTGCAATCCAAATTGAACAAATATCATAGTATAATGCATGTGTATTTCCTTGACACAAAACGATAAAATAATGGGCATGATATCATTCAAACTAGATGCAAAAGCCGTTCCATATCGTTCCTAGCCAAACGCTAATCCAAAAACGGGGGACACCGGAAGATCTAATAATATGTTTTATTAATTCAAAGATAATCTACCAAAGCGGCTACAACTTCAATTAACATAAAAACCAGAATAGGAAACGGTAACATACTCGAACATTACAAAAAATGACAAAGACAGGATATTCGCAGAATTATGTACCTAATTGACTCTTAATCAGCACAAAATTGATAAAAATCAATTTTAGCTTTTATTCAACTACGGTAATTGTCAAAATAACAATACCAAAAGTTTTTTTTTTTTGGGGGGGGGGGGGGGGAATGCAAATTGAGGCCCTAGATGAAGGAATTTGGCAGGAAGACACTTAGGTCGCGACCAAAGGTGGTGACTATTGTTCTCTTCGAAATTTCATTCAGAAAAGTCAACTAGCTCCCCTATGCAATTCAAACACCATGGACAAAATTAGGAAAAAAAAAAGCCCATGGGCAATTCAATTAGGCAAATTGGGTCGACTTGTGCTGTACAGAAACTCCGGATCACCTTCATACAACAAAACGAATATGAAAAAATCACACACGATGAAAGAACACAACACTTACATGGTTCAACAGTTTGCCTACATTAATGAATATAGTAAAACTGCTTTTCAATTATAAGAAACTCCAACAATGGAGTAAAAAATTACAAGAAAGAACTGAGAGAATCTTAAAGTAGCCCTATCACTTTGTTCTTAACTTCTCTCTCAACTCTAACTTTTGAAAATCTTAATCTGAACTTAACCCTAACATAAAACACGTCTTAAATATATAGGAACAAGAAACCCAACCAAAACAAGACTTAAAAACCTGTTTTATTTAAACCTACCTGCACTGCTCACTAGGATGCGCATCCCTGCCGCATAACACGGCCCTTGCATTTCCCAACGAACTTTCCAGCGGCCATCCAGCGAGCTTCACATCACCTGTAAATCCAATTTGTTTTTGCTAGAAAATTCAATCGCTCCCAGTGAACTAGTAGTTCTGCACCGCAAGGTTAAACCCCACAACCCACATCCTATGTGTTGCCTTGAGTTAAGATGAACCACAACTCTAACAAACTGGTCTAGGAAGTCAATCACAGTTTATTCTACATCATTATTTATCAACATGAAAGATATCAGTTTGAAGGAGTTCCCCCAATAAGGATGCATCTCCAAGGTTTCCATTCACCTACCAAATTCAAGCACAGAAGAATTTTAAAGTTGCACCCCTCAAGTGTCACATTTAAGCCCCTTCCAAAGTGCATCATTTGCAATTCTGCATGACTTTAGGGTGCGCAATTCTCTAAGGAGTATTAACCTAGTGGAAAAAATCACAATAAAGAAGATTGTTTAGGTCACCAATTAAAGACAGAAAAGCAACTCTGCCTAGATACACCATGGCATTAATTCAACAAGAAAAATGTTGATTGTCCTTTAGATTGGTCTCTTTGATTCTGGCTTTTAGAGCTAGGCACCTTTTCACTATCTCAACTTTCAGACACATTTCTAAGATCCAAAGTATAGCTGAAGAATTGAAATCAAATATATAGAAAGGAAGAATTTTCTTTCTAGACAAAACAGAAATAAAAAAATGTTATTGCAGAACTTGTTTGGCCACAATTAGACTTGTATTTGGAAAGACATCATAGTAACATAGCTGGTTCAACTTCCAATAAGAAAGCTAACCATCCAATAAGAAAACTAACCATCCAATAAGAAAACTAACCAAAATCGAAATAATAAAAATATAGAAAATCCTGATGAATGAGAGTGATAAACTAACCAATTCTGGAAAAAGATAAGAGGGTCCTTGACAAATTGTTTACAGGGTGTTCTTTTTTCTAAACCTACTGAACAAAAAAATCATCTACACGGCATTCTCAAGCCTATTGTATGAAAAATTGTTCACTTGATTGGAGATGTTCCCACGAAACTACAGTTTGCTCATTGACTAAGTAGGAGTAATGATCTCAAATACGATTTACTTATGTAACAATTATAACAGTTCTTTTAGTTAAAAATGTTTTTTAACAACTTTACAGAAGTGTATTAATGACCCTAATGATTCCCCCAATCACAAATTAACACCAGCAAGCCACCAAGCATGTATTCAACAACAGTTGTCAGCCAATCAGAAATATAGAAATGGGGCCTACTGTATATCTTGGTCAAATGAAGTTAGGTGAAACCATAAAATCCAAATTATTTTCACTTTAACCACACACTATCCATCACTTGTGGTTGAGTAGTTGACAAGAATCATTATCAGAATCCTTTTCAAATAAAGAACCATAATAAATCTCTGCTATATGGACTTGAGAAGTTAAGATGGGAGCTGAGTGACAAAACCTTTTTCACATTTAGTAGCAGTCAGTCTCCTGAAGAGCAATGGGAATATCTAATTTGTGAAAGACAATAAAACAAAGCATTGAAGAAATAAGTCAGGATTTGCTAGACATTGATAGGATCATCAAGCACAATGACAATCAACAATCACAGCAACAGAAAGGATCATCATGCCCAATGGCAAATCAATAATCACAGCAACAGAGAGGCAAAGTGTACAAAGGTCTTCAATTAGTCAAGCATCGAGTCGAGGACTTCTACCTTGGAGGAGGATTGTGTCATGATATACAGTAAATTTAGTCAAGTCCGCCACAAAATTTGACTTGCGGGGCCGTATTAAACCCACTATTGTTGCCCGTTATTTTTGTAATCACCACAGGAACTTACTTAAAAAAAGCCAGCCAAGAAGGTGACAATTGAGTTTATGGCTCCTATTAGATGCCCAAGATCCTCATATTACGCTTCTCATCTGGGAACCAACACATGCAAACAGTGGGTCAAGGTTGTCGAAATCTTCACCCTCTAACACCTCAAATCCTTCTGATTCTAAAGGCCAACAATAAGTAGTCAACCCATTGGCACCATAACCAAAAGCAAACCTCTCAGTTTAATGCTCTTGAGCCCACACGATCACATGCAATAATTGACTCTAATATCACATGTAACAACCACAAGAAGTTGTCCAAAAGGTCTAGCTGATGAGGTGACAATTGGATTCATAACTCCTATTCATGTACCTCAGATCCTCCAATTACGCTTCCTATGTGAATCAACATACACCGCTTGTGGATCAAGGTGGTCACAATTTTACTTAACAATCACCTACTTCTTTTTCCATCCATCTATCTATCTATATTATGCCACTTATCAGTCAAATGGTCAAGATTAATTTTAGCGCAATACCCAAAACTACTCTCCCAGCACATAGCCATTCCCCTAAAGACAAGATTCCCAGGATCAAGTGAAATGTGAAAGATTTGCTACTTTTTTATTTGTTTTTTTAGACAAAATAGTTTTTGACCTTTCAATTGGTTACCGTCACATGACATCATGAAATTATCAATTATTGAAAAACAATAGGTAGAACCTATTTGAAGTAGTAATTAATTTAGTAGTATGGCTATCCAAAAAAAAAAACCAATAGTAGCATACATGATAACATGTAGATAAAATCATCAGTTTCCATTTAACCAGATCAACTATACAGCATTTACACATGTAGATAAACAGCCATGAAATTTAATGAATGGGATAGGAGCAGCTGCAACCATTTTTTTTATTGGTGTAGTGGGAGAAGATGTAAAGCAACCTTCTTATTAGGGCCTAGTGTTCTAAATCAAACACTACCATGAAAAATTATAATTAAGTTGAAGATTGATGATTTTTTTATTGCTGTAAACCTGATTACAAGTACAATTAGGAGACCCAAAAAAAAAAAGAATCAGGCTGCCTCACCAACTCTTATATCAAGGAGGCGCTTTGCATAAATCTAGTGTGGTGGCATTACTTTGTTCAATCAAGAGAAGGAGCAAGGAAGGCATGGTGAGGCTTAGAATAACGATACCAATATGTAAAGAAAACCGAGTCCCACGACTGGTTTAATGACAGCTGTTCAGATGTTTGTATAAGTTTGTGCAAGGTTGACAATTCAGATTCAGGACAAACTATCTTAGAAACAGCAGAATTTCAACTCCTAACAGAACAATCAAATTATATTTTCCCCTGGAATCAACAAATGATGGTCCATGAATAAGATTTGTTTTAAGGTCCTAAATGCTTCACTTAGTGGCTACCCATGTTCATTACCAAAAGTACCCAAAAACTTACCCCCGAGTTCAACTGTATCTATGATATCTTGCAGACCATCATATAATCATTTATAAGGATGCATATAAGACTTCACATTCAGTAGTTCTCAAGGTAAAGAGATTTCAGGACATGATTAAACAAGCATATAGTTGAAGCACAATCTTCTTATGATATTTAATCAGATGGATTATGGGGATGTGAAGAAAGGGATAACTGCATGTCCACTACATTAACTTGGCAATCAGGAGTTATTTCAGATCCAAAAGATTTTCACATCGTGAGTTGATTGAGAATAAATGGGTATTATTTTAAATTAGCATTTTTATTAGGAAAGATGTAGAAAGAAAATCTTTATTCCACATTATTCTAAACTATCAGGCAATTTTACTAAAAAAATGATAGCTGTTTATAACATTATGAATATTTAAGACTCATCCTGGATTACAAATACATACAGGATAAAGTTGTGATTTATCAATATTTGATGTAAATATCAGGAATAAATTCAAGTTTTTTGTCACTATGGTCCAGATCCCCCGTGTGCACTTATATTTCTAGCTGCTTCACATCTCCCGTGTCATAACAAAGCCATTATGTCAGAAGAATAAATAAAACACACGTTATGTGTTCTCTTCCATGTTCCCTAAGACATGAGACATGAATGTTCACTAGAACGTGCATGGCATATTTGGAACGTAACAACAAACACTTCACTGGTGTGATGTGTGTTTTAGAGTTTATTGATGCTTGTGGCAAGCAAATTTAGATCCCACGAGACTAAAGAATCGATACATATGCCTGGTGAATTTTGGATAACCAGATTTTCCACATAAAACCTCTTCCAACCCCCATTTGTTTGTTAGTCTATTATACCCCACCCCCCGCAGAACGGGAAACACAAATTAATTAATGAACTACTTCTGTTTTCCAAACTTGGTCTCTGTAAAAATTTTTCATTTTTTCCTCCTTGTTATTTCAAAATAAAAAATAAATAAATAAATAAAGCAATACATAAAAAAGATCTTTAATGGACACAACAATTAATGTGCCATGAATCAATTGAAGCAAAAGAAAAGTGAAAGATATGGTATTTTGAACAAATAAATAAGTTCATATTCACATATATATCATACCTCCTAATATGTGTTTTATCCAATGCATATTTGTGGGCACACTCATCAATTGTTCATGAAAAAGAGATACCGCCACCAAGATAATCAAATCTGCATCATACACCCAAAGGTTTGGCCATTCAAAAGTAAATCATACAAATGACAAAAGCACAAGGCTTGCTATATTAAACAATTAAAGCTAACAGGATTACTCCTAAGATTATAAGAGTACTAAAAATACTTCACATTAAATCTCTAAGCATATAGCAAATCATAATCAATGTGAAAACACTTGGCATGAGGTAGTTCTCAGCTCATTCCATCACCATAATTATGTCAAGCCACTGTCATTTAGAAAAACAGCTTTGAGAGTCAAAATTGGTAAATCTTTGATCTCAAAAGAAGATAAGCACTTTGACAATCCCAAGCACAATGATATCTTAGCTTCAAATTTTTTTTAGTTAGTTGCCAATGAACAGTAAAAATATGGCAAAATTGGCCCTAGGTCTAGGTACAAAATGTCTGCCCATGACTGATGAAAGCCTGTTGGAAAAGAGATACTCATAAATATATATTTAATAACAAACTGCAATGTCATTAATTTAGAAGTGAACTTCACTTTCTGTCTTATAGGTCATAAATTGTCAGCTATTAAATGATATTGATCCATACAAAAGGGAACTTTAATACGGCTGTATAAGAAAATCTTGGCATGAGAGAGAGGCAGAGCACAATGTGAGGATAGATATAACCACAAAAGAAATGAGACTTTGGTATTGTTTTATCACAGGGACAAATCAACACATTTTCCAGCCATCATCTTATCATTGTTAATATCAACACATTTACTTCAATGATGAATTGGTAGTACAAACAAACCATCTTCCATGATATGCCATGTCATAAGCCCTTGGTTCATTGTGTGTACAATCAATCAATCAGTACCATGTATATTAGAATTCCAGGATGCATCCATCTGAATAAACATTATAGGTAGCTCAGGCCATGTTATTTACGGTGAATAAGGCTGTCTATGGGTATGAGCTCCAGCTTGATATAGAGTGAGATGGTGTATAGCGTTGGCAAAGAAATCTCTCAAATCAGGATACTGAGATGCCACAGATCGAACTGCCCCCTCAATGACATTGAGTGCTCTAGCTTTTTCAAGAGCCTTGCTGTTACCAACGTGCAAGGCAAGGTAGCACAGCAAGACAAGTTCATTCACAGGATCGCGACTGGTCTTGATCAGATTCGTTAGCCCTGTGACACCCCCAAAGTCAATAATTGCATTTGAATGCTCCACGCAATTAAAATTCTCTGGACATGCAAATTTACCCAGGGCAATAGCAGCTTCAGTGGCTACATCTGCACTTCTATGGCCAAGTTTAGCAACCAGAGGACCAATTATTCGAGTTTCCTTTGCAGGAAAAGTTCGGGCGAGGGACCCAAGAGATTTTATAGCCGGAATCAACAACCCCAGACTGCTTTCTTCATTTACCACTCTTAGAAGCTGCTCCAACACTGCCTTTGCAGCCGGAGAGTTGGGCTTGAAAGCCACACGCCTAAGGTCAGCATTGGACTCTGCCACCGCAGTCAACTCCATCACCGCCATCAAACAATTACTCTGCAACTGCCCTTGTTCCTTCTCAATAAGCTTGGCCAAACAAAGCAACCCTTTTGTCTCGGTTATCTTCCTGCTATTTAACAAACTCCCCCTGGAGAGTTTCCACAAAGCCTGTGCGCAACTAGTCTTGAGCCCGAGTTTCAATTCAGGAGATTCAAACCCCCTCTCCTTCTTATGGTGGCCTCCACGACTACTACCACCACCACCATCAGAATGCAGAGACGATGAAGAATTCGAATGGTGGATACGGTTTGATGGGTCTCTCGATAATTCCTTGTTTATCTGAACTAGTGAATGTAAGCTAGTCTTACCCGTGTGTACCTTGGGATCATCCAAAACTGTGTCTATAGACAATAATGTCACCAATGGCCGAGTAACATTCTCCCTTCCGAACTCATCCTGAACTCCAGGGTCCAATTCCGCCATTTCCGCCACCAAATTCGCCACTGCAATCTGAACACTCATTGGCGAATCGCCCAAAACCTGTACAATTACCGGAACCGCCAGCTGTCCGGCGATCAATCTGACCCTCTCCTGATCATTCCCCAAGTTGCGCAGAGCAGTGGCGGCCGCAATTTGGGCGTCCGGCGAAGCCCCTTCCTTCAACAGCTTGAGTAATGGAACGAGTCCACCTTCTTCAACTATCATCTTCTTGTTCCGATCGTTGTCCCGGGCTAGCGAGGCGAGGTTGTTGGCGGCGTCGACGCGGTCCCGGAGCTGGCCCATTTGGACGGAGGCGATGGAGGACCAAAGCATGGCGAGAATAGGGTCGTTGCTGGCGATGGGAGGGAGGGAGAGGGTGGCGCCGCTGTCGGAGTCGAAGATGGAGAGAAGCCAGGTGACGTCGGCGATGGAGGAGTCGAGGAGGCCGGAGACTTTCCGGAAGTCAGCGCTAGTCGTGATGACGAATACCTGGCGGAGAACCCCACTGTGGCGGCACTTGCGGACTAGGGTTAGGGCGCGCTCGAGGTTCTTGGTGACGTCGGCGGCGACGCGGCGGACGGGGCGGTCGTAGAGGGACTGGGAGGTGTTGGCGACGGCGAGGCGGACAGCGGATCGGAGCTTCTGGGAGAGACGGTCGGCCTGCTTGGCCAGTTCGGCGCAGTCGGCTTTGGAAGACTCGGCTTCCTGAGCTGACTTTATGACTCTGTCAGCTAACAGTACTGGCAAAGAAAGCTCGTCTTGAATCGATTTCTCTTCTTCCGCCATTTCCGCTTCTGGTTTCTGAATTCTCCGGACCTAAACCTTGGACTGGATTTGGTGCTCAGATGGCGAGAATTTCGAAGTGCTTACTGTGGGCTTGAAGATTTTATTCTTGATTCTGACAATATTAATACGACCGGATTAGTTCACTGTTAAAGAATCAACATGCCGGACTCGTTTCCACGAAATTAGCCGTTTTTCCTCCTTGAATTCAAAGTAAAATAAAATTTACACTTTTCCACTTTCATTTTATTTCTGGGCTTTGTTTTATTTTGACAGGACATCACGTTATCAGATAGTATGTGCGTGGACGGGTCAGATGATGTCACGTTGACCCGTAGTCAAAAAAACTTGGACCGAAAATAAGCTCAACTAGCTCAATTGAGAAGGTAATGGAGTTTTGAAAAAGTTTAAAAAAAAATTACTATAAAATGTGATTCATAATAAAATTTAATTGAAAAGAAGTTCAAAGTCTTTAAAATTGTTCAGCAATTTTTTTAAAAAAATAAAACTCCATAGACAACTTAAAATATAAAAATCGAATTAAAATTAGATTTTTAAGTTACACCTTAATATATAGACAAGCAGAACAAGAGCCAATTAAAATATCCTATGCTAGTTTGGTTAAATGTCAAAAAAAAGTTCTTAAAATTAACCTAAGTGATTCGTAAGTATATTTTTTATAAAAATCACATAAGTTTAACACTTAATTTAAGTGAAATGTGTATAAAAGATAACATATATGTCTCCAATTTACTCATTAATTACGTAATTCATTAAAATTTACAAAAAATCAGTAAACATTTCGTGTTATTAAAAAAAAATTATCAAAAGAATATGAATAATACTTTAATTGCGGACGTGAAGACCGGTGACAGACAAGTAGACTATAAAAGCCCTCCTGACTAGGTGAGGAGGGGGGGAAAAAAGCATTGAGGTATGATGCAAAGAAATTGCCTCGAGAACCAGTCAAAGTTTATGGCTCCAGTTTGGAAGGTAACAAATCAAACAAAAGGTTAGATACTTGTCCAGACACCTTGGCTTACAAAATAAATAAATAAATAAGAGTCACGCGCTAGGAGAGATAAGAAATCAGCGGTGGTCACAAACCACTGTTTTTTTTTTTTTTTTTTTTTTTTTGAACAAACAAAACCTCACGACCCAACTTTTTAACTCACAAAGTTAAAAAATCATGTGAGAGATATATAGTAACACACCCATCCTAACTATCCTAATGTAATACAACCTACCTACTACAACCTTTCAAGCCGAAATCCAAACTGACCGAAATAACCTATAGAGAGTGAAATACTGAACGATACACGCACACACACATGAACTGATTTTATTTTTTTGAATAAAGAAAAACCCACAACTTAATTTTTCAACTCACAAAGTTGAAAAGTCAAGCTATGGATATATAGTAAAACACACCCTAACCATCCAACGTCAAGCAGCCACAAACCACTGCTAATTATAGAAAAATCCATTCAGTTATATTTGAAAAACACAAACATAGACAATTCCAAATCCATCCACCAGGAAAGTTCGAAACAAAGTATAGGAAATGTCCGTGCGAGATACAAGGAAATAGGAATGCCTGCGGGAGATACGAAGGAAGCCACTAGGCAACCTACGTGCAAGTCCCAGCTTCGCTCTAGCACACGGCATTGCTCATTAAACGAGGCCAACGGTTCAGAGCTTTGCCATCAGACCGTTTGGTATTCGCTTTGTCACCCCATTGTCTTTAACGTCGTTGTCTTTGCCATCCAACTCGCATGCACTGGGAGGAACATCAACTGCAGGAGAGCAGTTGAAGAACCCATTTGGCTGCACCCAAAAAATCATAAACCACGGGCAAGTATGAGAATAAAACACACTTGTCAAGCCCAGAAAGTGTTCAAATGACATTTTAGTCTTAAGGGACCATTTGATAATATTTATATTTTCTTATTTATGTTTAACTGTTTTTATTTTTTATTATTTGTTCTCAATTGTCATTTTTTCCTCCGAGATTTAAACAAAAAACATGTTTGGTAATTCAATTTTATTTACAGCAATTAATTTACTTTGATAAAATATTTAATTTTATTAATTTTTTTACAAAATTAATTGAATTTAATAAAATATATTTCATATTAAATAATTAATGTTATGAAATATTTATTTTTAATACTAATTAATTTTAATAAAGCATATTAAAAATAACAGAACTAAAAAATCTAAATTATTAAAAATCTAAAATATGTTATTTATTAAAATTAATTTATTTTAAACAAATAAATCATGTTAAGAGATAATTATTACAAATTGAAAAATTTTAATTTAATAAAATAAATTGTTTTAAGTAATAAATTATTATTTTGGTAGTAACTTTAATTTTTATAGAACAAACTATTTTAATATTAAGTACTATTAATTTTAATTTTACTAAGATAAATTGCTTTAACTATAATTATTTTAAAATAATTTAATATGTAATAATTATAAATACTTTTAGTTTAATAAAATATTTATTTTGATAGAATGCAACAAGAATAAACGAAGTGTTAGAATTTACAAAATATTTATTAAAAAAATGAGAGTGAAAATATAACTTTTTTAGTTACTTGTTTTTTCCACAGAAAAATAAAAATAGATTTGTTAAGCATGTTAAAAAATAATAAATATAAATGTTATTAAATGGAACCTAAATAACCCGCATTGAGCTGGAATAAAAAGGCTTTCAAACACAAAACATAATCAAATGGCAGAATTAATGTTTAGCGAGCGAGAAGAAAATTTGTTCTGGAGCGCAAGACCAGATCTCGTTTCTTGGGTGATCCAATTTCACTGTTCTTGCCTCCAACAAAACTTGTGATTATACAATGACTGAACTAGTTCAACTAGCTAGTAAAACCAACCAAGTTACCTAAGACCGCTAAATTTGACATGAAACATAATCGAACCAAACTTGAACCACAATTTTAAACACAATATACTATCAAATCCAACAGTTCGACTCAATAAACTAATGCATGATAAATTGTGCAAAATATCAAACTATTTGACTTAGGTGGTGATGTTGCGAAACCAATATCCCCGACGGTTGGATTTCTGAAGGTTTAATAAAAATGGTTAGATTTGTGCGTGGGTTTGCTCTTGGGATGGAGAGGAGAGAGAGATGTTGATGTTGCAACAACATTGCAGGCACTGTAGAATTGCTTGTAAATTTAAATTTAGATAATTCTCACTACAAAACTAACTACTCGATGAACTTTTCAATAATAGCTATGTTCATCAAACAGTTGATTTCACTGTTGTTTGAAAGTTATTGTTTGTCATGTAAGCATGTAAATCTTTCCAGAATCAGAAGACCTTCACAATGTCGCCAAAATATCAGAGACACGGAGGAGAAAACAGGTGCCAGCAAGTTTCAGTTTTCTCTTCAACTAAGTGATCTTTCTATTGCTATACTACATTTAAACAAGTGGATATGTCGTGACAAACAAATGTAGATATTCACAAAAATAAAGGATTAATCAACTAAAGGAAGATAACACTGCATAATATATGCATAAACATGTATGATTCCAAAAACACACCTGAAGCATAAAACCAATGCGCTCAACTGGCATAACAGGCCAGTCTTCCAACCGTGGGACATGCGTGATTCCAAAAACATACCTGCAATCAACATTAGTCATGACAAATCAGTCTTCCACAATTAATTATGACCTAAAATTCATCAGATTAAAATTTTCACTTGGCTTTAATGCTCTGTTTGGAACATGGATTTGTGGAGCCAAACGAAGGGTGCAGGAAAATGGCAAGAAAGCAAAATGAAGTAAAAAGGTCTAGTTTATTTCAACTTTTTGTTGTGATAGAAAAATGATTAAAAAAAAAAGGTATAGATATTTCTGAAAAAAAATGAGTTTTTCTTGGTCAAGTACGAAAAAATAACATAAGGGTTCTGTTTTCCCTGTACAACTCGATGTTCCAAACATAGCGCAAGTGAAAAAAAAAAAAAATTCCTAGCAAGACATGACATCTCAGCAACGATTATTGGGTGCAGCATTAACTGAAATGCAACATTGGTAATGGTAACGAACTTGAACATCCTCCAATAAAAATGGTGCTTAAAAGATACTACCATAGATTAACACCGATTTTATGCCCCCCCCCCCCCAAAAAAAAAAAAGATGCATAGAATAACGTTAAAATGCTATAGAACTTACCAGAGAACGATATTGGTTTCTTCTAGAGATCGATTTTTCTTAACCCATGTAGCCAACCCCTCACCAACACGGGGGTTCTGATTAGGAAACTCCCCTCCAGGAAAATTTTCATCACGTGAATATGGTGTAACCCAGAGGTTATGCTTCAAGAAAGCAGCTCTTCTCAAAAACTTGGCATCGGGACTAGCCAGCGGCAAGCAGTTTGAACCAGGGATCAACTTGTAGCCCGTCAGCTGTCCAGTCCTATTGACAGTTCTCGTGTTCCTGATCTGAATACAAATTGATAGGCACCATCAATAGACAACAAAATTGTCGCCCGAGAATTAAGAAGATAAACATCAAACACTCAGCAGAGCATATATTCCCTGCAACTAAAAGATGGACCTGAATAAAGAAATGAAAAACGCACAACAGATCACTTCTCTACAGCAGATTTGTTGCGGGTACAAGTTTCAATCAAATCCATATTTTTTGAATACTATGAGAGGGAGACACACTCTAGCCCAGCAAATTTGAACATAATCGGTTCCATGCATTTTAAATTTATGGTATAGGTAAAATTCTATTCCTGCATACTATGTGTAAAACCAGTTACAGCAAACCTCCCACAAACTAAAAATGTAGTTTTGGGTGATGACAGAATTAAACGAATCATGTTTCCTTATTGTACAAAAATCCATGTACGAGGATAAATTTTTTTATTTTTATTTTATTTTTTTTTTTTTTGTTTTTTATGAATAAGAATGCTATTTAAAAAAAATATATCATCAAAGGGATGGTACCATTACAAAAAGCTATTCAGCCTTAAACAAAAAGGCATCCCAAGTGAACTCCATACGATCAGAGAAAATTGCCAAAAAGAAGCAATGTTCACCCCCCCCCCCCCCAAAAAAAAAAAACCCAAAAAAAAAAATTCGAACTATATATTGTGGTAAGCCAACAAAATTGATTTTTAGTCTAAACAAAAACAGGATCTCATTAGGACAACATATTCAGTTCCTTCTGCTCTTATGAATCCTAGCAACCCGCCAATGTTGAACAGCTAGCTTCGCCCCTTGAGGGAACACCCAGCTTATATCGAAACAATTTAGGGTCAAATTCCAAAGATCTTTTGCCCATTCACAGTGTAAAAAAAGGTGGTCAATATCCTACCCAGTACCCACTACTCTTGCACAGACAGCACCAGTTCACCAAAATCAATCTTATCTTGATAAGATTGTCAATGGTGAGAATTTTCATGTGAACACCAACCATAAAAAGAATGCTACCTCAGGTGGAGCCCCTAAACCCCAGACATTCTTCCATTTGAAAGTGGTGTCATCCTTGTCTACTCAAGCTGAATAATAGGATCTAACCCCAAATTGGCCCAATTTTGTGTCCTATATACGAGGATAATTTTGCAAGCTCAACCAAACAGCTACAAACACCAATGTAGGTTACAGAACACAATTATACGAATTGTGCTACAATGCAACATGATGCTTCTGCAGAATCTGCACACTTTCAGTATAAAGAAAATCAGATAAAATAATACCAATACCTGATGATTGCAACCAAGAACGACAGGGCCACACCCTTGCATTCGAAGCCTAACTGGAAATATATATAAACATACCTATGCACATATGCATACCCTAACAAATGAAGCACCTTATGAGCACCAACATGTCCAAGCATGGGAAATTGGAAAGTGAAATAGTTTAGCATACATATTGAAAGCCAGTTTCAGTTACATTCATAAACCACAGCCTTGCAAGCCAAAAAATACTGTCTTCTCAGAAATGTCTCACACATAGGTCTACTTTACAAAACCTGACATAATTATGACAACGGGACCTTGAGAAGATATAAAGCCAAGTGACTCCAGCAAAGGCCTTAGCTTGGCTGCAAGCAAGAAAATAACCTATATAATAAAAAACAAAACATTTCAAAAATGTCCCTCTCACAAACTAAAATCCAAAGCTGAGATTAAATTTTATTCTTTAACGAATGGCTGAGATCTTTTATAAACCAAAACTTTCCCTCAAACTCCCTCCCAATTTTTGGGTCACTTCACATCCTAATAGACCATTGACTTGAACTTAATGATGATATCTGAAGAGCTGTATTAAGTAAGACAAAAATTTTGAGTTTTTGAAAAGGGAATTTATTTTGAGTTTTTGAAAAGAGAAAATGTGCTAACATATTTCAATTTCAAATACATGCATCATGCAAATTTAATTTTAGTTAAAGAGTGCCATAAGGCATAAGCACAGGTTATTTGCGAGTTCTGCGATATTGACCAATGTGAAACTGAAAGTTCCAATAAATAAACACTCATGAGAGTAATTCAATATAATTACCCCATACAAGTATCAACAAAATGTACTATCGTCAGCAAAATGAAGCCAACCATTTGTTTCTAACCAACATACATTTTCCATCCAGTGGAAGGAAAGCTGAGCAAAAACTAGTTCTCAATGGTTGAGAAGGATTCACTGTTAAATGAAGATGCATCCTCCAGAATGTGGTAGCTCAATCTTAACAAGAATATCAACCAACCATTAAACACCATGAACAATAGACACTTTTAACAATTAATAATCTTGGGATAATACAAATTATTACTTAACAGAATATTTTAAGGGGTGTTTGGTTGGAAAAAAGTTGGCCAAAAAGTACAGTAAAAGTACAAAGATTTGATGTAAAGGTGATATGTGGCAAAATTTAATTGGAAGAAAATACAAACTTTTTGTAACTTTTGGTAAATTTTGGTATTTGGTTGGAGGCCAAACAGCCCCTTAATATTAAGAAGCTCCATGATTTCAATAAATAAAAAAACTCATAGCTACGAGATTTCTGGTATAATAACAGAAGAAGTATGCATTATTTTCAACAGCAATGTACTTTCACAAAAATATATATGATATTACACCTTGGCTGTGCAAAATCTCCCAATCATGTTCTTCATTGCACTAATATTACTAATAATCTCAATACAAAAAATATGCCTGTTAAATTATAATTTTGCATGCCTTACCATTAACAACTATACCATTATAAAGGAAACGGGAGGGTAGTGGCTATGAAGCCAGCTTTTGGGGAAGCTTTTTTTTATTTATTTATTTTTCCATTAATAACCCTTAGCCGCCAATAACTACTCACCATTTAAAGTGGTGTATAAGTAATTTTTTAATTTTTGTAACTTATTTAAGTCAGTCTACCTTTTTATTTTTTTGTTTTCCTTAAATGTCCTTTAACCACCTATTTTTCCTTAAATGCCCTTTAACCACCCATTATTGTTACAATATTCTTTTGTTTTATCTAAATGCCCCTTAACTACTTACCATCTACTTAAAAATTTTTAACTAATAATTATTCATCATTTATTATTTGAGATAAATTTTTTATTTTTTAAACAAAATAAAAATTAATTAAAGATACATATTGTGTGCCCCTTCTAGTTATAAATTATTGCATTAATTACACACTTTGCAGCAAAGTTGCTTACTCAAAAATTACTAGAAGAGCTTTTGTTAAGTTACAGGATATTAGTTTCTAGAGTGTCAACGTGTCATTGGGCTCACAGGGGCTGAAATCCTATCCTTCAAGGTTCTCAGTTCCCCACAAAACCAAGTCATTGGTTGAACGCAAGAAACAAGCACCCATTGCCATAAATGGAAGAGAAAACATTACTTTTCACTTTAATGTACTGAAAATTGCATTTAACCATTCAAAAAGATAGAGAAAGAGAAAGAATTGCATTTAACTTCACCAAATTGTTGCAATGTCAAACAAATAAATTCCAGCTAAAGAAAGCTTTTCACATGAAGAAGACAAAACACATCCTTTGTGTAATAAGACCATATCCTCTCGGTATAGAATGCCTGATCAAAAGAGATTTTAACTTAAAATATTCAATAGAAAGAGTACTTCACACAAGAAATCCAAATTAGTTGAATTAAAGGGGAAAAAGATCCTGTAAACAAAGGAAAGATCAAGCACTGTCGCACACAGAGAGCACCCTTAAATAAGGACACGGAAAATCAAAGATAAGAAGACTTCCCATTGCCTTTTTTTTTTTTTAATGAATAAAGAATTTATTAAAACAACACTGAGACAACGGTACAAAAGCTGGCTACATAAAAACCCCTGGCCTAAGCTATCATAGTCTCAGCAAAGGCACAAAAGATTCCACATCTGGATCAAAAACCCAAGACTTCCCATTGCCTTTTTTTTTTTTTTAATGAATAAAGAATTTATTAAAACAACACTGAGACAACGGTACAAAAGCTGGCTACATAAAAACCCCTGGCCTAAGCTATCATAGTCTCAGCAAAGGCACAAAAGATTCCACATCTGGATCAAAAACCCCACGCTTCCACCCCAAAAAATAAATAAATAAATCCTCCAACTATATAGACAAGACAAGGTAAAAATATTTACTCTATATATTGATATCTCAACCCAGTGCAAATTTCTTTTATTCCTCTCTTTCCATGAAAAGATAAAAAGGGGCATACACCATATCAAACTCCTTTGCATGACTCTAATTATAGCCCCACAATGACTTGAAAAAAACCTGTACATCATTCAGCACTGCCCAATGAACAGCAAAAACTCCAAGAATCAAATCCCACATATTTTTAATCCATTTACAATGAATGAATAAATGGTCCATTGTTTCCCCCTGCTCTTTACATAGACTGCCACCTATTGACTAGGACCTGACCTCTCTGTTGCAAATTATTTATCGTAAAGATCGCTCCTCAAACTACACACCAAATAAAAAATCACACCCATGGAGGCAACTCACTCCATAATTTTCCCCGAGGGAAAAAGAACTCTCCTCGTCCTTCTATTTCGTTGTAACTACTCATATCTTCCTGAACTGATCCACTTCTATTTAACCCCATTGTCACCCCCTCCCCCCATCTTACCACTAAGCACTACATTTCTTTCAGAAAAGTGACATAGTCATCCACTTCCCAATCATGGAGATTCCTGTGCAATATCACATTCCACCCCGTTCTTCGCTTGCTCCCCTCTGAGCAATCCATCATCATTGCCTCCTTATCCTACCTCAAAAATCTCTAGGTAACGATTGATTAACCTATCAACTCCTGCCCATTTGTGACTCCAGAATTTAATTCAATCACCTCTCCTAACTTGCCATTGCAGATTCTCACTGAATTCCTCCCAATATTTGCTAATTCCCTTCCACAAATTGAAATCATAAGCTTGGTTCACCGGATAAGAAGACCATTTGCCCCAATCAAGGCCATATTTGAATGCAATGACTCTCCACTAAAACCTCTCCTCCTCATTAGAAAATCTTCATAGCCATTTCGTTAACAAAGCCACATTGAAGTTTTTAAGATTGAGAATGCCTAACCCACCTTCCTTCATCAGCTAGCAAACTAACCTCAGCCTCACCAATGGGTATTTGACAACCTCTCCATTCCTAACCTACAATAAATTCCTCTGCAACTTCTCAAGAACTCTCAACACCGACAAAGGAACAATAAATAAAGACATGAATAAGTTGATAGACTTGACAACGTGCTCATGATCAGAGTAATCTAGCCCTTTTAGATAAGTATCTCAGTTTCCATCCTGTCAACCTGTTTTGAAATCCATCAATCACGCTATTTTGCCTTGTACATAACCCTAAGGGAAAGACCCAAATAAAAATTAGGAAGCAAACCCACTTTACAACCCAAGATCACAACTAGATTATCCACCCTGCTCGCTTCCCCGCCAAGATGATTTCAGATTTAGCCAAATAGCCAAACATCACTTCTAAGCACAACACACCTTAAATGCCCGATACAGATATTATCATCTTCACAGAAAATATCGTTTCATTCACAAATAACAAAAAGTGACACCTTCATCCTCCCCTGCAATCTGCTCTCAACACAAAATTCCTTAATAAGCCCCCAATGTTCAGCCATCACAAGCACCTTGCTTAACACCTCCATCACCATGATAAACAAATAAGGAGACAAGGGGTCCCCTAGCGAAGACCTCAAGTGACCTTGACAAAAAGTTCTAGCGTACAATTGATCAAAGCCAAAAAAAAATTTGTTGTAGGAATGCAGCAGTGTTTCCAGCCCCATCACTAAATCCCCAAAACCCATCCTACTCAACAAATAAATAATGAAATCCCAATTAACATGGTCATAGGCTCTTTTCACCTCATTAGCCACTAACACTGCATCCAAAATCCTTTTTTCTTCAACAAAGGCATTTTGCGACTAAAAGATGAGCAACGATAGTACTCTCTCCAATCTATTTGCTAGAGCTGTTGCAATTATCTTGCACAGACTACCCACTAGACTGATTGATCTAAAATCCTTCAGTGGTACCACCTCACGTTTTTTGCAATCAACAAAATAACGTTGGCATTTATACTCTTCTCAAACTTCCTATACTACTAGAACTACTTAAAAACACCCATAACATTCTCCTTGATGGTCTCCCAACATTTACAGAAAAATAAAACCATCCAACCATCAGGACCAGATGCCTTCTCTCCATTTAGAGATTTCACAGTTGCGCACACTTCATCTTCTGAGAATGGCCTTCCAATCCTCTTTAGCCTACTCTCCAATCAGCAAAAACACCATATCATCTGAGCTTGGTCTCCACTCCTCCTCCGTCTTAAGCCTCAAAATATGATTCTCTCCTATGCATGCTTGCCATTCTCCGAAAGAATTCTGGATTTCTGCCTCCAACAAGCTTCTTTCGTTCTTGCTACCTTGTAAATCTCCCCTTTCTTCTAGTATCCGATTTTGCAGCTCTTCCTGCAATAAAAAGCCACTCTACTTATCCAACTCTGCAATTAACCTCAGCAACTCTGATTCTGCACCTCAATTCGGCCATCTTTCTCCTTAAAACCTTCCACTTTAACCACATATTGTCAAACCTAAACGATTTAAGACCACCTCTCACTCCACAATGCAACATAATCAGAAAGTTATCTGACACCACCCTTGTCTTTGAAGACAATAATTTTTGGAAAACTATCCTCCCAGCAAGAAGACAGTAGGAATCTGTCTATCATGAACTTGCTCACTAAGTTGGACCAGGTGAACCTTCCGCCAAGCCAGAGGTAGATCCACCAGAGCCCCAAACTATCAATAAACTCTGAAAAGGATCTCATTCACCTAGAGTTTGAATTACACCTTGATCTGTCCTTTGAATTTCTGATCATATTAAAATCCCTCCCCCCACCACCTAGGGAAGCTGCCATCAAAACACTACTGCACTCAAGTCTTTTAAAAAGCTCCTCAAATACTGAGCATTTGAATCATGTACACCTATGAATAATTATCCCCTAAAATTATTGAAGCACCGAGGGAAGTTTCCCTTCGCACACCCTTGCAACTGAATACTTCTACTATCCTACATTACCAAAATGCCTTCAACAACTTCCCATTTGACCCAAGCTCCCCCTATAACCCTCTCATCAGTGTTCCATTCCCACCATTTTGATTTCATGTAAACTGATAACACACTGTCTCCACCTTCTAATGGCCATCTTAATAGCTGCCATCTTCTCTCTTCCATTGATGGACCTCACACTCCAACTAACTATTTTGGGCTTCAAGAGTAATTCCATAACACAGACCCCACTTTTCAACCCCTCACCCCTTTCCTCTGGTTCCTTCTCCTATAATTGGAAGTCCATTCCAAATTTTTCAATTTCCTAACCCCTTATTTTCTCCTCTGCTTCCAGGCACTGTCACCCACTTCGACATTCTGCCTTTTATTATTTTCAATAGATTGTAGCAATCTTGTAAACTGATCTTCAAAACCAGTACATGAAACACCAAGCAGCCTTTTTATTGACTTCACTCTATTTATTACCTAATCAAACAATTTTTGGGCATTTGTACCACACTCTTCGGAGGACATGCCCCTAAACAGATCTAATTGGCGTCGACAAATCCATATAGCCGACCCCACCTAGTGGGAAAAGGCTTGGTTTGGTTTGGTTTGGTTTGCACCACACTCTCCAATCAGAAAACCCTCCCATTCACCCAAGTACCCTTTTTATGGATTCCACTCCTATTTAATTAGCCAATCAAACAAATTTTCGGTATCTATACCATTCTCTCCAACCAGAAACCTATTGCCCTCCCATTCACCTACAGAATCTGATTCCATCATATCCAAAGGGACTAACACTCCGCCCGCCTTCCTCTAAACCCAATCCTCTATCCCACATAATCAAATTTTCTATTAAACCTCCACTCTTTCACCTCCCTATCCTTTTTGACTTCTCCGTCCCCTGACTATCCTTCACCTCCAAACAACTCTCCCCCCAGTTGGCATGCCCCCTACTCCCCCTCTAAAGACACAAGGAACCTCCCTTTAAAAACCTTCCCCTAATCCTACCACGAACCGATTATCCATACTCTCCTACCCCAGATTATCCACCAAGAATTCAATTCCTTCTAGAGAAGAGAAAGGACGATATTATCCACCAAGAATTCAATTCCTTCTAGAGAAGAAAAAAGGATGATAATGAAGTGAAGAATGAGAAAGAACTCAGAGGCCCAAACCTCACATCATGAGGCCTTTTGGACAAAAAAATCCTTACCAAATTTCAAGTTAGGCCCATCAGCCTTAGTTTCGTAGGTCTTGGCTGCTTCAACAATTTTACGTTTAGCTCTAAAAACTTGTGCCTATTTTATTTGGGCTACACTGACTGCTTGTATTGGGCTTTGCCAGCAAATTTGGGATTGCAGGCTTCCCTTTTTTCCTTCTAGTCTACCTTCTAGTCTATCTAGAAAAGATTACTTATTTTTTTTTAACCATTGCCTTATATACACATGAAAAAAATAAATAAATAAATAAGAACTTGTGAATAATAAACAATGAAAATTCTGCCCAGATAGACTCATTTAAAAAAGCATCAAAGTCAGCATAAGGATTCTTACAATCCAGTGACGCGCAGACGAAGGATTAATATCACGCATAGCTTGCATTTCAGATCTAAGCAAGGTCTCTTCAGCATAGAATGCATTGTTGTGAATATTATTCTCCCCAGGTTCTTCAACTTTAACGTTCACCTCCACAACCTACAAAAGTAAAAGAGAACAAAACATATTAATAATATCCATTGTTTTGCTTTCAATATGATCCGTAAAGCCACAACTCACAAGCATTCCTATCAATGCTAACGCTTCATTATCGAAGATCTAGAAGTCACATACTGCAGGTTGACCCCAATTGATAATCTTTGAATTCCAAAAGTGATTATCTTTGAATTATAAATGTGAAACTTTCGCACATCAAAATCATAGTCTCCAAAATGCAATAGGCCAAGATAGTTAAAAGGAAGACATCTGGATCAAAAAGCATACGATATGTAGAAATGGTCTATTTAGTTTGCCGCTTAACCATTTGCTATCTTGTAGCATTAACATGAGCATTGGTTGAATTGTGAATTTTGAACTGCCATGATGACACATTCCCTTATTATGTATTTCCATACGTCAAAAACACGTATCGGTTTCATATTTACACCACATGCATGTTAACGGACCAATGCAACATAGATTGGTCAAACTGCAGTAAAATATAGAACAGACTCTGTCAAACACCTGATTGTATGCTTCTCCAGGCCTACAATCAACTGCCATATCCATACGAGCAACAAAGAAATGCTGATGAACTGGTGCATACAATCCTGGGGCAATCATTGTACCATATTTTCGAGATTCACCAGGCTGCAATGCTCCTAAGCTGAGAATTCCAGTAAGTTTAACCTCAGCTTCAATTTTTCCATCCTGAAACCACAATCAATGTAGAGATCAATTCAAATTCTCAAGATATTCAAATCTACAAGGCTGACCACAAGTATACTTACTCCAAAAAGAATACTAAAGAGCAGATGCTTGCAGCTAATAGAATGACATCCAGTTAAAACTCACCAAATAAAAATAACATCTCATCTCCTCCAGCAGGGCTGATGCTTCAATCCGAAGCAGATGCAATTAGCAAGCAAAGTAGAGACAGAAAAAATATGAAATCACATAAAAGAAAACATAATATCACTCAACGATACTTGAGTAACATATACTTACCCCATTGATTTCTTCTAAACTGGCAATCTGGTGATTTTAAAAACAAGTTCTAAACAAAATTTCTTCAAACTTCCCCAAGTTAAAAAGTAACACTAATAAGATGAAAGGGGTTAAGCCCTCATGCTGACCAAAGGTCACAAATTGAAGTCACCCAAGACCCATTTCCCACACAAAATATAAATGTTGTTCACCTGACTTAAAAAGCTTAACAAACAAGTTTAGTTGACAAAATAAAAACATACAAAAAAAAGTTTAGCAATCCTTATAAAAACATATAATTTACGTTGGGGAGGAATGTTTTTTACCTGACTTTGTAACAAAAAACTTACAAGTGGTTTCTAATCAACTGTAACTTTATGATTAGATGTCAAAAAAATTTGAATCAAAGAAAGCTTTGAATTTAAAAAAAAAAACAAAAAAACAAAACTAGGTTCGGAAACTAGGCATGCTCAGCTAATCATTGAAAATAAGCCCAATCAACAAATAAATCAGCACAGGCAAATTATGTTTCTAGACATGAACAAATTCAACTTGCCTGATAGAAGTGCCAGTAGAACCCATATTCATAGTTTGCCACGGTACATATAAAAGAAACTGTTAGCCTCCTACACCTCCGAACCTCTGCTAAGCCAGTTCTCCAGTCTTGGTGCTTCCAAAGGATTCCATAATCCTCTTCATGCATGCATACACAATTTTCAATGGTTTCAACACCTCCAGTAAAATTTGTGAAATGGGCATCAAAGTACTTGATATACCCTAAACAGTCACATCCCTACAGTAGTTTTCAATAAAAAGGGTACACATTAGACCCAAAACAAATTAAAGGAACAAGCGCCAAAAAGGTGATAAAAAAAGCATGTGAGAAACGTAACGAACCTTCTTTAAAGAGTGTGCATTTTTCCCAAGGCCATCTTCCCCGGCATCAAATGCATTCTTCCTATAATGTGGATCATTTGGATCTCCATAAGGCACAACCATTTCAACAAAACTCAACCTATGTGCCAAAGGTCTCCGGCCCCTACTGCCATCAACATATGCGACAGAATGTATAACCAAACCCTCTCTAGGAGTGAAGCCAATACGAAAATTCCACTGCCAACCAGCAAGGACAAGGTGGGTCAAGACAGCAAGTTTGAATGCAATAGATAAATTATCAAGCCAATTAAATAAAACAGATCACCTTTTGCCACTCCACGTAGTTGCCATTAACACGGAAGCTCGGACCCTCTGGCTGAATAATATTTAAAGGCTTTACATCACTTCGATCAACCCCACCTCTTGTTTCACCAGCAGTGTAGTTCCTCAATGGATCAGCTGGCGGCAATGGAACAAGTTTACGGTCTTCAAACTCAATCACCGCCATATTTTGCATATCAACAAGTACATGAATGCCTTCAACCGGCCGTGCATAACCATTTTCCATTGGACAGTCGCTTTCTGTTCTACAGAATATAAGTGGTTTGGCAAGTCTATGGCTAGGAGCATCAGCATCACTGTAATAACCAACACACCTGCAAAAATATATGTGGGCCATTAGCAAGACACAAAAATTAGAATATAACAAGCAGAACACGTGTATACCTGTCGAAAACATCGCAATGCACATTTAACTAACCAGGTATCCACCATTACAAGATCCATATCCCCAACACCTCTCTTCTTCATTGCCTCTCGAAATGGAGGATAATCTTTCACAACAGCTTCACATTCAGCATATTCCATAGCATCCTGCGATTCAAAAGGAATAATTTAAACAAGAAGATAGATGAGAGGGGGCCTAGCTCAAGTGGAAAGGCGGCCACACCCAGACCACAGGTCATGGGTTTGAGTCATGGATTTATTTTTCCTGATAAATCATATTTACTTATCCAAAAAAATAAGGAAATACACATTTAATTATACTGACTGACAGACAACAACTACAATCCAAAAGTTGAGCCACTTAAGTTGTTGGGCAAAAGATTATTTGTAACACACCCATATCCATGCTTGGGAGTAGAGGGAACAATTTCCAAATGAACCATGAGCTCCCAGCCCCAGGCTAATTCAACCAGGGTCAGCTTTGGGATATCATGCTCGTTGGGGTTGACTTTGGATTCATCTCAGACTAGGCAGTTATTCAGGATACTCAAACCCGAACTTAATTTCTAGTTCAAGCATGCAATTGCATGACGAACAAGTCTAGCATACCATGGGAGGCTGAACATCTTTAACAACGCGTGATGAAATGACTTTTCCCCTATGATGTCCACTTCGAGTTGTTGCATGTACTTCAGTTAGTTCAACTATCCATATGCTTGTCTCATTTGATTTTTTGTTGTAAACAACCAGTCTAGCCCGCCTTGAAGGAAGCTTGCTAGGAATTACAGGCCCACCTTTGCCTCTGGGCAGTAATGACGGCTGGAAAGGGGGGAAGAAATATGCATCAGCCAAAGCAACAACATGCTTCTCAGGTTCCAGCAAAACCACCTCAACGAATCGCATGCTATCTCTGACCTGAAACAATAAAAGGGATTAGGTCACTGCTGCAAATAGAACATGATAATGCAAATAACCCCGAATAATTCTTATACAAATTAAATAAATAAATAAATGAGAGTGTAATGAAAAACCTCAGGTGTGGCTCCAGCTGCCCTCACAGCTGCCACAGCCACTGCGATTTCAGCAGCAGATAATGGGTCCAAAGGATGGCTGGTTTGAGCCCTTGTCATGACCTGAGTTCCTGCAAAGGCATGACTCAATCAACCAGCTGGATGAGAATATACCACAATATTTTACAGGGAATGGTCTCCAAACATAATACTAACCAAGAATATAAATGTCAGACAAACTGCAATCTGAAGGCTTCTTGAACAAATATAACTAGATGCTCAATGGCACTAGACCAATTTGAACACATACAAAACCAAGTTGCTAACAAAATCAGGAAAAAAGCAATCCCGCTAGGCCCATTACAGTGATTTGCCAAATTAACTACATATAGCCACAAGCATTATAATGACTAGTAAAGCATAGTAGGACTACATAAACCATGCCTATAACAATTACAACGCCAGCAATGCTTGGCTTATCACACTACTGCAGAGTGCGGTGGGTAGATACAGGTTTCCTGCATATTGATTTGGCAAAACAAAACAGAGAAAAATATGAAACAATTAAGAATCTGACAGTCTTTTTGCCCATTTAAGCCCCATTTCATTATTCCAAACATGCTCCCATCTCATTCATATTTCATGTGAAACCATGAAAATCAACAATATTTATTTGATAGTGCAAAATTCAGACATGAAACTATCAAATGTGATATTATATAATTACCAAACCTTAAAATCACATGAGAATGAGATCAACAGGCACAAAAGTCACCAAATTCTTCCTTAAAAGCAACCAAATACAACCTCCTCCTGGCAAAAAAGTGCAAACTTCCAAAAGAAAAGCTTCCAACATAGGGACACAATGTCACCAATTATAAGCAGAGGCCTTTAATAATTGAAGGAGCAATAAAGGGGCTAAATAACTTTATAAACTTTTTGCATGGGGGAGGATTGATTTGATACCATAACTTTTTATAAGGATAAAAATAGAAATATCAGAAATCATCGCTCAAGATAATTATTCACTACCTTTATTCATCCCTCACAGTCATTGAACTGTCAATTGTGTTCCTTTTTTTTTTTCTGAAGATGTAATTGTGTTCCACTTCAAGTTCATTTGTGGACATTTTTGATGAGACAAATATGATATGCATATTTAAAACACTATAAACTTGCAGTAAAAGTCAAACAATTACAACTGGAACTCCCACAAAGCAATGGCAAATATTTCTACATTTTTTTCTATAAGTACAATATTTTTTCAATTTTTCTGACAAGTTTTAGGAACTGATTTACATCATCTAATACTCTTCAATAAAGTAAAGTTGTTCGCACACATTTTCAATTTCCAATATCTGGACATTAGAAATAGACAAAACTAAAATGTTCCTAATTTTCTATCTTGATATCCTCCTTGCGTTTCTCACTTCACAACCATATCTTTCCCAGACAGAGATCCAGATAAAGCCAGTGAGGATGAAAATGACACAGAAAATCAAACTCAACGGTTCATGGAAAAAAAAAAACTAAATAAATAAAATAAAATAAAAAATCAAGCTAATGGCTGTCAAGATCTAACATCAGAATCATACAAAAATCTTGAGAAGATAAGACGTACACACGAGTTAGAGATTTATAAGCCGGTAGACATGTAGAGAAAAGAAAAGACAAAGAGAAAGGGGAGACGTCAAAGCACGAAACCTTTGGTGGAACCATGCGTGGAAGGTTCAGCGCGGATCAAGGGCGCCATAGAAGCCTTCTTGTTCTGCTGATCGTCGCCACGATCACCGGCCAAGACGCTCCAATCCTGCAACCCTTCCGCCGCCGCAGCAGCAGCGGTAGGAGCGGCCGAC
This sequence comes from Vitellaria paradoxa, assembly GCA_019916065.1. Taxonomy (NCBI): domain Eukaryota; kingdom Viridiplantae; phylum Streptophyta; class Magnoliopsida; order Ericales; family Sapotaceae; genus Vitellaria; species Vitellaria paradoxa. The sequence goes on from CM034240.1 coordinate 40,275,892, forward strand.
ACGACGGAAGGAGCGGCCTTCCGAGGAGCGGAGGCAGAATCGTCGGGACTGCAACAAGGCGTCGCTTTTTTCGGAGTTGTGGCCATTGTAGCGGGTTCGCAAGCTCACCAAATCCACCGCAGTAGCGAGTACAATCTACTGACATACAGCAATCCTCTGTGCACCACCTCTCTCCCTCTCTCTCCTCCACGCCACGGCCCTCTCTCTCTATATATGCATGTATATGTATCTCTGTGTGTAAGCGAATCACAAAAGGATCGAATGAGTTCAGAAACTAGGGCTTCTGATGAAGAATACGTATACACATATACGCATTCGCTAACAAAAAAAAAAAAAAAAAAAGCGAAAACGTATAAAGAGAGATTTTAGAGAGAGAGAGATACAGGGAAGCGGAGATGGAAGGGGGAGCCTCATATAGAAGAGGCACCACGTGGGGCAGCTCTTAAATTGAATCTTTTTTATTTTATTTTATTTTTAGGTTTTTTTTTTTAACTTTCTGATTTGGATTTACGAATTAGATAAGCGAGAGCGTTGGGAGGGGTGATAGGAGCATCTACTTTTGCTCGTAGACATATATTAAGGGACAGTGGTTGCTCTTGAAATTAGCATATGATAAGGCCAAAAGAATATGATATTATCGTTCAAAGCCTTGGTATTTTTTAATTAAGCTGTGTTTGGGAGCGTAATGATTCAACCATGGCCCAATTAAAAAAAAATTACAAAAATGCAAAATGACGAAGATGCACCTACTTTTTGTTTAACTTTACAATCTACACATTCAGACCCTATCTAAAGCATTAAAAAAAAGTGTCAAAAAAAATTTTTTAATTCTCAAAAATTTTACGATCTTACAATAAATTTTTTCCACCTCAAATTATCTAAATATATATAAATTTATATACATCTATTAATATCAAAAAATTTTTACAAATTTTAATAATTTTTCTACAAATTCCAATAAAATTCTACACTTTTCAAAATATTTTAACATAAAAATTAAAAAATTTCTGCTGAAATCCGTTCGAACGGACTAAAATTCGTTCGAACAGAATTATTCATCTTGAAAAAATGTAATTGAATCGTTATGCTTTAAACAACAAAAAGTTACGAAAGGTTTTTTTTTTTTTTGGTTGATTTAGACGCCCCTTAATTGATTTAATATTGACAAGGGAACATCAACCAAGGACGTATATCCAACTTGCCTACATAAAATTGATGGCAAATTAAAACACCGTTAGCTTTGATTATTTAAATTGGAAGGTAAATACTCTTGATTTTATCGTTTTATAATATGATAACTACCATTAATCACTTTAAAATTTGATTGTAAGATTTACATCTTGTCGTATATATCATAAAAATAAAGAAGAGACTTTTATATAGGTTTACAATGAAATGTATGTATAATAATAATTTACATACCAAAATAAATCTAATTACTTGCTAAAAAGTAAGATATAGAATATTCTAATATAGACAATATATATAAAAAATATCCAATATCTAATACAAAATATTTTAACAACGATTACAAAATATTTTAACAATGATTACTAGCCCTACCGCAAGGTGGAGAGCTGAGTGCGGTGCCTACCATTCACGTTAATATTATCCTACTTTTGTTTTATAAAAAAAATAAATATATATATATATTTTTTGTTTACAAATTTATAATCTAATTTGAGGTGATTGACAATTAATATTTAAAACTTGATGATAAATATCACAAGCCATTTATTATTTTAAAGTTGATATATATCACTGCCAGCTCAAATTGATACTTTTCAAGCTAAATGGACCCATTCCTTTCTCTTAATTATTTCCATCCACTTCAATTTTGGCCTATCTTACCCCGCCTTTATTATTCCCAATTTGAATACTGTCACCTCGTCTTATTTGGCAAATTTATTGATTTTCATTATATGTGACTAAAATGATTAACTGATTTTTTATAAAAATAATTTAATTCAGGCATGACATTATAAATTTGGATGGTTAATTCAGCTTATGAAACTTTCATGATTTATCATGCATGATTATTGAGTTTATTATGGTATCGTCAATGCTTGGATTGGTAAAAATTATGGCAACGTTAAAATTTTGCACAAATTGCAAGAAATATTATTGCTAGGAAAAGTATATATGGAAAATAATTAAAACTATGACTTTATCATGCATGGTTATTGGTGTCACGCATTATTATTGAGCTTATTACGAGTTATTAATACCCGAATTGATGAAAATTATGAAAAAATAAATAAATAAAATTTTGCACAAATTGTAAGAAAATTGCTATTGGGGGCAATGGACATGGAAAATAATTAAAACAATGACTTTATCATGCTTGGTTACAAGAATTTCTATTTTGACTAGTATTTATTGTGGTGACAAAACCGTTCTAATTATATTGATCGCTTGAGATGATTAAATATTTGAGTGTTGCGAAATTATAATGCACTAGATTTGAAGGAGTAGTGGTCATTCAAAATTACCAAGATTTACGTGTGATAAACTAGTGGTTGCAACCAAAAACCAACACTTCCCAAAGAGTAAAGGTAGTGGAGAATTAGGATATATATTTTTGCGTAGATGTATTTTTATATTTTATTACTAAGATGTTCAAATTGTACATATAAGAATGAGATTATTGTTATTTGATTTCGTATATGTGCATGGTATAACATGTCATACATCATGATCACAATTGTTACGTTCACAACATGTAGGCACATAAGAGTTTTCAACTATTAATCTTAATGACTTAACATATCATAAATTTTTAGGTATTATTTTTAGGATTTAAAGTGGTGGAGCTGAGTACTAGCTGATTTGTAGTTTAAACTTTCTATTTTATATTTGTACTATACTTATGGATATTTTTAAACTATATTTTATCTTTATTATTTCGTTTATATTTTATTAAATGAGAGAGAGGAAGATATGACGAGCAGTTAATAATATAAACAGGCGCGTACAAAGTTATAGGATGAGCTATCATTGAAGTTTAATGAAACACTCCTATTTCATATCACCTAAGTCATGTAAATAAGTGCATAAGAATCATTGGTTGAGTTGCTATTGAGCAGTAGTGAAGCACTCTTGTCCCATATCACCTTGGTGGAGTTAAGCAAAATATTGTCGTATGTATATTATATTCAACATCTCTCTTGTACAATATATTTTTAAAGTTATTCAAACACCGAATTCCATTAAAACTCTATGGTTAAGTATCATGCAGGGCTTATATTCCATTGAAATAATATGATTAAGCGTATTTAGGCAAGACTAATACCTGATATGTGACCTTTTGAAAAGTCCTTGCGTTGAACTTAACTGAGTTCAAAGTTAACAATATTGTTTCATAAAAATGTAGAGTCGTTACTTGATTTAATTGAAACATTGTAGTTAAGCATACTTGGGTGAAACTAGTGCTAGGATGGGTGACCCTTAAGAAGTCCTTATGCTACGCCTAATCGACCAAAAAATAAATATATAATATTGTATTATGAGGATATGAATCATTATATTTTTTTTTAATTACAAAAGATTTCTGCTAAAGAGTTATTAATGAACAACTAGAGACTCACTCGGTCTCCTTTATTTATAGAGAACTCAAGTTAAAACAAAAAATAAATTAGTAAATCCTAAATAACGTTGGATTTATCCCTCGTTTGGTTAAAGGCTTATGTTTATTAAAGTCATTCACATCTTACATCTACAATATTTATTTATTTTTAAATATAAAATACAACAAAATATGATTTAATTTAAAAGGAATGGGTGTGTGCAATTTACTTTTCAGGTATTATTTTAAAACCTGGCAACTCAGTGCAAGGTCTAAAATAATTAGATGTAAACATTACTTTACCAATTCAATAGGTAAATTCTAAAATAAGGCATTCTTTTTTCATTGCTATATGTCTCCTTAATTTAGGCCTAAGTACGCATTATGATCTTGTTAATCTCTTGAATTAAAGTATAAATTTATTAAAATGTTAATTTCTGAATTAAGTTTTTTTTTTTTTTTTAATTTCTCGTTACGGCCCCTTGAAAGTACGGCACAAGGCCGGTATCGTAATGTACTTCAATTTCCCCGCTCATATGTCCCATCTCGGACGGCATATAGTCCCCACCACAATAATGGAGCTCCTCCCTGCATGATGGGTACATATGCATTGACCAAATTTTCTCACTATTGGTTTGAGAAAATCCCAAAAACGCTTTAACCTTTTATTTTACCTAAAGGTAACCCCAAGGGGTTAGATGGGATGGTCTTGAACTGGGATTTAGGGGCTTACCACCCCAAGGTCTCAAGTTCAAGTCTCCTCTCTAGCAAAAACTTGGGGCCAGCCTCCCGGGCGCAAAGCGTAGTAAAGGTTGGTAGGACGGGCCTCCTTGGCTGGACGAACCGTATCCAGTTCTTGGGTGTGGGTCCGACTCCCCGCCGCTACGCGAGTTCGCGATTGACCGCTATACATGTTGAGGGGCCGGTATGTGTGGCACAAACCAAAAGAGATTCACTCTCTAGGGGTTTGGCCTAGAGAGTGAATCTCTCGAGGTTAAATCATTTTTTTTTTTTTTTTTTTATTTTACCTAAAGGTGTTAAAAAAAAGGGTAAAAAAATAGCACCTAAATAAAAAATCGTTCACATTTTTTCTCATTAAATGTCAACAAATAATTTAGTCGTGCTTTAGATTAAAGTGTAAAAGTTATAAAATTTAATTATATTTATATATCACGTAGAAGCTTAATTATGAATTTATGGAAAAATCGTTGACAAAGATATAGACAATTTTTTTTTTTATAATTGAGTCTCTTTAAAAAAATAAAATAATATTTTTAATATAGAATTAAGTAAATATATATATATATATTTATCAATTTTTTGTAAAAGAGTTTTTTCAACTAATTTCGACTGTAAGATATAAATTTTCTTAAATTTAAAAAATTTCATCATTTTTGTATTTTAATTCAAACCATGCAAAAATTATGTGTTGTTTTTAAATTAAACAAAAATTGGGAGTTTTTCAATTAAAATCCAAGAAAATATAGTGTAATTATCTATAACATAGGATGATATTATAAAATAGTTGTATTATTATATAATAGATCCAAATCAACTTACGGGGCGTTTGGAGCGTCGAAAAATAACGAAAAATGTGATTTGGTAATTTTTTGACGTTTGGTGTACAATCATCAAATCACGTTTTTCATAATTTTTGACTTTTGTGTCAACTTTTCGAAGAGAGAATAAGTTCGAATGATTTTTTTGGGTCTGTTTAAACGGTTTTATGTCAGAATTTTTTAAAAGTCGTTAAAAATTTTTGATATTTGTAGAAAAGTTATTGGAGTTTGTGAAAGTGTTATTAAGATTTATGAAAATTTTATTGGGGTTTGTAAAAATTTATTGAAATATGTAAATATAAATAAATTTATAAAAATTTCACAATGTAAGAGAATGACAAAATGTGTTAGGGAGATTTTAAAAAATTTTAAAAATTTTCAGAGATTTTTAAAAGTTGTCCGTAACTTTTACACACGCCAAAGAGACCCTTAATTAAAATTGGGTCGATTGAATAAAATTGCGTAAAATCATTGATTCAATTATAAACCAAAAAATCAATCCTCAATAACAGCCAAATGGATTATGAATCAAACATGAACGCAACTTAAACCATCCACCCATACCTCCAATCACAATAACCAAATATTTAAATCAAGAATCGTGTTCGTTTTGAAGAAAAATGGGAAGTATGAAAAGGAGGGAACAAAAATGAGAGAGATTGATACGTTTTTATTCGTTTGATTTGGAAGGAAAATAAAAAGGAAGGAAAATGGGGAGGGAATAACAAACTCCCCCACCCACCAAAACTAGTTCATCCAATTTTGGGCGGAAGAGAGAATAGGAAAAATAGGATTTGAGGAGGCTAATATTATTTTAGATGATAGTTACGCGACATTAAATTATGAATTATTTAATTAAAATTAGATAATTTATAATAAAAATAAGTTTGAAAATTAAAAAAAATTAATTGTTATGAATTATCTTATTTTAATCGGATGACTTATAACTTTAATGTTATATGACCAATCCTTTTTTGAGAGAGAGAGGAGAGAAAATAATGAGGAAGACAAGGGTGGGTCCTATAATTTTTAAAATAAATTTTTGCATAATGTTTAAATAATATATATATATATATATATATATATATATATATATATTTCCACACAATTTTTTTTCCATTTTTGAATGGTGAGTCTCACACTTTCTCTACTACTATTTTCTTTTTCCATCCTCCTGCCAAACAGAGAAAAAAATTCTGAACTTCCGAGTAATGCGAAGGCAACGCGACAGAGGCATGTACTAGTTTGCCTGTCTTTTAGCTGGGGCGAAGAGATAGTACAGGGATGGATCTGGGAAAATAAAAATAAATAAATAAATAAAAAGAGATTAAATAAAATAGTTTCTGGGAAAACAATGAAAGACCATGGACCTAGAACAGTCTGGAGACAGTCCCGTGTTCTGCCTCTCTGGATGTCACGGCGTCCCATTCACATGTTCCCTCGTGTGACCGCTTCCTGCCAACGTGGCCTGGATCCAGGAATATCCACTCTTAACACCGGCTCCGTGGGGAGTTTTACAAAATAAAATAAAATTTTATAAATTTCTACAAATACGAATTATGAAATAATAAAATTTAAATTTTTTTACTCATTACATAAATTACAAGACATTTATTTTTACAATTTTATTTTATTTTATACACTTTTATACAACTCCAAACACACCTACTATTTTCTTGAATTTATTATTCATTATTTAGGAGATTTTAAAATATCAAATGCTACTATATTAACTATTACTAAAATAATTATATAAATGCATGCTACCCTTTCAAGTATTACTATGCAAGCGTTGTTTCGCATGTCAATATTCATTAAATTTTATAAAAAATTATAAATTTTTTTTCAATTTTTGTCAATTAAATTTCGTCCTGTATCACTTTTACACCAAATTTTTTTTAATTTTTTTTACCATCCAAATACTAATGTCATGCCCATAACTTAATTGTTCAGGACAGACGGTATGAGAATGTAAAAACTAAATGAAATCAATAAAAGTTAGTCTAAATTCCATTCTCATTGAGTTATAATCATCGATATATCAAAAATCATCATTCATTCCCATATCAAATAATATTTGAATACATTATCGTCAATTATCAATAACATAATCCACTTTAACAACATTTTCAATGATTGTATCAAAAGTCTGCACAGTTAGAATAAATATAATAATCCTGTTTATAGCTCTTCTAATAATAATGTCACAAATATAAGCATCGGACCCACCTTTTGGGTCACACCACTTATAATACTAACAATTCAACTCTCAGTTAAGAAAATTAAACACAAATATTATCATTCAGAGTTAAAGCTAGAATTAGGCTACTTTAGCCTAAGTTGCCTATGTATCCCACTTTAGGAATCAGGTCACTGTAGTTCCTAAATTTATATCATTTATTTTATAACCAAACTCATGATCAACTAGATAAACCATACATCTTATCAATCAATGTCACAATCACATTATATCAACATCTCATTATAAATGAATATAAATGTAATTGCATACAATGGGATGTGATGGAATGCAACGTCAATGCATGTTCTTTAATTTCCATCTACTCTCAACCTTATCATGAGACGGGTGATGCTTAATTAGTAAAGCACACGGGGTCATCAATCACACCGTTTACGCTTATGGTGAGCATATATCTCAATATATATATAAACTAAGTGGGAAATTGTGTTACACTCCCACTGTTGTAAGACTTAGAGAAACCGTGTTACACCCCTTGGCCCTTCTATTAGGGAACCATGCTACACTCCTAGTCATGCATCTGCTTTCTTAAAGTAGAAAATCAATATAAATTGCAGTTGGGGAACCATGTTACACCTCCAATCAACTAGGACTTAGGAAAACTGTGTTACACCCCTGACTCTTTTGCTAAGGAATTGTGTTACACTATTGGTTAGTTATCTACTTAGCTCAAGCAAGAAATCAATATAAATAGTATCTCAAGATTAACGTTCTAGTTCTAATAATTAAACTCTAGTCATATATCGACTGAGAATCATCCAATATTTTTAAAATCTCATTTTATTATTTTCTCAAAAATATGGATCATGTTCATATATATAACTCGTGCCTTAGCACGTCACAATATAATTATGGCACTCTTGGCTAATCAACAATTACAATATAAAATCGGATGATGCACCTAGCCCCATGCACATGATATGCTTAATCATGTAAATAAAAATCATCTCAATATATAAACACATTCTCATTAGGCTTGAAAATGATTTAGGGTTCATTCCATCATTAGAAATCTATAATAATTTAATTTAGACACAAAAATATATTTAAAAACCAAATTTAACATTCTCTGAAAATTTGCCATACTAGCGTCCGGACATCTTTACCAATCGGTTCGAATAGCAGAATCCAATGCCTAGTTCCAGGTTCCGTTTTCAACAAAACCCAAGTTCGATTCATCTACCAAATCACTCATTCAAGCCTCAATCTCAACAATAACTTATGTATAAACACTTAAATACTTAAATCACATGTTCCTTAAATACTTAATCAAAAATAATTCAAATATATTCAAGATATTCACATTTATATGCATATATACACCCACATTCATATATACACATATATATATATATGCACAAATTTCATGATATTTCACCAGATCAAGCACATATACGTATCAAAATCATCCTAATAGTGTCTAGAACACAAATATAAGTCCTACCTACCTCGAATTCGAAGAGAAAAGAAGAAAAAATGGAGAAAACCAGTTAAGCTCCCAATCTTTAAAAGCTGATTTTTTTTACCTCGAGCTAAATCACTGAAAATAGATGTCACTATGACATTCACGGCATCGAATACTATTCCCATCTGCCAACCTTCCGCTCCAAATCACACTTTCTCTCTCTACTCTTTCTCTTTCCTCTCTCTCTTTCTCTCTTCTTTGGCAGCCAAACCCCCCAAAGGAAAAAGAATAGAAAAAGAAAAGGGAAATGAGGGAAGGAAAAAAAGAGCTAGGCTCTTGGCCCAATATCTAACTAATTACCAATTCATATTATATCAGGCTCAGGAAAAATAAAATAAATCAATCTAATCTCAAAATAAATATTTTATTGGCCTAAAATAATATATAAATAGCCAAAAATAAATACTGAGTATTACAACTACCATAAAATAATGTGACGGTGATAATTTTAAATTAAAAAAATTAATTAACAATTGAAGTGGTAAACTCGTATTTATGTTACATTGTTATGGTATTTTTTTATTTTATAGTTGTTAGCGCTTGTATAGTTGCCATTTTAATTGGCAATCTCCGAGTAAATATTTTGTTTGTAATTTCCTTTAGATTAGTTTTAAAAATGTCATAAGTTTGATATAATAATACACTTGCACATGCTAAAAAGTGTTTATATATCATGTGAGAAGTTTGGAAAAAAAACTAAAGAAGAAAATGAAAGGTTGGCGCTTCAGTAGAAGCTCACAGTTTTCTCTTGCCCGTGAGAATCCTTTTTGGACTTTGGAGAACATGGTTTAGAAAGCAATGTGACTCAAGAGCCAGTTGCGACTTTTTTTTGCCCGTGAGCAACCTGCAACCTCTGGAACCATCAAGCCCAGATTCCAGAATGCCTAGTGAGCAAACCGTGAGAAACTCGCACCGGTGAGCAGCCCATGATAATGTCCAGAATGTTTTAGATCTATCCAAATGTCATTTTTACCCTTTCTTTTTGCTATAAAAAGTTAAAATATTTTCCCAAACCCTAACCTCTTAACCTCCTCTTTCTTACCCGTTACCTTATTGAGTTTAAAAACAAAAAGAATGATGACTATGCTTCAAATTTGAGAGCTACTTCATCTTTTCCTTCTTTGGCAAAGAACAATTAGTCCTTAACTCAAATCTATTGGATTTTTTCAAATCGAGGAGCTTCTATGTGGGTGGAAGGTTATTCATCTCCACAATCAATATAACACTCGGTATTTATTTTTAACCATTTATGTATTATTTTTGGCCAATAAAATATTTAAAACGAGATTAGATTGATTTATTTTATTTTTCCTGGACCAGGTTTGGCTTGAAGTGGATTGGGTTGGACATCTGGGCCAAAAGTCCAGCCTTTTTCTACCTTTTCTTTTCTTTATTCTTTTTCTTTCTTTTTTTGGCTTTGACCATTCGAGAAAGGGAGAGAAAAGATAGATGAGAGAGAGAGAGAGAGAGAAAGAGGGTTTTGGGAAGGAAGATTGGTAGATCGGGGAAGTATTTGACACCGTGAACATCATGGTAGTGTCCATTTCATGTGGTTTTGCTCGAGTGAGAAAAATTGACGTCAAAAGTTTGGAGGCCAAAACTAAAATCTTCTCTTTTCTTTTTTCTTCTTCAGATTCGAGGTAGATGGAACTTATATTCATATTTTAGATATTGTTAGAATGATTTTGATATATATATGCTTGGTTTGGTTGAATATAATGAGATTCGTGTATATATATATGCATATATAAATGTGTATATATATACATGGATATAAATGTGAAGATTTGTATACATTTGAGTTATTCTTCGATTAAATGTTGCATAAACATGTGATTTAAGTATTTAAATGTTTATACATGAGTTATTGTTGAGATTGAGGCTTGGATAAGTGATTTAGGGAAGATTTGGGTTAGGTTTCTTAGAAAATGAAACCAGGAATTAGGCATTGGTCTCTGGTTTCCAGGCCAGCTAGACAGGGTGTTCGGACTAGGGGTGTTCGGACTGCTGCCTAAGATGTCCAGACAGCAGTGTCTGGATTGCAGTTTTGGTGTTCGAACACTAGGTTTGGCAAATCCTAAAAATGTTATACTTTGATTTCTAAAAACATGTTTTGCACCCAAACTTAATTATTATTGATCTTTAAAGATGAAATAAATCCCAAATCATCATCAAGACTAATGAGAATGCATGTTTGTATTAAAATGATATTTATTTATATAATTAAGCATATCATATGCATAGGGCTAGGATTGCATCTTCTGGTTTGATATTATGGTTATTGATTGGTTGAGAGTGCTATGTTGATAGTTTGATATGTCGAGGCACGGGTTATATATTTGGATGGGATTCATGATTTGAGAAAAATGATAAAATGAATTTTAAAAATATCGAATGATCTTAAGTCGATATATATGACTAGAGCTTAATCATTTAAAGTTGAAACGTTAATTATGAGATATGATTATGTAATTTGCTCCAGACTACAGTAGGACCCTGCTTGAGCTAAGTAGATCACTGACTAAGGGTACAACATGATTCCCTTGTAGAAGGGTCAAGGGGTGTAACACGATTTCTCTGAGTCTTATACTAGTGAGGGTGTAACACGATTCTCTACTCGGTTTATATATATATTGAGATATACATTTACCGTAAGCATAAACGGTGTGGTTGGTGACCCCACATGCTTTGCTAAGCGTCACCCGTCCCAAGATAAAGTTGAGGGTAAATGGAGACTAGAATATACATTGACATTGCATTCCATCACATTCTATCGCATGATATTGCATTTATATCCTTTTATATTGAGAGGCTGATATAATGTGATTGTGACATTGATTAACGAGACGTATGATTTATCCAGTTGATCATGAGTTTGGTTACAAAATAAGAGAAATAAATTAAAAATTACAGTGACCTGATTCCCAAAATAGGATACATAGGCAACTTAAGCTTGAGTAGCCTAAGTCTGGTCTTAACTGTAGATAATAATAATTGTGTTTATTCTCTTTCACTGAGAATTGAAATATTAACATTATAAATTGTGTGACTCAAGGTATGGATCTGCTATTTACATTTATGATGTCATTATTTTGAGAGATATAAAATGATTATAGCACATATTTGACTGTGCATAGCTTGGATGTTGTCACTAAGGATGACGCAAAAGTAGATTATATTATTGTTTGATTTATGATAATGTGCTCAAATATTATTTTGTATGAGAATGAGAGACATTTGGTAATATTTTAATTGATGTTTATGATATAGACCTAACTTGGATTAGGTTTTAATTGGTTTTATTTGATTCCCATATTCTTATGCCATCCATCTCGAATTATAAGGTGATGGTCGTGATCGTCAAGGTGTGTTGCAGGAGTCAAGCAAGCAAGGTTATGAGCTCCTCTATAAGTAGATAAATGAGTATTTGATTGAAAATTTGTAATCTCCTCTTTATAACCTTGTAACATTTTTTATATAGTGAAAATGGTAATCTAATCCCTGTGAAGGATCTGGAATTTTTCTCCTTTGAGTTTAAAGGAGTTTTTCCCTTGTCAACAAATTTCTATAACTCTTGTGAGTTTTATTGACTTATTGCTAGATTTAAACTTTATAGCATCTAGTTTTTAGATCTGAAAATAGAGGTCACTTAGATTGTTTTGTTTGTGCTTGAATTTGGGCACTAGTAAGTATTTTGGGACTTTCAAATTAGTCTTTAAAAATTTTTTGTTTTAAGCTAGAGTGAACTTCAATTTGATTATTAAATCCATATAAATGAAGTAGGTAAATTTTATTTAAAAATTGAAAGCCAACTTTAAAAAGCATTTTCAATATTATTTTTTGATTGGGAAACACAATTTATTAATGCTATATTTGGAGCATGGATTTGTGGAGAAAAAAGAAAAAAATAATAAGAAAGTAAAACTTATAACTTGTGTAATTTTTGTATACGTAACCAAGTAAAAGTTAAAATTTGATGATAAAGATATATTCATTTTAATCTTAATTTTCTAACTCAATAAAAAAATAAATTAAATTTGATTTTTTTTTTTACTTTGTTTTACACTTTTATCATTTTCCTTCACTTTTTGTTTTTCTTCACAAATCTATATTCCAAACATAGTTTAAGGGATTCGATCCTGACCGGGTGAGCATATAATAGAAAAACTTAGGGTGTTTTTAGTGAAAAAATATGAAACTTTTTGTATTTTTTATCCTTCTGTTATTACGTGTCACTTTTGGAAAAGTTGCGTATCTAGTAGGAAGTTGTAAAAATTAAAAAAAAATATTAGAAAAACTTAGAGAAAGTTAAAAAAAATTAAAGAAAATTATATCAAATTTTAGTGGAGAAAATTAAAAAAGAATTGACAAATTTTAATGAAGAAAATTAATAAAAATTAGTAATTAATAAAAAAGGTAAAAGTTTACGATTATCAAACGCACCCTTATCCAGCGTTTGCGCATTCGAACTTCTAGCTTAAACTATGTAGTATTTTTTTTTATTTTTTATTTTTTTTAACCTACCCAACCAAAAGAGACGCTAAAGTAAAACCTTAGCATCGTTGGCGTTCAAGATCATTCATTAGATCAGAGAGTACACTCCTTTTAAAGAGCCGTAATAAGTACAGACACAATTATTTGTTTTTAATAAAAAGTCTCATGACTTGTTTATTTGTTTGGTGGATAAAAATTTGGTGAAAATTTTTATTATTACATCTTTGTACATTTTTATCTTCTCAAAATTTAAAAAATGTTCAATACCTTTTAAAAAAAAGTCGATAATTAGAATTTGATTAATCAGATAGTAAAAAATTTTTCGACATTCTCATCATGGACTTTCAAACTACTAAATGACACCTACTTTGAGTTTTTGGGCCGTAGAAATTATTTCGACAGATTATAAAAACTATTCTGACGGATTCGTACAACCAGCTTCTGTCCAAATAGATTGTAGAAACTGTTTTGATCATTTCGACAGATTGTAGTGTAAATGAGCCATAATTGATATAAAATTTTAAATCCGTTCAAACGAGAATCTTATTGATCATATCTAAAAAATACGGTTTGAGATGTGTGCACTAAACACAAAAAAATTTTCTCAAATCATATTTTATCTCACTTTTTATTATTTCAAACACACCTTATGTAACATTTTATCACACTTTTTATTATTTCAAACACACCTTATGTAACACACAAGTGCAGTAATTTGAGCTGCATTTGAATATATATGGACATTATATACGTATTTTTTTTTTCAAATCTGCATTTGTTAAAAATGAACGCCACATATCTGTACTTCAAAAAACAAATTCTATTTGGAGTACGAAAAATTTTTAAAAGATTCTTAAAAAATTTTAAAAATTTTTATTTTCTTTAATTAAATTTTATTATGTATCACATTTCATTACTCCAACACTAGCTTTTGATTTATTTTTTTTTTTAACTTTCTCAAAACTACAAACGCTCCGGAAGCAGCAACGCAACTTGGGCTACTCTTTTGTACTCAGGAATTGAATTAAATTGTAGTGGAATTAATGAATGTTGGAAAAGAATGTTCATTTCTTTTCTTTTTGTTTTTGTATTTTTTTTTAGGATAAGATAAAATAAAATGATTACTTTCACTCTTTTTTTGGTTGTTAAGTTAAATAATGTTAAAATAAGATAATTATTTTATTTGAATATTAAATTAAATAAAATGAAATTAAAAAAATTGTAGGTGGGGTGGGCATTGGGGTGGAGGAGAAATTGTTGGCCAGGGATGGTGATGGATGAGAGGTGAAAATAGATGAGTGGTGGGCGAGTGAGTGTCCATTTGGTAAAAAATATCACAAAAAAAAAAAAAAGCCGGTACTAGCTTTTTGATTTAATTTTTTTAGAATAATTAAATTTATCTTTTTATATTTAAAACTTCTACTAAATATTGAAGGACAAAAATATTAAATTAATAAAAAATTAAAAAATTAACTATTAAAAAATTAATTTTTTTCTCTTCTTGAACACAAAAAAAAGCTGAATACTAACTAATTACTAAAAAGTCAACATTCTTTATTTCTTTTCTTTTCATACTCAACTTGGGTGTAATCGGTGCTTGGTGATGGTTGTAGGATTACTCATTACTAATAAGCAGTAGTGGACTAAGGATTTTGGGTACGAGGCTAATATAAAAAATTTTATATTGAGTGAAGAGTAAGGTGGTCAAACACTGTATAATAGAAAAAAAAATTTTTATTTATAAGAATATTAAAAGATGTTTAAAAGTTAGAGGGGCAAACTTAGGGGGTGTTGTGGCCCCCGCTCGTGTCCCTTGGGACCACTCCTACTAATGAAGTCCAGCTAAAGAAGTCAATGATAACGCCTTTTTTTAATTAAAAAATATATATCAAATTTTACTTAAACTATATTTGAGATTGTATTAATTTTTACCCCTCTCTTATTATCTTTCTTAAAGTTCTTCTCGTTCAAATTAATATTTTTAATTAGACATTTTGAATTAAAATAATATTATCAAACAAATAATAAATACATATCAAAATATAGAAAGTTATAAAATTATAATATATAAAATTTGAAAAAAAATGTGAAAGTAGGGATAAAACCACTTTCTCTTTCGAATATTTTTCATGGGACAATTTGTGTACGTTGAATTATTTTTTATTAGAAAAATATAGCGAAAAACCTTTTCTCATGTGAAACAGTGTTTGAAGAGACTAGTTTAATTAAGTTTTCTGAGGGCCATTAAAAATTTAACAGATTGTTAATTTTAGAGCCCACGTAAATTATATTGAACATCTTGAACTTAAGTCATAAAAAAGAAAAAGTGTCGGAAAAGATTTACTTTAAAAATATTTCACCGATGTTATGTTTGGAAAATGAATTTGTGAAAAAAAAAAAAAAAGAAAAATGAAGAGAAAATAAAATTTATAATTTTTATACACTTAACCAAGTAAAAGTTAAAATTTGTTAATAAATATCTATTAATTTAGTTTTATTTTTCTAACTCAATAAAAAATAAAAAATTTGATTTTTTCATTTCATTTTATATTTTTATCATTTTTTTCACTTTTTCTTTTCCTCCACAAATCCATTGTCCAAACATAGCCCAAATACAATTTCATTGTCTTCATTTTAAAAATTATTCAACTTCCAAACATGTTTGAATTTAATCCATTTAAATTTTCATATACACGTTTAAATTTTTATGAAGAATATCGAACATAATTAAATGGGTAAAATATTACACTAATAATACTCACCCTCATTTTACATCAAACCAAACACACCATTGGATGGGTTAGCGCTTTCCTTAAAATTTCAAAGTAGTCATCAACGACAAAGAATATTGTACTTTAAAGTTTGAAAACGCACCTAGCTTGTTTGACAAAAATAAGAGAATGAGAAGCTCAATAATGTCAAAGCTACTTATAAATTAATAAGAGGAGAAGGCACTCGAAGCAATTTCATAGTTTGAAAAGACATTGGGGACGACCTTTTTAATTTTTTAATTTCTTTTTTCTACGTGGATAGTTTGCTGGCTTTTTGAACGTTGAATGTCTAATGGGTTGGTCAATTAGGTTTAATACTTTAGTAAAATTATTGACTAAGACCATACATATATAATGACCCTTAATTATTGTATCTATCCTGTCAGTGACAACATGCATGGGAAGGCCATTATTTTTGGGATGTGGATCCTAATAGACTTCCACTCGATCATGATGCTTGCTTTTGAATTCATGCTTCTTCAAACGCCCCTCCTCAGCAAACTCCATTTTGCATTAGAAAAATTAAATTAAGGTTTGATTTGGCAAAAATAGTTGGTGACTCAACTATTAGTTATTAGTTTTTTTATTATTTTTTAAAATATTAAATTTATTTTTTACTGTAACGATCCGTATTCATATAATACAATATTGTCCGCGCTTGGTAAGTTACTTCCCAGGAGGTCACTCATCCTAGTACTGCTCCCACTAGAGCACGCTTAACCCTGGAGTTCCCACTGAATCCAGTACCCTCACGGCTTTAAAACATGTTGTTGCATATTGATATCGAATACTACATATATGCCACTTCCTTCCACGACCAGGCGATATAGGATGGGAGGCATTGCTTCTCTGCTTCACCTCCCGCTTCACTCTCCTGCAGGCAGAGTCCCTCACGGGTAGGTCTCTCACAATCCCTCACACTTACATTTTAAATTTTTTTAAATATTAAAAGATAAAAATACTAAATTAACAAAAAGTTAAAAAACTAACTAATAAAATAGTCCGTTACAAAAAGATAACTCTTCTTTTCTTTTCAAACTCAACCTAAAAATAAAAATATAGTTTAGAGGTTAAGAAGTAATTAATATTATAACTTACCAGAAAAATGTAATTAATATTATCACATGATTCTAACAAGACACGATAAAACAATAAAATTTTATTGTGTGAAATATGAAATTAATCTTTTGACTTTAAATTAATATGATTTGATTAATTTTGAAACAAATTAATTATTTAATGTGTCTATTAAATTTTTAATTATTTAAACACAAATACAAAATAGACAATGATTATAAAATCCCCATTGTTTAAGCTCGCGAAAGAAGGAAAAAAAAAGGGGGGATCAGTATGACTTGAATTGCTCACCAAAAGGGATTGAATGTAAATTTAGGTCCAAATTTTATTTCAATCAAGTTTAGATTTATATGTATATGTCTAAATCTAATACGTTTTAATAAAAAATTAGTATAATTTATATTATTTTAATTTCATTCATATTATACGTAATACATCCATATCTGCTTAGTAGAAATGCTAGAAAAGTGAAAAGAAGGAAATTCAAAAATGGTAATCGATAGATATTTCTTCATTTGTGGAAATTTTTGGGAGATGAAAGAGGATAAATATTTTTTCATTTTCTATTCTTAAAGTTGTTTGGTTACAGAGAAAAAAAATGTAGAAAATATATACTATATACATATATTTATATATAACACTTTTTACAATTTTTTTTTTTAAATATAGGTGACCCACGATAAAATAAATACTTTTTTTTTTCTTTTACTTTCCTCATATCTTTGCATTTTTACTTTTCCTTCGAAAGTAGAGATGTATAATTTAGTACCAAAAAAACTTCTCTATCTACCTTTTTTTATCCCTTTGGTTTTGCGCCTAAACCAAACAATGGATAGCTAATTATTCCTCCATTTCCCCTCCCATTCTCCCTCTAAACAAGCAAGCTATAATCTTGCCCTGAAAGAGGTAGTCGAGTTAGTTCGGATGGCGGGCTGAAGGGTCTGGGACCAATAGGTCCCGGGTTTGACTCCTCTTGGGGGCAGTCATTCATCTAATTGTAGAGGGCCATCTAACAGCTTTCTCGGCTGAGCCGGTTAGCCAGGGCTTACCTAGGCTGGTTTACCTCCTCGTTGTTCTTTACCGGCTAGGACCACGGGGTGGGCTTCACCCAGTGTGCACCCATGGGTAGCGACTGCGGGCTTTTCCCCGACCCCAGAAGCAAGTTATAATCTTAACAGCTTCATCATTTACCACGCATCTATTCACTTTTTCAAGGATAATTAATTTATAAAGTCAAAATACTATAGTTAAACCTAATATGATTACACGATTTAATGCACGCAAGCTTATCCGGACACTCTGAGATATCAAAAAATATGATTACACGGTTTAAATACTATACCTATAATATAGGTGTGGTTTGACACACTTAATTCTGTTTATTTTGCACATAAAATTAACACACGTCACACTGTTAGGTATTAAATATTGAATAAACATTTGTAAAAATTAGTAAAAAATGATAAAAGTTGATAAAAATTAGAAAAAAATTGATAAATTTTAATTTTGTATTTGGTGAAAAAATTTGAAAAAATTAATGAAATAAAACTACCTAGCGCCACGCTTTTTTGCAAATTTTTATAATATATTTAAGTTTATGATAGGTAAAAAGGAAATAAAATTTTGTAGTATATTTAAATTTAAAAATGAGCATATCTAATATGTAAATATATAATTTAATTGATAAATATAAATTTTGTAAAAATAATTGTGTCAAAAAATAGAAGCATTTATAGTAAAAAGAGAAAGAAAAAATACCCTGTAATAAATTATCATAATTTAACCATATACTGAGAAATTGGCAACACTAATTAATAGAGTGTAAATACCCACTGATATTATATAAAAAGACCTGAAAGATAAAATAAAATAATTAAAAAAAATTAGAGCATAATACCATTATAAATGACACATTTTTTAAAAAAAATTTGTGATGGTATTACGCTCTAATTTTTTGTAATTAAATGACATATGTTTTTTAAAAAATTGATTTATTTGTATTTTAACCTACTAACCAACAAAAATATATATATATATTAGTTAATTCATTTTAAAAATGACCCAAATATTTTTAGTAATAGCAAAATGACCTATTATAAATTTATCAAAAATTAAAAAAAGCAAAACACGCAAAAAAATAATAATAATAATAATCAGAATTGACAATAAAAAAACACACACAAAAGGGAAAAAAAAAAACAATTGGGTTAACTTCCCTCCAAACCCCTCACACTTCAATATATAGATAGATTATTTTGAAAAAATACAAATATTAACATAATACAAATGCGTTAATGAAAATTGATATAATATTAAAATAAATTACTTATTTAATATATTAATTGGAGGGTGTCATCCAAACTCATGGCAAGCATCTGTGTTTCGAACATGTGGGGAACATCTACGCTTCCATTTATTCAACACATCTATAATGGCAAACACGGGAGAGGAGAAACTACCTTGTTCACTACACCTCACTACTACAAAAATGCATGAACATCACAACTTTTAAGCGTGATGTTTCACTTTTTATCTCAGTCACAAAAGCGTGATTGATTCATGTGAGATTGTAAGTCACCTCTTTTTATCACAGTTTACAACCGTGATCGAAAACTTACAACAATCACACACTAAAAGCGTGATCTTTATGGTAAAAACTGAGATGAAAAGAAATCTCATATGATCTTTTATGTATTTTGATCTTACTTTTTTTGAAAAATCGTGATCAAATATAAACAAATAATCACGCTGAAAAAATGGATTAATTTTAAAAATAATAAAAATCCACATAGCAACTTACTATTACGCGATCATAGCATCGTTTGCCACCTTATCATTATAGCAACCTTATATATTTTATATTTTTTTGTTGCTGCTGAGAATCGAACCCCTGCCATTCCTTTGGAAGTTAGTATAGTTGACCGTTAGTCCAACCTATCATTTATATATACATTTTGCACATTAATATATATAAACAAATTTTTATCATTTTAGGGGTTACTAAAAGTAATAAAATTATATTATTTTAAGTTTTTTTCAATAATTTATTATGACTTTTGTCAACCAATTAGTAGTTAAAAGTTACATTTTTTCTGATCAATTGATCGAAAAAAATGATAAAAAATTTACTTTTATTTAATTATTTTAACTTTTTGCAACAACTTGAAATCGTAAGTAATATACAGAACAATATGAATACTTAATAAATAATTTATGAATATCTATTATATTTAATTAAAAATAATCTCAAATCTTTTTCTTATTTTCCTTTACTCTTTGTGTATAGCATATACTTAATCATAACTCACTATTTATAATATATTTTTCTTCATTCTGTATTATATTTTTAAAAGTAATTAGGTCGCGTTTAGTCTTATTCTAGAAAATTATTGTTCAAAACAAAATTTTTGAAAACTAATTTAAAATTTGATTTGTAATACAAAAAATATTTTTAATGATTATATTCAAAAATTATTTCTAAAAAAACAAAAAAAATGAAAATTTTTATTATTTTTATTTGTAAATTTTTATCACTTCCAACAAAATATAAAATAATGTCACTTTTAATATAAATAATATTAAAGATACACTAAATATTTATTAGATACTAAATATTTAATATTCAACTCGTTATAAGTTATACAAATTATGAAAATTACTTCCATATATTTACTGAAAAAATAATAATTATATATTTAGCGTTATTTAAATTTGATTTGGTAAATTTAGTTTTAACATTAATTTAAAATTTTTTTGTTTATTGATCCATGATTATAGTTCCTATATCATATTCAATTAATTAAAATAAATAAACATAAATAATATTAAAGATACACTAAATATTTATTAGATATTAAATATTTAATATTCACATCGTTATAAGTTATACAAATTATGAAGACTACTTCCATATATTTACTAAAAAAAATAATAATTATATATTTAGCATTATTTAAATTTGATTTGGTAAATTTAGTTTTAACATTAATTTAAAATTTTTTTGTTTATTAATATATAATTATAGTTTTTATATCATATTCAATTAATTAAAATTAATAAATAAATGTTACAATAAAGTTTACAAAATCTAATTTAAATCATATAAGATGATAAACAAAATTATTTCAGAGAGATATAAAGAAAAAAATAATAATATTATCTCTCATCCTTTTAATTATCTCGTTTTTTTTTTAAGATATAATTTTACTCACTTTTTGATCTCTGTTTTTTCTAGAGATGTTTTCACTGATCTTTTATCTTAGTTTTTTCTATAGATAGTTTTCACTAATTTTTTATTTCAGTTTTTTGTTGAGATGATTTCCACTGATCTTTTATCTCGTTTTAAATACAATCACGATTTTAACAAAAATGAGATAAAAAGTATTAAAAGTAACTTTTTATCTCAGTTTTTTAATTAGACTGAGATAAAAAGTTTAACTCACAAATCTTTATCACGCTTTTTCTAAAACCGTGATCTTTATGAATTTCTTAGTGTGATCTTTATCAATTATTGTAGTAGTGCCTCTACCAGGGACAGATCTAAGATTTTCACTAAGAGGAAGTATTAGGTATCAAGCACTTAAGAATAAGATGTAAGTAAAGATAACAAGTTATGCTAGAGTAAAGAGTAGAAGATAAATTGTGACATCTTAAATTTTTATTATTTTAATTGTATTATTAATTTAATTTTTAATTATTGTTAGGTAATTTAATTGTGTTAATTTGGTATTATTTTAAAATTTAGTTAATTTTAATCTTAATTAATTGGTGAATTAATTAAGTTATTAATTAAACTTAGTTGTTAATGTAAATATTAATTAGTGTGCCTAGTGTGTGTTGTGTGTGCAAGTGACCTACATGCGTACGTGGGTATGTTAATTGAGGTGTTGGGTGGAGGCTCAACGTGCCACGTGGAAGACTAAAAAAATGGAAAAAGAGTGAAAAGGCTGCGGGGTGTGTGTTGTGCATTGTTATTGAAGGCCACGTGGCAGGATTAAAAAAAAATGGAAAGATGGAAGATTGAGGCGGTTTGCACCGGGGGATGACTTACATTTACATATATATACATGAATGTTCAGTAATAGTTGAACGCAGAAGACAGTAATAGAAAAAAAAAAAGAAAAGGTAGAGGACCGTAAGAAGAAGGCAGCGAAGAAAAATAGTGAGAAAAGAGAGGAAATTAGGGATTTTGGTAAGATTATTGAGGTAAATTATTTTATTTTATTAGTTTAAAATTAATTTTATAGAAGATTAAATAAATTAAAAATATTGGATATGTAATGGTTGTGTTTTATTTATTAAATTTATAATATTAATTGATTTGGTTTATATTTTAACCGTTAAATTTTTGATTTGTATAATTTGTTTGGGTTAAAATTATGACTTGAGGATAATCAATAGCAACCACTCCAGTAATTTGATTTTTTCAGAATATCTGCTGATCAGGTGTGTGTATTAAACTTAAATGTAAATGTATTAAATATAAATTGATAAATTTTATTGAATTGTTATTGTTATTAATTGTTTGTTCTGAAATGAAATGCTAAGTATTTATAGATTTGTTGTGTTAGTTGAAATTTGTGGTTATTTATGGAATGATAAATTTGAAAATTAATATTTTACTTGGAAAAAATAAACATGTTGCATACCAACATGAATTATGTGTATTCCACTTGTATTATGGTCAGATGGGACCAAAAAAGGAAAAAAATGGCTAGATGGGGGTTGGGAAAAAGAAAAGAAGATTAAAAAATGGTGTCAGGTTAGATGGGACCAATAATGAGGCCAGATGAGGCTAATGGGACATACTAAATTTAAGCCACTGTCTACAGTTGAGCACGCAACTTATAAGCTAGGTGGGGCCAAATGTGTGTTACATTATTATTTAAATCATTTATCATACGAGCATACCATGAGATGGCCAGTTAGGGCCTAGTGATAATGATAACGGTTATTAAATGAAAAGCGGTGATGAACTGTGTGTTAAGATATTAGAATTACCACCAACCACGATGCTCTTGAACTAATTATGATTTGATTACGGGTTGATTGTCTATGTAATCATTGAGAAATATATCCGGTTTATAGTTATCGTTTTTTATTTTAAGTATAATACTTCCACTAAGTGTGTAAAACTCACACCTAAAATTTACACATTTCAAGTTGAGTCTTGAAATGGTTGCAAGTGCTTGGAGGAGCTTGAGAGGTCTGTATATCTAATTTAAGCATGAGTTAAACTTGGAAGTTTGTGTGTAAATAAATCTAGAGTTTTAACAGTATCAGACTAATATATTATGAACTATGAGTTTGTACTTATTTAAGTAATTGTCCTAATTTAACCATGAGTTAAACTTGGAAGTTTGTGTGTAAATAAATCTAGAGTTTTAACAATATCAGACTAATATATTATGAACTATGAGTTTGTACTTATTTAAGTAATTGTGAGGTTTTGTTTGTTTTGTTAGTGAATGAATATAAGACTAGCGGGTGGTA
Organism: Vitellaria paradoxa; assembly: GCA_019916065.1. Classification (NCBI taxonomy): domain Eukaryota; kingdom Viridiplantae; phylum Streptophyta; class Magnoliopsida; order Ericales; family Sapotaceae; genus Vitellaria; species Vitellaria paradoxa. The sequence goes on from CM034240.1 coordinate 40,299,575, forward strand.
TTTTATTTTATTATAAGAATTTCCATGGAGGGTGATTATTGATTTATTGTAGATAGATGTTATAGTTGTGTCTTCTTTATTTAGGGAATTAAACTTGTAATCTAAAGCGGGGCGTGATATAAATAATGTTATTTTTAGAGAGAGATAAAATTATTATTAGATATTAAACTAGTTAATATACTTTTCATAGTATAATGATTAACTGTTTCGTTTAGCAATACTTGAAAGTTATTAGGGATATCTCTTATTATTTAAAAAAAATATTATTAAGTTTTTACAGTTTATAGATTTTATTATGTTATATTTTTTGATATTATATATACAAGTATTCAGTAGTGTAGTAGGAGAATACACTTTATTTTATAACTTCATTTGAATTAAAAAATTTTGAATTAACCTTGGTTTTTTAATAAAACTAAAATACCATGGTTTTGAATTAATTAATTTTTTAATAAACTTAAATACTAAAGGTATTTTAGTACTTTTAAATCCAAAATGAGGGGATCACTCTATCTCGATAGAGTGAGTTGTCACAAACTTCACTCATTATTGATTTTCAGATTATGTACTATGCATCCCCTTCATATTAACTTCTCAAATAAGTATTAGCGGTTTAAGTGGAGCCATGGCGGTGGAGTTGTTGCGCTAATTTCCTCAAGAGTTTGTAGTTTAGTGAGTAAAATCGTTGGGTGATTTATCCTGTTACAAAAAAAAAAAAAAAGTATTAGAGAATAAAGAAATTCTAAAGAGAAAAAAAATTAATTTATCTTCATACTAACTTTTTTTTTTGGGTACCACCAAGCCAGCGCCAAAAAATATATATATATATTACAAGAAAAGCCAATTGATTAAGTTTTTTTTTTTTCTCCAAATTACAACCACATTTTCTATTTGTTTAAAGAGATTTTAAATAAGTATATGACTTCTTATTAAAATTAAATAGAAGTGAATATAAAAAAAAAAACACAAGAAAAAAACGACTTGAAATAACAATTATTTATTAATTTTTTTCCCTCGTAGGTAGGTTTGTGACGATCTTTTGAATTCGAAAGTTAGCTAGCCCGCGACGAAACAGAACTCAAATGTTATCAAACAAATTATTAGTTGAGGCAAGCTTTTTAACGTGTAATTTTGCAATTTTGCATGCTTTTTATAATTTTAAGTGACAATCAGTGACATTCCAGCGGAATTTTGATCTGATATTGTAGGTGTTTGGTTGGTCAAAATCAATCAAAATTTATCAATTTTGTGTACTTTCTTCCAATTAAATTTTACCACATATCACTTTTACATTAAATTTTTACATTTTTACCGTACTTTTTAACCAAATTCTTACTGATCAAACACTCCCATAATTATCTTGTCTTTTCCTAGCGAGCTGTATCTTACTCATGAGGGACCAGGTCTCCTCTTCTCAACTTTTTCCCGGACCTTTGGCATCTGTCATTCTGTTATTTTAGGTTTATTTGGAGTTATATAAAAGTGTATAAAATAAAATAAAATTGTAAAAGTAAATATCTCGTAATTCGTACAGTGAGTGAAGAATTTAAATTTTATTATCTCGTAATTCGTGTTTATAGAAATTTATAAGATTTTATTTTATTTTATTTACCATCAAACGGAGCCTTTGTGATAGCCTGAGTGACAATGAGTTCACAAGAACACAAATAAGTCTCTCTCTCTCTCTCTCTTTTTTTATTTTTTGAGATCGGTCCCTCGTGCCAACTTGCTTGTAAAGTGATGTTTGGTTTTGGATTTAGCATCGTTCCCACTAGGACGACCTGCAGAGGGAGCTACATTGTTCCAGTGAATAGGCCCCATTTACTGTTTGTCCCTATCCCCATTACAACGTCACCAGAGAAGCAAAAGCCCAATTAAAGTCCCGCAGGCCCACCAGTACATCAAAAGTTGATCATCTACTCTTCTTATTTTTTGTCCACATTTTTGTTGGTTGTCAATTCATGTGATATGCAACCCTACCTTTTTATCCGGCCACACAACTCTCCCCATTCACCCTTTTTCTAAGCTTAAAATGACATCACAGGCATTTTTAAGATCACAAGAATTCTTAAGTTAAAAGGAATCTCTCTCTTTGGCCTATACGTATATATACATGCACATATATTATTACGACTTAAAATTTTTCTTTCGAGAAATTATGGTACAATGTTGGAAAGACAAATATATGCTAGTTATACACTATTTTTCCAATCTTGTTTCTTGATATACAAATATGATTAATTCTCTTAAATTAGTTCATGTTTCTAATCCAATTTTTCCATCAAGTTCCCAATGATTCGAGGTTGTGAAATGACTAATACCATAAAAGAATGTTATTGGTTGTTGTTTAAACAATTTCAGCTTAAATTTTCATTCATTGGTCAGTATGGAGACACCATTGGGTTGCCGTGTGTGTATTCATTGAACACAATCTTGCAGTAGTAACATCTATATTAGTGGAATTGCAATTTTATGTGCGGACGGCTTACTTGCATCATGAAGCCAATGAAAAAATAAAATAAAAAAAATAAAAAACAACAACAACAACAATAAAAAAATACTAATTCGCTCAATGTTTGGCCATAGTTAGTTCAACCAAACAAAGCCTCCCAACCTGCTTTCGGTGATATATTATCCAAGAAAGTTACTTTCAATGATTATTAATTTGAATCTTTTCAGGAATATTATAAACTTATTTGGTAGTTAATTTTAGAACTTCAACGACTAATTGAGGTATGCACAATAATAATAATAATAATAAAAGGTAAATTATACTTATATTATCTCAACATTTAAATAATTACATTTATACTTTTTAATATTTAAAAGTTACATTTACCTTTTTTTTTTGGAAATATTGTTAACATTAACATCTCTTTCGTTAAATCAACTGTTAAAATTTAATAGAAAATGTCAAACTAATTAAAATTTTAGGTGCTTTTATTGTTTTACCCCCTCCTTATCTCATATATTTGTCAATTTTCTTTACAAAAATATTCATTTTTTTAACTTATTTTTTGAAATTTTTACGATAAAAATAGATGAAAATGTGAAAGAAAAGGGGAGAAAAAAAAGGAAAAACACTTAAAATTATGATTACTTTGATATTTTATTTTAAGTTTTAATGGTCAATTTAACATAAAAGAGTCAACATTAATAATATTTTAAAATAAGAAAGGTAAATATTATTTTTAAATATTGATAAGTGCAAATATTTATATAGTAAAACATATCATTTGATTTGATATTTGTCCAACATGACATGAGAGAGAGAGAGAGACTTGGGGGGTGGGGTTGGGTGAGTTGTATTATTGGGTTCAATTGTTGCCTTTTTCTATACACACAAATTTTGAAATTTAAAATTCAAATATATATATATGTATATTATATTCTATATAATAAAACACATTTTTTAATTTGATATTTGTCTTATATGGCATGAGAGAGAGACTTGAGGGGTGAGGTTGGGTGAGTTGTATTGTTGGATTCAATTGTTGCCTTATATGACTAGTGCAGAGGTGTGGTTGTAAGATACACAAATTTTGAAATCTAAAATTCAAATAAATATAAATATATGTATATTATATTTTGTAAAATTATATAAATTATATTTTACTTATATTATCTACAAATGCCGTGGAAAACTATATAACAATAATAAAATTATACACATTTATTAAACAATATATAGATACACATTAGATAAAATTAATTAAAATTTAATTTTTTTAAATTTTATTAAAAATTTAACGGTTGAATTTCTTAAATAACCACAACAATTTTTCTTTTTCCCTCACTCTTCGTATTTTTTTGGAATACTTTTCATATAAAAGATTTTAAATTAATATTTTTAAAAAATGATAATATTTGTAATAAATAATAAAATTTTATACTTTAATCTCTTTTTATTTTTATAGGTTATTTTTACACTTTTTATGTAAGTTTACTTATAAATTTAAATTATTTACTTATAAAATTATATTTATGTACCTTTAGGCAGATGTAATTGCTAGTAATTACCTAAATACTGAAGAGAAGTAGGTATAATTTACCCAAAAATTATACCAGAAGAGTAGTTGAATTCATCCAAAAATATTCTTTTACGTTGTTTGCAAGTCTCCCATACAATAAAGGGGAGGCTTGTTCCCTCAGGCTCACCATTTTGTCTAAGATACTTCTGAAAAACTATATTTGCTAGCAAGTAACAGGAGTAGGTCACAATCTCAAAATGCAGCTTAGGAAGCTCTCACGCAGGACTTGTTCCTTTCCTTTATACGGACATACCAAGAAACAAAGCAAAAGAGAATTACCGCAACTGCATTCCGGAAAAAATAAAAATCAGCCTTTCAACAAAGCATCACAGAGACACCCAACTTTGAGTCATTCTAGAAAATTATTCCCCCCAAACAGTATGAACATGCATAATCCCCCAAAACAATCTTGAATCCTCATGACAACTCAAAGAAAATAAAATTCCCAAGTAAATGAATTCAAACTCAAAGCCACAATCAGTAACTCAAGGTCAATCAAGTAGATCCCAACCAGACAAAGTGCACAACTGCACCCAAGCCACATGCGCTGCTACGATGATACAATTTCCAGAAATGTGTGCAAGCATATGCATGGGTTATTTCGTCACTTGGATCAAGGGGTTAGCATTAGTAGTTCGATAGCAAATATATGCAAACGGTCACATGGGTAATTTCATCACTTGGATTAAGAGATTAGAATTAGTAGCTCATTAGCCCTGTGATTTGATGACGGTTGAGATATAAGATACACCCAAGGATGTTAATTTTACTAGTATCGAGTGGGTAACCACAAACCCTACTCACTAAGCTAATGGTTAAGAACATGGACACTCAAAAAGATATACTAATGGGAATGGGTTGGGAAGGTATGAGAGATCCACTTCTACCCATTCACCTACTAGATTTTTAAACGTTTTTGTTCAACAATATATTTAAGATCTACCACATATCCATCTTCAAATAAAAGTCTGATGTTAAGACATACATCACTGATTCATCATAAAAGTTATACTCCAACGCAAATAAAAGATGCCTTAGGGGAAATGGGTAAGAGTTCTTGTAAATCGGAAAGGGTGAGGAGGATTATATCCATACCCTACCTATGGTCATTCCTTAAAACAACCACTAGCACACCCAGTGTCAGCCATGTGGAGAGCCCACAATACCAAGACTGACCGACTCATTGTGATGTAACACATGCTATAAAATTTTTGCAACAACTAATAATTAAAAATCCAGTTCAACTGTATAGCAACCTCCCTTCTTCAATTGTCAACCTTTTGCAAAAATGTTAAGCATAAAGTGGCAGCAGACATCACCACCCAAGGTATCATTTAACATGATAACTAAAACTATAAAGAACAGTAGAGGAACAGAATTAAACAAAAACCCCTACTTTCCATTCGAGAACTAAAATTATTACATCTCTCTAACCTTTTCCGTCCAATGTCTTCAGTAAGGATATAGCTGTGCATTCAGCTCAATCCAATGTACTCATTCTAGATCACATCACTCTTGAATCATAAGCCCAAAAATCAAGTAATACTAGACATTTGATTTTTGATTTTTTTATTTTTTTATAAAAGGAGCATGATTTTCTAAATTCCAAATAATGTAGCACCAGACTCGATTCCCTTTCTGTGCTTGTCTCTAGATGTAACTTCCATAGAGTTTTAATTTCACTGGAAAGTTCTCGTGGTTGTCAAATGTCACTCACATACCACAATACACATTCTGCAACCCATTTAATTATACTTCATGGCACAACCAGATTCAGAAATTCCAATTGAATTGAACACCAAGCAAGCAACCAAAAGTAATCAGATCAAATTGACAGACACATCTGCAATATTTTCCAATAAGGACTCTTGATTAGAGCATGTGCATAAACATACGGACAACTTAAAAGAAATCTCATCGCAGCATATTGTAACTAAAATAATCACCAGAAAATAAAACACCCATAGCATTTTCCCATCAAGACATTCTCAGACCAAAAGATTCATTATTAGGTAAACAAAATTCATATGAATTGAGCTCAAAATATAACAATTCTAAGGTACACCTCCCCAAAAGACAAAACTTTCAATTCTCCAAAGTTCAATATAACCATAAAATAGCAAAAACTGAGAAAAAAAACCCTAACCGACCAGAAGATAAAATCAAAACCAGACCTAAGCGGTGAGCACGACGGCGCCACCGGCCTCCTTGATCTTCTTCTCGGCGGTCTTCGACACGAGCTTAGCCTTGACGACGACCGGCTTGGACTGCGGCAGCACACCCTTGCCCAAGACCTTGAAGTATCCGAACTGCGAGACGTCGATCATGGGGGCGTTGTCTGGGGTGGCCTTGTCCTTGACCTCCTGGGGTACGAGGGACCAGAGCTTGTCGATGTTGACGATAGGGCAATAGAACTTGTTGCGGAGCTTATGGAAGTACCTCATGCCGACCTTCCCGAAGTACCCCGGGTGGTACTTGTCGAAGAGGATGCGGTGGTGGTGCATGCCTCCGGCATTTCCGCGGCCGCCGGGATGTTTCCGGTGCTTTCCGATGCGGCCGTGCCCGGCACTCACGTGGCCGCGCTTCTTCCTGTCCTTCTTGAAGCGGGTCGTCATTCTCTCGCTCCGGCAGTGGCTGCTGGGTTAGGGTTTGATGTGGTGCGGCCGAAGGGAGGCTAGGGTTTTGGGCAATTTGTAGATTGGTATACGAGTCCGCCGATCTGGTTTTACCATCTTGCCCACGAGAGAACCTTCCTAGACCCAAAATTTTTGTTAAGCAAGGTAAAATTAAACATAAATAAATATTATCAATTTTTAAATAAAAATTAAAATTAAAATAAGATAAAAATAAAAGTTATACACTCTCAAAACATAATATTTTTACAAATAACTCAGCCTTTTAATAGTATCAAAATTATAAATAAAAAAATCTTTAATCTTTTTTTAATTAAAAAAAATATTAAACCCTAGTTTAAATGTATATCAATAAAATATTGAACTTAAATAAATAAATCAACAATTCTTCAGATAACGCAAGTAATAAGTAAGACAACTAATATAAATAATCAATTGTCATAAAATATAGACAATATAAATTTTATAATACTATAAAAGTTTATATTTTTAAACTAAACATGAATAATATGTGTGATAAAATAAATATTGAAGTATTGAATTAGAATTAAATCATAATTTGTAAAGAAAATACCTTATTTTTTAAAAATATGAAATTGAACCATAATTTTTGAGATAACATTTTTACAAGTTGAATATAGAATTTTAACATATATTAAAATTGTGTCTTTATTGGAAGAAAATCAAAGTTTGAGAAAATAGAAAGAGTGGATTGAAAAAGAATGAATGAGAGAGATATTAGGTTAAAAGAAATAGGGATAGAGAGATAGAGAGAGAGAGAAAGATCCACATAGAGAGGATGGTGTAAGAAAAATAAAAATTGCTGAAAATTTAGTTTAATAAGAGAGAGGGGGGAGAGGGAGAGGGAGAGGGAGAGAGATGAAAAAATAAAAATAGAGAGATAAAATAGCGTAAAAGAAATTAAAAAAAACTACTTTAAATTAAGTTTAATAAAAAGAGAGATTAAGAGAGATGAAAAATAAATAAAAGGGACTATTGGGCTTAGAGAGAGAGAGAGGGAGAGAGAGAATAAAACACGTTGCTTGAATTTAATGAGAGAGAGAAAGGGAGGAGGAAATGAAAGATGAAGAGTCTGTTATATATTAAATGAGACAAATTTTGAATTAGTGGAGGTAATTTATTTATTACGTATTAAAAAATAAAAAAATATTATAAGATATATGAAAATTTTCTAGTTAGTAGGTTTTCTAGTCAGTAGGGCTGCTGCCCCTGTTCGTCCTTTAGTAGATTCGCCCCTAGTTGCTTTGGTGGCAAATTGGCAATTCGGTTTTGTTTGTTATAAATTTAATTAATATATTAAATATTTATAATAAAGTTAAACCCATATAAAATCATGTAAATTTTAAGTTAATGTGTTCATATCAAAATTCAAATTTTATATCAATAATTCTAGTTATAAATTGAGATTACATTATCATATCTTGTCAAATACTATTTTTTTAAAAATTTTTAATATTTAGAAAAGTGTTTGAAATTTTTTTTATATATATCTGGATAAAAATTTGTTAATATTGGTTTGTTTTGTAAATAGGTTAAAATTTTAATGCATTTTCTAAAATTGTTTAGTTTTTAAAAAATTAAGGTGGCATTTGATTTATTTTTTTATTTTCTGTTTTTTTATTTTTGTTTTATGTGTTAAAAATCTCAAAATGAGGAAACAGAAAATACACGATTTTCCTTATTTTTAGATTTTTCTCATTTTTGTTACAAACTCTCAAAATGACTTTTTACCATTTTTCATTTCATGTGTAAAGTCATTTTTTGTTTTCGAAAACAAATTTTAAAAACACAAGTAACTAATTGCGGTTTCCTTTATTTTCAAAAGTACAAAATGAAAAATAAATTCAAAACAGAAAATAAAAAATAAAAATAAAAAATAGTAAATAAAAATATAAATCAAATGAGCCCTAAATTTTGTTTTGAGATGGTTTTTAAATTCAATTTGAATTTAACTATCTTTTACCTTGGAGTAGACTTGGACATTTTAAGCCCACTAACTTTGCGTTCAAGCCTAGCTTATTTTTGGGCCTTTGGAAACAACATTGCAGGCCCATGTCCAGCCTGACTTGAAATATTACTTTTTTAATTACAAAATATAGTTCAAATATATATTTTTTTTTAAAGTAATGAATTTCTATGAGTGGACTTAAAAATTAAACCTAAATGAAATACACAAAATAAAAAATTATTGGCCCGCCCCGACTCTAACCCACCCATTACCCTACTTTGAAGAATAAATAAAAAAATCAATTCACTCGAACTTAATTTCCAAGCAAACTGGATTGAAATTTCTAAGTACAGGCCGAGTAAGATAACTATAATTTATAAACTGTACTTACCAAAAAAAAAAATATAATCTATAAACTGTCATTTAAAATACTGAATAACAGAATATTATCTCTTGCTGATTTAAAAGGAAAAAAAAAAAAAAAAACAAACAAACAAATGCAGGCTTGTTTACTCTTGTTTTTATCAACTTGCTTTGCGACCATGAACAATCATGGGTGTGCTTAGACTTTCTCATAAACCAAACACCCTCTCTCCTCTACCATTTGGCCGTTGAGTTGAAGACAAAATGATGAGAGGGAATGATAAAAGAACAACTTATTTTATTGTACTCTCTCTCTCTCTCTCTCTCTCTTAACTTTAGTACACAAGTTTGCAAAGATGATCAGGACTAAAAGTGAGATTCTTTCATCTAATTTTAACCATCTATGGGTTGACGACCCTGCGCGCCAAGCAAAAAGCCTTGTGCTCTACTTGGTAAGAAAGGTCGAAAAAGTGAAATAAAAAAAAAAAAAAAACGGGAGAGTTAAATAAAATTTGCTTTTTTAATTTGCCTTTTAAAACATTATTTGGTTAGAATGAAAAAAAATTAGTGAAAACATATATTAACGTCTATTTATATATATACATATATATATTTGTTACAATTCAAATTTTGTATAAAAATTTATTCTATAAGAAAATAGAGAATTCACTTTTTAAATTTTCTTTCCAATTCTCTCCTCCCATTTTGGGCGGGGAAAAACACACAAAACCTACAATTTTTTTTTTCCAACCCTTCTCCTCCCTTCCCTCCATTTTCCCCTTCAAAACAAACAAAGAACACCTCAACCCATCCCAAATTCCCTTCTCTTTCCCCTCACCCTTTCCTTCAAACCGCACAAGCGCACACAGTTGCTTTTAAATTCTAATCTATCAAGTTAAGGTATCCAGCAAATAGGTTCACCAAACCCACATCTGTTGTCCAAGCAAACATCATCCTTTAAAAGACAATGTTCCATAAGCAGCAAGTGCCAAAGTAGGATAGTGTCAGAAAACACAATGCAAAGCCAAAACTCTCATCTTCAAAGCAAATAGGGTACTATTGCCCAGAGTTCAAGAAGCCTCCATACACAACCAAAATGCTCAAATCTACATTAGTACACAAGAATGTTCATCAATTATATACTTTGCAAATATATATATATATATATATATCATTCCCTTTTACACATTATAAGTCCTACTTCACAGCAACTTCAAATATATTAGCATTGAAAGAACGCAGTCAAAGGAGCTTCCAATGACAAGAAGAGATCAGATTCCAAAATCTAGTCTAAGTCTATTTCTACCAAATCCAAATAAAGGCCTATGACACTGATTGACCATATGCAGAAACTACCAAGGCCTCTTCGAACCAAGAGGCACAACATTGGATCCTGAAATCACGGACCTGTTGCCGAATCCACCTCGTCCTCTCGAGCGAAAGTTGCCACCAGAAGCTGTCAAATGACAAAGAAGCAGAATATATCAGATCAAGATCCTAATAAGTTCCTTCATTGGGCGATCTATAAAAGTTTGCCGAAAATAACAATTCCATTACCTCCCAGACTTGAACCAGCTGAACGAGCCAAGGCAGACAACGGAGGGGGAACAATTTGCCCTGCTTCTTGCAGGATCTTTATGAGATCCCAAGCAAACTTAGCGTTTGAATGTGTGAAAAATGTAAAGGCAGTTCCCTTGGCTCCTGCACGACCAGTCCGTCCTATCCTGTGGACATAATCCTCCAGACTTGATGGGAAATCATAATTGATCACGCATTTTATGTCTTTCACATCTACAATCAGCAAAGCTACACATCAGGATGAAAGAAATAATTTCAAAAAATAAATGGAGGAAATGCAACGCAACCTTATCCCTGCACCCCCAGGATCCAATTGATCAAATATTAAGATAACACATTCATCACTTAAATGTGCCCACCTTAACCTGGCAGGGATAAGGAGCAGCTCCACCACCACCTCCAAAATCCATATATCCAATCAATCAATACGCTTGTATGAGTCAACCGGGCTGTCACGCAACCAGCTCCACAACCGTGGATGGGCAGTGATGACTTCAACTCTGTTACCTAGACACAATATAGGAGCCATACCATTTTTGGCAATTTAGTGAAGGATACACAATCCAGTAGAAGCCAGCTCTATGATCTATTACCACTTCCCCATGTAGAGCTGTATGATCTACTACCACTTCCCCATGTATAACAAAGGAATATTGAATAAAAAAAATAACCCATCTATCCTGGACTTCATAATACAATGGTAACAAGTTCATCAAAATCTAAAGACTCCAACATCTGTAAAAGTGTGCTCCCAGTGTCCATGTAACATGAGCCATAGCTTGGTAGTAGCAAGCCAAGGTGTCTTATAGAACTGTCATGTCAAAACAAGAAAGAATGGCCCGTTTGATATCATGCTCACCTTTCCTCATTTCAATTTCAGCTTTCACTTTTTTGAGTGTCAGGGGAAAACATGTTTTATGAACTTGATTTTTTAAAACTCAAAAAATCTTAGAATTACCAACAATATAGCAGGGGTGCTCTTAGAAAAAATTTTCTTAAAATAATTATTAAAAACAGTTCCCAAATGTTATCAAAGTATCATTTCATGTTTTCTGCTTTTCTGGAATAGAGAACATTTTTAAAAGTGAAACCAAACGGACAATGGCTTCTAAACCAGATTCATAATCATTTTTTGAAGGGCCATGCTCAGGAAGTTTTGTAATAAAAAGTTGCTATCACTGGCATCAAGGGATGATCACCCCACTTCACACCCAAACCACAAATTATATTCCCGAAAGTGGACAGCAGCCGGCCGACTCACCTATTGTCAGAATTTACCAAGACCTAAATTTAGAGACTCAAAAACTCCTAACATGCAGTGATCCTACCAAGACCACGTGCAGCAACATCAGTGGCAGTCATAATGGGACTCCTGCCACTTTTGAACTCAGCCAGGACCCAATCTCTTTCAGCCTGGTTTTTATCACCATGGATGGACAAAGCTGGCCATCCATCCATTCTCAGCTGTCTAGTGACTTGGTCACATCCTTTTTTCGTCTCCATGAAAATTAGTATTCGACTTCCATCCATAACTTCTTTGAGCAGCCTGATCAATCTGCAGGGATAAAAGACACTTAAGAAATCAAAATTACCAAAGCAAAACCTACGCGTGTTTGTGGTATCAGTCACAGAAGTTACACCTGTTGTACTTCTCCACCTCCGTTACAACTTCAACTACTTGGTTAATAGACTGATTGGCTTTAAGATTGGGGGAGCCAATAATTACCTAAAAAGAATAAAATATTTTGAATGGCAGTTGATAAAAATCAATGCAACAAAATAGAAATGCAGGTGTGAATTCATGCTGGTTGAACCGCGAATCCAATATGGATTAAAGGGTATGGGATTGGAACAGAACCTTGTACGGATTGTGTAAAAACTGCCTTGCCAGAGTTTCCACCTCCCTTGGCCACGTGGCGCTCCAGTACAAGGTCTGCCTATCAGGCCGGATCTGTGATGGGGAAATAAAACATTAAAATCCACCTCTGAAGCTATAGTTATTAAAGGGATTTTCAGTTTGAAAACAAACCAAAAAACAACTAACCCCCCACCCCACTTCCAAAAATATATATATATATATATATATTGCCCATTCAAGAACGAGCATCAGAAGAAGGAAGGTATCAGTAAAATCAAATATAATTGCAACTTCAATCACATACATTAAATTAGACAGCTATTTTTAGTACAGTGGCATCAAGGACTGAAACATTACAAGTAAAAGGCCTCCAGAAAAAGATAAGAACTTGGTGGTCATTAAGAATGGGAAACAGATGTTCCTAGCACAGATAGAATGCCAAACCTGGAAGAGATGCACCCTGTGTACAAACAGACCATCTCCTGTTCAACTATTTTGGAGTATAAAACAGAATTACAGCCAAAGGTATCATATGGAATTTGGTACAGTAGATTGCACATTGACTCTTCTGTAGATACAAAGATATTATGCAAACAACATAACATCTCTCTATATGCACTCTCTAGTCTGTGGAAAAACACTATCTCCTGTTTGCCAACTCCTTTTGACTGAGGAGCAAAAGCAGAGGGTGGTGTAATACGGAATGTGGTACAGCTGATTGTGCATTGCCGTTGACTATTCTATGGGCATAGCCATATAGAGATATTGTGCAATCATCTCCCTCCAAATCTTGCTATTAATATCCTCCTTGTCAATGGGCAAGATGTTAAGCCACAACAGAACATGGAAGAAACATTAGCCAGTGTCCCACCCTTTTAAGTACTCAACAAGCTTCCTTTTTTGGGTGGTTGCTTGGTGTTTCGTCTTCTTGGGTTGTGTCCCACCACCATTCACGTCCTCACCAAGCTTCCCTTTTTGACTGGTTGCTTAGTGTTGTGTCGTCTTGGGTTGTGTCCCACCCACCATTTAAGTCCTCACCAAGCTTCCCTTTTTGAAGGATTGCTTACTGTTGTGTCTTCTAAGGTTTAATTAAAATTAAAAAAAAAAAAAAAAGAAACATTAGCTACCTTTTACTGATGTTAAATCCTTGCCAAACATTTTTCATCCAAAATGTTCACGAGTTACAGCGAGATTTGCTTCCATTGTTTCTTCTACTAGATCTTTCAATCGTCAACACCTTCAACTTGACATTCCATTCAAAGAGCATCCACAATTTTATAAAAGAACAGTGTTTTGATATTTTGCCATGGTTATACACTCTTATCCCCAGTTAGTTTCTATAATTTAATAAGCGATTGAACTAACTTTTGGCACCTCCAAACCAATTCTAGTCACCATCCAATCTGAAAATCCAAATTCTGCCTCCAATTAAGCCTTCCTCTCTCAACTCAGTCAACCAAAAGCTTTTTCCCTCCATATCTGCACCCAGCCTTGGGCTTCCAATACATTGCCCAAGGGAGAATTCTTCCACCATCCCTTTTTTCAACCAGGGAAAAAAAAAAAAAATAGCAAGCACAAGAGAGAGAGAGAGAGAGAGAGAGAAACTTTTATACTTTGCCTAACCACAGTTTGGTCAATATAAAGAAAACTAAGAAAGAATCATTTTTTTTTTCACAAGTAAAAAATAAGAAACAATCATCTAACATCGTATTGTAACTTCAACAAGATTAGGTATCATTAACAACAATACATCAGGTATGTGTAAAACTACATTAGTTGCGTACTTTCTTAGTTCATGATTCTACTTCTTAGCTACAACATGTAGCAATTATGTCTAAACGGCATGATTCTAGCTCCAAAATAACTGGCTATTCAATGCGACAGATAAAACTAAATATATTCCTGGGATATATCCCGAAGCAGTTAAAAAATGCATTGAACTACCACAAATCAAAAAACACACAAAAGCATGCACAGCTAATCCAATTGGACCAATACAAGATACAAATCACAGGTTTAGGGTAATGCTCGAGGTTAACGTTCAAGGGCAGGCCCACATTTTTTAAAAGATGATTCTCCAACCCAGCTAGGGTTAGCTAGCTGGCGGAAAAATAAGAAAGAAATGTACCTGTGCTACAATTTTCCTGATTTGAGGCTCAAAACCCATGTCTAACATTCGATCAGCCTCGTCCAACACAAGGTAAGTCACTCTTTTCAAGTTTGTAAACTGAGCTTCTAACATATCTATCAGTCGACCAGGTGTGGCAATGACAATTTCAACACCTAGCATAAAAAAATGTGCCTCATAACTCCTTTTGCCAACCTAAATGTGAAATGGTTCAAAGTCAGCTTAAAGAGGTCTCCAAAGGAGGATTGTACAATACCTCTTTGAAGATCACGAATCTGTGGTCCTTTTGGAGCACCACCGTAGATGCAGGTGCTTCTAATACTTGCACGTGACCCAAATTTCAAAGCTTCTTCCTGAATTTGAACGGCCAATTCTCTAGTAGGTGCTAATACCAGGACAATGGGACCTTCACCTTGTACTGATTTTTTTTTTTTTTTTTTCAAGAGTAAGGTAAAATAAGTAACTGGACAAGCAAAGGAGAAAATCATTATGAACAATAACGGAAAAATGCTGACCCAATCGAGGCTGTGCACTAACATGAACCAAAGCAGGTAGCAGATATGCCAAAGTCTTTCCAGAACCTGTCTCAGCAATGCCAATTAAATCTCTTCCCTTCAGAGCCATTGGCCATCCTTGAGACTGAATTGGGGTAGGCTCCACAAACCCCAATCTAGCTATAACCTCAAGGCAATAATCTATCAAGCAATATAAAAAATAAATCAGCTAAAATAATAACTCAGATTCAAAAGCTATAGCTAGAATTTACTGCTGGGTGCCTAAAGTCATACCAGGAAAATTTGCTTCCTCAAAAACCCTAACTGGCTTCGGGATATCATGGCCCTCAACAGTGATTTCACGTCTTGCTCGGTAAAGCATAACATCTTGGTCAGACATTGCCCTCACTGAAGGGCACTCAAGGTAAAAAGATTTCTCAAAGGGAACCAAATTGCCAAAATCTTGTTTTGGAAGAGCAATGTTATCCAAGTCCCCTCTTGATCCTCCATGTCTACCCCCCCTACCGCCACCGCGGCCTCCATCAAACCCCCTCCAACGCCCACTACCAAAGCCTCTACCACTCCCTCGGCCGGTGTTAGAACTCCTACCACCAGTCCTGCCTCCATCAAAGCTTCTAACACCATTCCTTCCTGTATCAAAACTCCCACCACCCCCATGGCCACCACCACCTCTACCTCCACCTCGACCAGAATCAAATCCTCTCCCACCACCACCTCGCCCACCTTCCCACCCCCTTCCACCACCACCACTTGCAAAACTTCCATCACGTCTCCTATCCCCTAACCCACCATTGACCATCCTACCACCAAAATCTCCACCACCTCCTCTACCCCCACCGCCGCCGCCCCTCGTTCCACCTATCCCCTCACTAAATCCCCTCCCACCTCCTCCACCACTACCTCGACCCATATCAAAACCACTTCCAACATCAGGCTGAAAAGACGGGTATGCACTAAAACCACCAGCACTCGGTCCAGATCCTGCAACACCTCCGCCCCCTCTTCCACCGCCGGGGTAGGGAACAGGAGGGCCACCGTACGGTACAGGACCACCGCGGCCATAGGCAGGGACTGATCCAGCCATCATAGGCGGCGGCGGCCCCGTTAAGTCACTGCAGAAACCATATAAATACACCATTTAACCAACCCAAACACACACACACACAAAATAAAATAAAAAAGTTTAACAAACCAATCAATGAACAAAAACATATGCAAGTATGTGTGAGAAGAGATAAGAACATAGATCTGAATCAGAGTTTTGAAGGGTTTGAAGTACCTTCTACGCTGGCGGTAGGAGTGAGGATCCGCGTATCTTTGGTCATAATGGTTCATCGTTAGCAATGATCTGGGTCGTCTCTGCCTCGCCGGCGACCGACAAAACTAGGGTTTCTGGAAGAGGAAAAAAAAAAAGTTCTGTCCTCCCCCTGCTTTGTTGTCCGGAGTTCAGATTCCTGTTGCTTTTATTCTAGTCCGCGCTCGAAGAGGCAAAGGACGCAAAATATCTTCAAAAGATCGAATCAATCAGTCGAAACATATACGTTTGTATGAGTGTCTATGTATATGTACATGTACGTATACGTATTTGCTTATATATAATAACATTGTCATTCTTACTTGCAATGGAGAATTAAGAAACAAAAATCGTTGTATAATGTTGTTATTATTAGTAGAGAGAGATGCGCAATGTGTGTAAGAAAGATAGATATTTATTATTTTTATTTTATTTTATTTTAAATTATCAAAAATATTAAAAATATATTTAAAATATTTATTTCAAATAACGAATAATGATATTTAAGTAATGGGTATTTAATAAATATCTTAAGCAAACAAATAAAAATAGTTAGAAGTTAAGGAAATATAAGAAAATTAATAAAATATGAAAATTAAATTATTTAAATAATTTATAAAATATCAAAAACTATTTATAATTTTTTTAAATTGTGAGTGGTTATTTATAGTTAAATAAATTAAATATTCTTATCAATTTTTAAGAGGGAGTTATTAAAGTTACTAGAAAAATGTTATTCAACTAAAAAAATATACCAGAAAATTAAATAAGAATATTGTAATTTTTGTAATTTTGGTAGAGTTGTAATTAAAATAAATTTTTATAAATTTATTATTTTTTAAATGATATGCTTACAAATACTACATATCTACTTTTTCTAGTTACATGTAATTAAATTTATTAATGAGAAAAATGGAGAAATAAAATAATGTTATTAGGAGTTATTAAAGTTGTTACGAAAATATATGAAAAAATAAAATTAGAATAACGTGGTTGTAGTAAATTTGTAATTAAAATAAATTTATTATTTCTAAGTGATATGCTGATAAATTTACACACCTACTTTTTCTAATATATTTTTTTATTATCTTGCATTTAATTTCATTTGATTTTAATGTTTTTTTTTTAACTTTTTTTCTTCCTTCTCTTTTATTTTTATCTGTTCTATGTAAAAAAACCTTAAATTTTTAGGTTGTGATTCTAAAATTGATTCTAAAAAATAAGTTTTCAACTCTAAATTGATTGATATCTCTTTCCAACATTTAAATAAAAAATAAAAATACTTAAAAATGAAAGACTTGCTCAAACTTATTTATATAACTATATTAATATATTAATGAGTGCGAGTTTGATATAAGGTTAACACATGCCAATTTTATTTTATATATATATATATATATATATATATATATATATATATATGTATTTTTAATAAGTTCATAGTCGTTCATATTTTTATTGGAGGTATTTGAGTCATTTTCTATATGAAATAATTGATGCATATAACTTTTTATTGATAAATTAAGACATTAGTAAATGTTCGGCAGCAGAAATTACTGTCGGAACTGCTGACCACGCCAACAGGAAATGCAATCGCCGACCTGCCGAACAAAGACAGAAAGAAAGGTGACGGCCGGAGAGAGGGTCTCAGGCCGGAAAACCCTCCGATGATTAAATCAGCAAGTCGCTTAAGAAAGGAAGTTTTATGGAAATAAAGGAGTCAAAGCTTAAGTTGGCAATAGTCAGCTTACCTCTGTGGTTCAGTAGGATATCCCATATATAGTGGTCTGAGTGATGATTACAGCATACCTATGACTTGACATTACGCACACTGCCGTGTCCCTCTTTTCTACTCTTGCTTTAAATGCCCTTCCCCTTCATTTAATGCCTCAGACCCCTCATTAATGCGCCGTGCCTTTCATTTAATGCTTCTGGCGGTTTAACACGGCATTACAACCGGAATTTCAGGGCCAGACTGTCTTCCTGTCACATCAGCCACCAAATCGTGACGAGGTAGACCGATTTAGTTACATCTCCAAAGACAAGTACCTAGTTCAATCCTAACTAAGGTGCATTTATGGTCACGAGCCTTCTTTAAAGGCTGTGGGTCCTAGGTTCGACATTTACTGGCCGTCAACAGATAGGCCGAGCAAACTAGCTTCCAAGATCCTCGACTATAGCCACGTGGTAATACATTGTTTATTGATGTCGAGGTTCAAGGTACTCTTTGGAACACTAACTCTAAATCGTGTACTCACGTATAACACTCACGTGGAACTCTCGTGCCAATAATCAGTTGTTCGGTGGGACGCCACGTGTCCAGACGGAACGTGCTCGGCAAGTGACTACGTGGCTTATGTGAATATGCTCGGCACTGTGCCACGTGGCACTAGACTAAAGTTGTTCGGCAAGAGTACAGCTTTAGTATTATTATGCCCAACAGTAAATGTATTCTTCTTAAAAACATTTCACATTAGACAAATGGAACCTAAATATTGTTTTTTATGAAATTTTTATTTGCATTTACGGTTTTTATTAATGGCACGTGTTTTTGGTTCTTATTATTTTTTTTTTTGGCTATGTCTTCTTCTTGCTATTGACATTTGTCACTAATAATGTGACACGTGTTTCAATTTTTTTTTTATAAGACTTTTGTGGTGTTTAAGTGGTTAAATTTTACCAAAAAATACAAAAATTTATCAACTTTTTCATATTTTTGTCAATTAAATATTATTTTTATACCATTTTTTTTTCATTCAAACACCACTAGTAGATCATTTTACTATTGTTAGGCCTCGTTTGAAGCTCTAAAAAAAAATCAAAAAACTTCAAAAAATTTTAAAAATTTTCAAATTCCTCCAATCATATTTTGTCACCTATCATTTTTACATCATATCAATCCCATCCATTGGTTTTTTTTGATTTTTTTTGGGACTCCAAATACACCCTTAGTGTATTTAAATTTTACTTATTTTTTTACTGTTTGAATATTATTTTTACAATAAAAATTATAAAAATTGTAGGCAGTCCAACACACCTGCCATCTTTTTATATTTAGTGTTTTGTTTGAAGAATTAACACGTATTGTATATTTTTTTAATTTTTTCTCATAATTCTACAGTGGACTATTTTATTATTGTTAAGGGTATTTAAAAGTTCATTTTTTTTTTAACTTTTTAGTATTTGAACATTAAAATTTATTTTCAATAAAAATCTGAAAGTTTGTTGGTGTTTGAATGCATGTACCCTTTTCTGTTTTTAAAATTTTATTTTTATTTTTTGTTTTAAAGATCGTGTCACATTTTTATTTTGCAAGTTTATAGTAGATCATTTTATTATTTATTAAATATTTGAAATGTTTTTATTATTTATTTCTTAGCTTATTAAGACACTGTTTGGAGTGCTAATAAACGAAAAAAAAAACACAATAAATCTTCAACAATCTCTATAAATCACTAAAACTCTCTATTACACATTTACACTTTTTCACTTTTACTAATCTCAAAAAATTTTAATATTTTGTTAAAAAAACTAAAAATCCGGAAAAAGGTTAATCGAGTGTGAAATTTTTTTTTTTTTAACAATCATATTCTCGAAGTCGAAAACTTTCAAACAAGTACTATTATAGCTATTTTATACGAATTTTTTTGAATCCGATAAAACAGATTTGGAGAACCGTTCTAAAGGTTTTGGCGCTGTGAGAAAGTGTAGAAACTTTTTGAATCCGTTAGAACGAATTTGAAAAACCGTTCTAACGGTTTAGTGCAAAAGAGGGAGAAAAGACCTACTGTGCAGAACATTAAGCAGTATTTTTTCGAATCCGTTAAAACGGATTTGAGAAATTATTCTAACTGTTCTAACAATTTTGGCACTGTTTATTTCCAAAAAATGTAGTTTGGAAGAAACCATCAAACGCCATTATTTACCCAAAATCATATTTTATCTTATTTTTTATCAGTCCAAATGCATACTAAGTGTTTGAGCCGATCTCAAACAAATTTAATTGAGCAGAAATTGTATATTTTAATTATTTTCTATATAAATTTAAATTTATCGAGTCAAGCTCAAAACTAAACAGAGTTAGCATTTAAATTCAAGTTTTAGTATAGTTTGTTATAATAAGTTAATTTCAAACGAGTTTTTAACGGGTCAAGTTTGAGTTGTTTGATTTGTTTTAGCTCCGACCAATCACAAAATATACTAGTTTGAAAATTAATATTATACTCAAAAATTTTCAATTAGGTTGATGCTGTAACAGTTTAAAGTATTTTAAGATAATAGACCCGCAACCCTGCAACATCATTCTACTCATACTTAAGATTTTTTTTTTTTTACTTTTTATTTTTTTATAGTATAGCATTATCATGTTTGTCTCAGTGAGATTGTTTCACCTAATCTTCCTCCTAAATTTTACATTTCCTAAATCAGATCTCTCTCTCTCTCTCTCTCTCTATAATATATATATATATATATATATTTCCAAGGGAATTTCCTAGTTCTAATCAGATTTGCCTGAAAAGCATATCCAGTCAAAGAACTTCCTCTCAGATTGCCGAGTTACGTCCTGTCTCCTTTGATTGGATGCAATAGGAGGAGGAACTTCCTGTTGGCCATCCATGAGCTTCTTTCCATCATAAACAATTGCAACCTCACAAAAGTCTGGTGCATTCTTCTGAACAAATTCTCCCTTCCCTCTTCCTTTCATCAGTCTCCTATACCAACACAAAAATATACATATATAAAGGTTAAAAAAAAAAAGAAAAAGAGAGAAAAATCCTTCGATTATCAACTATTGAGTTCGAATTCAAAAAGAGAAGTAAGCTATTCAAATTTCTTGAAAAAAAGAGAGCTACTTTGTTTGTGTGATCTTTATTAACTTTATTGAGCTTAAGTTGACTTATAACCCCTTTGGAGCTCCAAAATTTCCCATACATTTCGATAAAATTTTAATTTTTTTAACTCTTTATAACTTTCATGAATTTTGAAAAAATTATATTTATCATTAAAAAAATGTAACAAAATCAGTAACAATGTTGGTTAAAAAAATCAAATAATAATGCACTTCGCAAAATTTAAACTATGCAGAAGAGTTTGCCAAAAGCTGTTCGAACGGACCATTTACTATCGCTTGAACGAATTTTGAATTAAATTATAAAAAATTGACAAAGAATTGTTTGGAGGTTTAAAAATTCCCATAAAACTCTTAACTTTTTTTTTTCAATTTTTTCTAATCAAATTTTGTCACGTGTCACTTTTACACCAACTTTTGATTTTTTTAATTTTTTGACAAATCTAACACCAATCCTCGACATATTCTAAAAGTTAATTAACTCTTTAAATGTCTATGATGTTAACTTTTAATTTTTTTTTAGAACTCCAAATAGGGCCTTATTACTCACACAAAAATCCGGCCCATAATGAAACACAATCACCGTGTAATTTATTCATACAACCACACACATTATTATTGGAGTAATCTAGAAGCTTAGAAGCACTTTTGAATAATGTTAGAGAGCTTGAATTTGACTCCATCCCTCGTGCCTTGACTTTTATGCTTAGGCATTCCAAAACCCAAAGGGGTTAACATATCTTCGAGTCTGAGTAATTGTTAGGTTACCATTTGGTATTGTTAATTTATTTTGCAGGGGTAAAATTGACTTCTTCAAATAAGTATAATATCTTAATTAAGAGGCCTTTGTACTTTGTCAATTGATTTTTTGTCAATTAATTTTGAGTTGGCTGTTTTAACATGGTATTAGAATTAAGTTTGATGAGAACTTGTCTCCCTTTTAATTAATCTTTGGGTTTTGCATTTTTTGTATTCGATATGTTAGTCTAAAAGCGGAGATCGCAAATGATAGGATGGGTTGAAATTTATTCTAAAACAATCATATCGACTCTCTTAATTCGAGATAAGATCCTAGTTAGACATCTCTATTTATTTTCGATTAATTTTGAATTAGATGTTTTTATAGTTTAAAATTTTTAAGTTGCATGTGAAGCAGAGAGATGGACAAATTAAACAAAATTATATTTAGAACTGACATAGATAAAGTATAGGGAAAAAAAAAGGAACAAACACAATAACAAGATATAAACGAGGATTTCTTAGAACGTGAATTATGTTAACCTTTCTTAATTTGAAAAAAAAACCTGAATATAAAAAAATAATTTTGGTCATCTTACAAAAAGTAAAAAAAAATAAATTTTGAATTAAATCGTAGAAAACTATTATAGAACTGTTTCGAGGTTTAAAAATTTCCATTAAACTTTAATTTTTTTTAACTTTTTTTTATCAATTTTCGTTACGTGTTACTTTTACACAAACTTTTAATTTTCTTTATTTATTTTTTTTTTTTTGACAAATGAAACACCTATACTCAAAAAACTCAAAAAATTAGTTAACTTTCCAAATGTCAAAAAATTACCATGATATTAACTTTTAATTTTTTTTAGAACCCCAAATAGGGCCCTGCTACTCACACCAAAGTCCGCCCATGATGAAGCTTAATCACCGTCTAATTTATTCATACAACCACGCACATTATTATTGGAGTAATCTAGAAGCTTAAAAGCACTTTTGAATATCGTTAGATATTTAGAATTTCACTCCATCCCTCGTGACTTGACTTTTATGCTTAGGCATTCCAAAACCCAAAGGGGTTAACATATCTTCGGGTCTGAGTAATTGTTAAGTTACCATTTGAACTCCAAGGGGTTAGATGGGATGATCTTGGACTGGGACTTAGGGGCTTATTGTTAATTTATTTTGTAGGGGTAAAATTGATTTTTAAAATAAGTATAATATCTTAATTGGCCTTTATACTTATAGCAAATTGATTTTGAATTAAATTTGTCTCTTTTTTAATCAATCTATGAGTTGTGCATTTTTTGTATTCGATATATTAGCCTGAAAGCGAAGATCACATATAATAGAATAGATTGAAATTTATCCTAAAATAGTGATATTGACTCTCTCAATTTGTTATAAAATCTTAATTAGACATCTCTATTTATTGTCAATTAATTTTGAATTAAATATTTTTATAGTTAAAAATTTTTAAGTTGCATGTGAAGTAGAGAGATAGACAAATTAAACAAAATTATGCTTTTAACTAACATTGAATAAAGTATAGGGAAAAAAAAGAAACAAATATAATAATAAGATGTGAATCAGGACTTCTTATAATGTAAATCATGTTAACCTTTCTTAATTTAAGAAAAAGCCCGAATGTAAAAAAATAATTTTAATCATCTTACAAAAAGTAAAAAAGCAAAAAATCTCAAAAAAATCTTCCAATCCCAAACAAAGCCTTGATTGTCTCAAATGTTCAAACCTTTGAGAAATGAACACTAACAATTTATATCAAACAAACATTAGCATAAATGTTCAAATTCTACAAGAATCAAAAGGTCCATGGGAGCATACGGAGAGCAAGAAATGAGTGTACCTCGAGGAAGGAGGCCGTTTGGTTCCCATGACAAGGTAAGTAATGTTGAGGACAGGAATGAGTTCAAGAATTGCTTTTGATGTCGCATTGCTCTCCAGGAGCATTGTATCTACCGTCACCTGGAAACAATACAAATGCAAACCAAACACGCTCCAGCACAGAAACCTTTGGGCGCATAAACGAGGAACTAAAAAAAATCAACCGTGTCCTAACCTGGAAAACACACAAACAAACACACCTTTGCATCGGTGCACAAGCGAATGTATTTCTGCAAGAGGTTCCTCCGCTTGTTGTTCTCTTCATTCACATAGAATCGCACCTGTTCTTGGCTCAATTGACTTCTTGATAGCTTCCCAACTGTAGAACTCAATCATTAAAATTCACGTAAGTGTTAAAAAAAAAAAAAAGGGATCAATTATTTCAATAGTTTAAATTAATCATTAAAATTAAAATTCACAAAGGATTAAAAAAGACAAATTATTTTAAAAGTGTAAATTATTAATCTTAGATATATAATCCCATCTTGCATAGTACAAATACAAATAACAAAACTTTAACTCGGAGCCAGAATTCTGTTAGTAGGTTAAAATAGTAACTGTCATACGAGTTTAAATTTTTAAAAAATTTATCTAACAACATATATCAAGTTAATTTAACTAGAAGAGAAACCATAAGAGATGTGATGATCACCTTTTTTTTTTTTTTTTTGGTCCTGATACTGAATAATTGTGGACTATCTATACTGTACTCATTTGGATTATGAATTTGTCAAGTGAAAATGAAATAGATATGAATTAAAAAATTCATTCTTTTGTTTAGTTTGTGATAAAAAAAAAACATATAATCTGAAAAATTAAAAATAATTAAACTATAAAACTAATTTAGTGGCGAATTCCTTTTAATTTTTTTATATTTGTTTAATCCGTTAAAATAAAGACATTTATTCAAGATTTTAAATATATTTCCTTCATTTTTCTCCCTTATCTTTTGCTTTTCATTTTCCCATCTATTTTTTCCCTCACTGAATCCTCACTCGGTCACTCCAAACAGAGACTGATGAGTTTATGATCAACATGAAGGATTTGTCAGCAAAACAGTACACAAGAAGAAAATACATATATATATATATATATATATATATATATATATATTTCATTAATACCAGGGGTAGGGATGGAGGTGATCGGAGGGAAGACATGGACAAGGAAAACGCGAGCTCCTGGTGAATTAGCAGCATGATCAAGCGCCCATTTCACCACATCCAGATCATCTTTCCCAACTGCAACATAAACATCATTGTTGGTGACACCATCTCCGCTGCCTATAATACACTTGCTGTCTTCTCCAATCTCCACAATTTCCTGTGACATCCCTCCCCATCTATGGTACTTTTGGTCTTGATCAGCCGCCTCTGCATTCTCTCCATCCCTCTCCATCTCTCTCTCTCTCTCTCTCTCTCTCTCTCTCTGTGATTATGATATGAAAAAAGAATAATAGAATACGGGGAGAAGGGACAAAGGAACGAAGTTATCAAAGTGGGGAGCTAATGAAAAAGTCGTTGCTCTCAAAGCCATATAAGAAATGAAAAAAAAAGGGCGAGACTACTTTGTCAAGTTTTGCAGGCTGTTTGAAACACTGGTGATTTTTGGTATTGCAGACCATCTTTGCTTTCATTTTTTTTCCCTTTAAAATTGCTTGATTTTCTTGTACTTATTCATTTTAATTGACTAGGGAGGGATAAGAGCATCTTATTTATCCTCCACGTAGATAAAAAGACACATTAGGAGGCCCGTGCGTACGACCAAACCTTTTTTGCGTGTCACAAAATAATTCAAATGATGAACTTCCTTGTTTGCATTTATCTCACACTAGTCAAATCCTCTCTAAAATTTGTATAAGATTCTAATATATTTTTGCTCTTGCTGTAGAGTATTCTAAGGAAAAGTCATCACCCTTTTTATCTCAAACTTTGCACTGACCTACCTTTTTTACATCGGAGTGAGGGTCTCATGTGAGGGGCGACGTGTTAAAATTTATCTCACGTCGGTAAAATTAATTTTTTCATCTCAATCTCTTCGCTGTGCATTGTTTTGTGCTTGGTGCACTCTTTCTCTCTCCACATCGGATTGGGATCAGATGAGAAGACTTGTTTGGGTATATTTTACATCAATAAAATCAACTCTCTCAGAGAACCAGTGAAAATCTGCACTCATTGTCATTTTGAGTTGGATCATTTGAGATTCCTAAAGTTTGTAGGACTGTCTCTAAACCATTAGATTTGTATGACCTTTGGTTGAGAACTGTTCAGTATGGAATTGGGACAAGTAACATCCTAACTTTCTTGCATTTGACTAACTTTTTTCTTGTGCGGGCATGTCAAGGGAAAAAATGGTTATCGAATTGACGAAAGGAATGGTTCGAAAACAATTTTATGTTTGGAATGGTGCCCACCTTCTCGAATTACCTCCACAGGTGTCGGGTTGCTCAAAGGAACTTCTTTTTCTATGTTGATAATTACCACCATACGTGTCTCTTTCATTGCCAAAACTTTTGCTGGGTCTAAGAACAACTTTCCATGGGAGCCACCGAGTGAATTATGTGAATTTTGATATTTTTGTCACCAAACAGACAAAGATTAAAATTTCATTTCCGCAGGACATTTCATTTAGCACGAAAGATATTTTAGAAACGTTTGGACAGCGGCACGAAAACATTAAAATATTTAAAAATGTTTATTGAAAAATTCATCTAAATATACATATTAAAGTTTAATAATGAAATGGTTAGCAAATTTGTTATTTTGGTGTATTATGTTACATTTTTCTGCGTTCTACATCGATCGATGGAAACTTAGTACATAGTGATGGAAAATGTTAGTAGGAAGATGTTAATTATGTCCCCAGTCTAGCAAAAAAAAAAAACTTAAAGTCACTGTCATGGAAATGGTTTACTTGAGAGTCTTTAAGTTGATTCAAGTAGATTCAACCGAATAAATTTTAAAAACGAAGGGTTGACAGAGTCATAAATGGAAGGACAAACTCCAGATGAGCTAGAGTCTTGCCAATTGAAGCCAAAGAAGCTGGAATGTGTCAAACATAGTATTTATGGATTGTCCATAGCTGCTATATATATATATATATATATATATTCATAACAAGTGAGCCAAATTAAAGCCTTGTAATGTTATCTTTTCTTGACGTAGTAAATTCGGAAATTTTGTTGAAATATATAGCACGATCTGATTCTGGAAGGATTAAGGAAGTTCAGAATTAACAACCAAAAGAATCAACTTCTGCCCTAAATAAGTCCATATACACGAGTAGCGTCCAGGTGTCTTTCTTCCAAAGATGATATAAGCAGAGAATGATTTTAGAAGGTTTTTTTACAGTAAGTCTGTCCACCACTGATTTGTACTTGCAAATGTCAACCAGAACAAGTGGTTGACATTTGCAAACCCCACTACTGTCTCTCTGATATATAAGCAGTACAATGACGGACCCAGAATTTAATTCTGGGAGGATGAAATTGAAAAATTATGAATAAGGCGGCTATTAAGAATTTTGAGAAAAAAATTGAGGGGTAATCCTGAAATGGTATTCACTCTTTTTGCTAAAATTACACTAATAAATATCTAAGAGTTCAAAATTGGGAGGCAATCGTCCCTAGATCTGTTATTGGAAGTATGCAAGTTCTAGATCTTAGGATTGAACAGTCACACGCCGTCTCAAGCATAACACACACAAAGAATTAACGTGATTACGTCTTGAAAGGGGTAGTCGAGTTGGTTCGGATGACGGGCTGAAAGGTCGGGGACCAATAGGTTCCGAGTTTAACTTCTCTTGGGGACAGTCTTCCCTCTAATTGTAGAGGGCCATCTAACAGCCTTCTCTCGGTTAAGCCGGTCAGCCAAGGCTTGCCTAAACTGATTTATCTCCTCGTGGTTCTTTGCCGGCTAGAGCCACAGGACGGGCTTCACCCAGTGCACATCTATGGATAGTGGCTGTGAGTTTCTCCCCGACCCCAGAAGAATTAACATGATTAGACATCTAATTGCCTACATCCACCAATGCAAGAGAATAAATTTCACTATAACTATGAAAGAATACATACCCGATTCCCATCCTTCTACAAACCTTCACCCATGAGAACAAGAAAAACCTTTCTATAAGACAAACCTAGAGAAAATCTTTTGCCAAAGCCAATTCTAGATTAAGTATATTCACTGTCATATTTCCGTGGTCCTATAGAAAGCATTCCCTCCCTGTAAAGCAGGTAGTGCCGGGTGGGGTAGCATAACAGATGAGTGCTTGCAGTATTGTCGGTAAATACAGATGACTCTCCTCCATATATTGCTTCGCTGTATCTCACACAGTGTAATAATTTGAATTTGTGGGGTCTCAACAATGTGATGCTTATCTGAAATCACTTGTACTTTATTTGTGTGAGTTCAGTACTAAACTATGCTTCACGATACTGTAATAATCTCGGAGGAATTGGATGCAATTTTGTCCAAGTTTTGGAAAAAAAAAAAATAATAATCTATATATGAGAAGAAATTTAAAATCCTCATACATTGTTTCAAGTCACCGAGTAGTAAGGACTCGTTTGAATCCATTACCCAAAATTTATTCCTTCTTTTCCCGTAAATCCTCGAGGTGATGGCACAATCAATCCGGACCAGTTTCGATTAATCAAACAGCCAAAGTGTAATTGAGGTGCTAAGTATAGTCCTGTTGGGTTTCACATTGGTTGTGGAAGAAAATCCAAGACCTAATATATGAAGGGGGAAGATTGTTGGGTTATTACATTGATTGTGGCAGGGGTTAGTGATCAATATATAAATACGAGGAAAATTCTCACTCTATAAGTTAATTTTTTGGAATAAGAGGGACCTAAAACCACCCAACAAAGTCATATTATGATGAATGTCCGTATTACAATTTCATATAGAGTAAGACTTTTTTTTTTTTTTTAAATGTGTATTTTAGTTGGTTGCAGAGTACTAGCTCTACTTAGTTTCAAATATATGTATATCTGTGATTTCCTAATTGTATGAATATCAGGATTTCTAAAATATATTTATTTAGTTTTGTTAGTTAAGAACTCGTAGAAATTATGAAGCTGGCTTTAGACTAGGTTTTACATGGGATTTTTATTATAGAAAGGTTTTTTTTATAGAATTATTCTCATAGAAAAAAGCTTGTAAGGAGAACAAAGTCGGTTTGTATACTTTTATAATTAAAATAGATTTTATTCTGTCTCTCCTTTAAATACAGGCAAGGTGGTGCCAAACCATAATAAATTTTTTATGTTTGAGTTTTTTCTTGTATTTTGCGCATTGTGATTTAATTACATGTGAATGTTCGATCTCAATAATTCATGATTCAAATCCTACAATTTGAGTACGATACACTGCATAATTAATTCAAATATTACCTTTGAATCAAATGGGGAGATAATTAATGTGGTAAATTGAGAGAAAACTTATGATTAAATTGTCTTGAAGACGACGAATGTGATAGGAAGAAGTGTCATTTAGAATTGTTGTCGACTTAATATTTAAGTTTCGACATAATAAATCTTGCACTGTTTTTTCGCACTTAGATGCACATCGTGCCATTTTCAAATTTAAAAAAATTGCCATGCGAATCTTTATTTAATAGCTGTAGTTGAGTCTATTCATCTCCTTTCTATTCTTATTCTTCATTATTATTTTTCCCCTGTGAATCCTCCAAGTGATTTAACTTGTTAATCAGATGTGAAATCCTTGTTCAAGCCAATTCATCAAATTCCTTCGGCTGTTTGGATAAGATAAGTTCGTCCCAGCGAGTGATCTACAGGAAAATTGTCCTTGTGCTGAAGCTGAATCAGTTGTGTTGATTTTTGGTTCGATGGCTGTCAATTTTCTAGTTCACAAACTCATTAGCAGATAAGAAAAATGCAAGAAAAATGCCTTTGTGGTTAGAATTGGGGGATAAGAGATTATGCAGGATTTGTTTCCCACTTATTGTGGATATATGTATATATAGTACCAAATTTGTTAGTGCTCTATATAATTATTTTCCCTTGAAGCCATGATTTCTGCTGGGCTCCTTGCAACCTACACTCTCCACTTTTGGTTAAAATGCTTAATGACTTGGAAGTGATGAGCAATAAACATACAACTCAACTCAATTTGGACAAAAAATATATATATTTTTTCATTTTTCCTATAATGTGACTTGGGATCAATAAATATACTGATTTTTGTATATCTAATGGGCTTTTGTCTAACCATACTAGCAAGGTGTGACATAATATAAATCACACATTAAAACTCGAGTAAGCAAATAGAAGACCAGCCTACAACAAAAATGAAGCGGTCCCTTCGTAGTTAATCCTCCATAATATTAAATAAATTATTTTTATTTTTGATAAATTTGTTTAGGTTATATTATTCCAGAAAAATGTTTACAATCGAATAAATAAATTTAAGACGAATAGATCACATCAATTTGAAAAATAGAAAAATTTGTATAAGTTATATGTTTTATCATCACTTTATGAAAAATGTCGAGTGTGAGATCAAATCCATATTTGAATTGAAATTGAGATACTGTTGCAAGTTTTTCCTTCTAAATTAAATAGATTCATATTTGGAAAAGATTGACATTCATCCTTTTTCCCAATTTAAATTTGGGTGTCGCTTAATCAATAAAAAAGTTTGAAATTTACTATTCTATCTTATTAATATAACTAGCCTGATTCTTCCCTAACGAAAGTAGAAGAAAAGAATCATTGATACTCATTTGATACTAAACATCAGGTATGTAGATTTTCTTAAAAAAAAAATAAAAAATTAGTTGTTTTTCTCAAACGTTAATGTAACTTTTGAGTTGGGGATTTTTCAAGGGAAACGAAGGGGGATGGATATTCAAAATCATTTTTTATATTTGGTTTAAATTTGGTATAGCGTATAAAATTAGAAAAATTAAAATTAATTAAAAAATAATAATAAATGCACTCTTTCGTTAATTTCTTTCACTTTACATTAATTATTTTTTTTATTAAAATTATTGTGAAGTAAGAGAAACGTAAACATCTTTACCCTTAATTAAATTAGAAAACACGAAAGCTTCTCTCTCTTTCTTTCGCCCTCTCTCACGCACGCACGTACGCACAGACAGAGCTGAGACCAGTAAAAGTATTTGACTTGATAGATAATTTTACTGCTGCAACCAAATAAGTCCCTTGTAATCCAGTTTCTTCAACAGGATCTGATTCATTCCCAGTGACTGCTTACTTTTCAAGACCTAGAATATCGACTAGATTCTCCCACATGAACGTCTTTTTTTTTTTTTTTGGTAGTTGCTAGTTAAAAAATTAGATTTTTGGAGTTAGTTTTTTTTTTTTATTTTTTTTATCATTTTACAAATTAATCCTTCACAGTTTGAGAAAAAGTCCAATGATTAGAACCTAAAATAAAGTAAAGCTAGAAATATATTAACAATTGACAAGTGCTTATTAGAGTGTGGCAATTATAATCTATGTGTATATATATATATATATATATGGTACTCCCAACTTTCCTGGTCACTAGCGAGACAAAAATACAAGTGAAAAAGATCTTCAGAATAAATTTGAAAGTGGGTTGGACCAGGAATCCACTATTGAAATGAATATGTAACCAATTGCTAGAGAAAAAGATGATAGCAATGGATAGCTCAAGCTGACAGCTTTCCAACAATCACTGAATCAGTACAAGTACAACAAATGAGAATTTTTGTGATGAAAAATGTAAAATTTTATTGCAGGGAATTAGCATCACATATGCAACTCATATGGATATATACGTACGCACAAACGCATATGTATTTACCGATGTGTTTTCTAACGTCACTTTCCATTATATGAAAATGTAATAGAAAATAACTGAGATGGAGAATACAGAAATCCCATTAGATATTGCTGTCAAAACTGCAGAAATCCCCCAGTGTCCTTTTTCCTTTGGTCTCTCTTTCCTTTTTTTTTTTTTTTTAATTTCCCTTAATTTCTGTGAGGAAAGGCCATTGAAATGATTGGCATATCAGGAAATCATGTGCACTAATTCAACTTTTTCTGTATATCTTGGTTGTAGTCTATCTTCAATCAAATTACTTGTATGTGTGTATATATAAACATATACACTTGAGCTCGGAGCTCACTTTGCAGCATCATATCTAGGAGACAGAAATGGCAGTCGCCTCTCTTCTGATGATTCTTAAAGTGCTGATGTTCTTAATATTCGGTGGCTGGGTTTCACTATGGCTTCTTAAGCCCACAGAATTATGGACAAAGAAATGGAAAGGAGCAGAAGAAAGAGCAACGACTACAGTGTTCAGTTACAACGGTACTCATATATATATATATATATATATATATCTGCATGCTGCCAGAATTTCCCTTTTCAGGTATATGTATATATAATTTTCACCAAGGGTTATACTCTGCAGGACTTGATTTTGCTGTGTATACATTTCCACTTATTGCTGTGGCTATAATTGGATATATTTACCTGGAATTGAAACCAAAGGAACCAAGAAAAAGGTAAGAATATACTTTATTTATTTATTATTATTATTATTATTTTGTTAGAATCCAATTGTTTCTGGACATTTCACATTACTTTTCTGTTGAATTTGGATGAGACAGACAAGCGAGGAGTTCAGCACATTCTCTCTCAAATCCAGTCATTGTCAGCAGCTATGTGGGTATTCTTTCAGCCATTGAGATTCTAGCTGTATTTCTCTTCATCCTCCTCCTGGTATGGACATTCTATTGCCGAATCTCTAATGATTTCCAGGAGATGACGCCAGTCAAAAACCTGAAACTGAACTTGTGAGTACGAGTTTTACCATTCCAATTATTCATTGAAGATATTCAATTTCTAGTAAAGTCATTCCAATTATTCATCGAAGATATTCAATTTCTAGTGTTGAGTCACCAATTGTTTCAAAATCTTAAATTGTTAAGAAATAGATATAACAATATATATCAAATTATATCAACACTTCTCCTCACATTCAACCTTAATTTGCACATGGATGTGAAGCAGAGATAAGAAAATCAAATCAAATAAGGTGTACAACAATAAATGAGGGATAATTAGATTTGAACCCAAACCTCCTAGAAGTAGACCTCTGATACCATGTTAAATCATTAATTGTCTCAAAAACTAAATAGGCCCAATAATGCATATCAATCTACTTGAGCATGTACCATTCCAATCATTCATTGAAGATACTGGGGAAGATATTCAATTTTTACCATTCCAATCACTGTGGAGTTTTTTTTTTTTTTTTTTGAAGCTGCAATCGCTGTGGAGATTGAACAGGAAGAATTAACCGTTTTTTCAGGTGGCAGTACAAGTTTTCGAGGGTGGCAACTAGGTTTGGTCTTCTAGCAGAAGCCTGTCTGGTGCTGCTTCTTCTTCCCATCCTGAGAGGTCTGGCCATTTTTCGAGCACTTGGAATCCAGTTTGAAGCTTCAGTCAGGTACCATGTCTGGCTTGGGACTTCAATGATATTTTTCGCAACCTTACACGGTGCAGGCACCTTCTTCGTCTGGGGTGTCAAACACCGCATTAAGAGTCAGGTAATTCTATTCCCTTGTATTCTTTCCCTCCAAAATGATGAATAATTGTTAAAAATTATCTCACATCAATCTATCAAAAAGGTCATTCCCTGTAGAAGGGATGGACTTCCTTATTTTAATACCTAGGTCGAGACTCTCTCTTATATGTAGTCAGGATTCTTTACATGGTATCAGAGTGAACTACAGTGTCTCATGTCTATGCGGCCAGCATGAGAGTTTGAGATTTGTGGGTAATATATATACATATATAATTTTTTTTTTCTTTTTTTACTTGGCAACAGATGTGGAATTGGCAGAAAACAGGCAGGATTTACCTTGCTGGTGAGATTGCTCTTGTGACAGGGCTAGTCATCTGGATCACTTCTCTTCCACAGATAAGAAGAAAACAGTTTGAAATTTTCTACTACACACACCATCTGTACATAGTCTTCTTAGTGTTCTTCTTGTTCCATGGTGGGGATAGGCACTTCTACATGGTTTTCCCCGGGATTTTTCTGTTCAGCATTGATAAGCTACTCCGGATCATTCAGTCTAGACCCGAAACTTGCATTCTCTCTGCACGAATCTTCCCCTGCAAAGCCATAGAGCTTATTCTGCCCAAAGACCCAAGTAAGTTTTCAAGTTCATCACAAGATTTATGTGAAGGATAATCGACCAGTCACAACTGTCCAACCTCCACCGTTGATCTATGTGGGTTCAAGGGCGGACTCCGGATTTTCGTTAAGGGCCCCAGTGCATTTATGAAATTACACAAAAATTCCTTTGATCAAGAAGTGAGAAAGAGCGTCAGGGCTGGGAGGGTGCAACTATCAGTAGTATTATTCTCATCATAAATATTAATCAAAAGACTAGAAATAACTCATGTACCTAAATTTTTGGGTCAATTTCAGGATTGAAGTATACACCAACCAGTGTGATATTCATGAAAGTACCAAGCATATCTAACCTACAGTGGCACTCATTCAGTATATCTTCTAGCTCTAGTGTTGATGATCACACCATGTCTGTAATAATCAAATGTGAAGGATGGTGGACTAGCTCTCTCCACAACATAATACAAACTGTGGGGGAGTCAGATGGTACTAAAATGAAGTGTGTCCCAGTTGCAATTGAAGGTCCTTATGGACCTTCTTCACTGGACTTCCTCAGGTGCATAAAAACCTCGAACACAAACTTTTCAGTCAGAAATAGTAAATTTTAATCAAATTTCTGCTTATTGGTTTTTATTTATTTTTGTTAAAATTGTTTGCAGGTATGACAGTCTGCTCCTGGTCGCAGGAGGAATAGGGATAACCCCATTTCGGAGCATTTTACAGGAAATTGAGTTTGCCCAAAGTAGTGGTAAAAAGAGGTTTTCAGCACAAATGCAGCTTATTTATGTTACAAAGAAATCCCAAGATATATGTCTTCTGGACTCAGTTGTGCCATTGCTGATGAACCAGACAGCAGAACAGTTCCATCTGAAACTAAAAGTGTTTGTGACTCAAGAACAATCCGGCTCAACTGTACAAGAACTACTGACTCAGTTTTCCCAGTTTGAAACAGTAAATTTTGACACACGATGTTCAAATTATTCCACTCATGGACCCGAGAATTTGCTCTGGATGGCTGCCATTGTTGGGTTCTGTTCAATTATGTTTGTCGTTGTTCTTGGGTGCTTCAACCACGCGTTTCTTCGTCCTCCTAAGGCGGCCTCCAAGGAGAAATATCCCTCTTGGGAAGTTGATCTGTTTCTCATCTGTTCTTTTGCTACAACTATCGTGTGTGGTGCAGTGGTGGGTATTATTCTGAGATGGAGAAAGCTGAAGAAGGAGACTCCAACAGGCTCCCAAAAGCACAGCAAAGAAATCAAGCCAAGTTCCCTGGAAACAAGCCATGCTCTAGAAGAGCATGAGATTCATTATGGAAGAAGGCCTAATTTTCAAGGTAATATTTAAAACCATTTTTTTTCCCTTTTCCTAACCCATTATATATACAACATTCGAGGATGAACTTAAGCACAATGGTAAAATTGTTCCTTTGCAACCTGAAGATCATGAGTCCAATGCTCGAAAATAATCTCCCCAGTTATTGGGGTAAAAATGCATATATTGTCTCTCTCAAACCCGCACAGACAGGAGTCTCGTGCAATTAGCCACCCTTATTGAATTAGGCATTCGATGAATTTTATCTTCTCGTGTGTGGTGAATTGTGCAGATGTACTTTCCCAGTTTACAAACCAAACTGGGGGGTCTGATGTTGGGGTGTTGGTGTGTGGACCTGAAGGAATGAAAGAGTCAGTAGCTTCTCTGTGCCAACTGAGTTCTCAAGGTATCAGAATTGGAGCTCAAAAAAAGAAGCCTTACTTCAATTTCCATCCTCTTAATTTCACACTCTAGGGGAGTATCTCACTCTCTGGGGAATTCCTGGAGATAATTATCTGTAAGTGAAAGTAAGTTCATATATATAGTTGGCTATGAATCTTTAAAATAATAACCCTGCCCTTTGATTTCGCCAAGGTGTGTATATTTATCATTGTAAAGATGTTTTGCATTTGGAATGACAAGAATTATTGCCTTAGCACACCCAGTTCAGAGCTCAGAAGGGAAAAACACGCGCACCAAATTTGTTCAATTGGGGAAGTCAAGTTTGATTTGGCTAGGACCAAGCAATAGTCCTTTTTTTCCGTGTTTTTGTCGTCTCAAGCCAACCCAATTTAGATAATTGCTTAAAAACCACTCAGGGTTGGTTTGGAACCACAACAAAACTTAAAAAATTTTAAAAAATTTCAAAAATTTTTAAATCCCTCCAATCACATTTTACACTTATCATTTTTACATCACATCAATCTCATCCATTAATTTTTTTTTATTTTTTTTGAGACTCCAAACGCCCCCTAAATTTGGGCCCCACAACTCTCAACTCTAATCATGATAGACTAACAATATCTTAAATCCCAAATTGTTTAAGACAGAAAATTTTAAAAAATGTGCATAGACAGTGAGGCATATGGAGTACATTTTGTTAATAGCAAGAATGAGACGAGCGTAAGGTACATACGATAGTAGTGTTGCCGCATGTTACAAAAACGAACATAACTTTTATTTATAAACTCAAAAAAATGCATCATTATATATTAATAATCATAAAAATTTATAAAGAAATAGACCTCTGCACAAAAGATTATGTCAGGTCAAAATTATTCCAAAAATATGGATAGCAAAGGTGAAACTAATTGGATTAATTTAAAAATATTTTTCTGGGTAAATTGATACAAATAAAAATTATCATTTATCACTAGATTAGTTTAAGATGAACAACCTTTGACCAGGGAAGGCACTACTTACCACTTTTGAGTTAACCCAATTAACCCCTGTTATTCAGGAATATGATTAAGCATATATGTTCTTCTTTCCCCAATTTTTTTTTTTTTTATATATTTTATTTTACTTTGGAGAGGGTTGGGTCTGCAGCAGTGTCGTTATCCTTGAATTGTCAAGCCAATTGATTAATCGAATTTATGAACCATTTATCAACAACAAAACATGGAGCAAGTCAACTGGTTTGAGGATTAGGAATAAGTTACAGCCAACAAAACACGCAACTATCACCATCATCTAGCCACTACCCAAACGCTGGCTCGTCTTATATGAATCACTTATAGTTTATTAAATCTTTCATGATGGCGCTCAGAATCTTTTGGTATTAATCCTCCATCTGTTCTAATGTAAAATATTTTTTAAAAAATATATTAGTCCACGTCTTTAATTTTTTTTTTGAAATATAATTAAAATATTTTACATTAAGAAAATCGGGACCTTAAATTTTGTTTGTTTTAATATTTTCATTTTTAAATTTTTTTTTTAACTTTGATTTCTAAAAACTTATGCTCATCTAGAAAATTAGTCAGCTTTTCAGTTTCTGAGTTCTGGCTACTTAATTTTTTTGTTGACTTTTTCTAAAATAATTAATTTTATCTTCTTACGTTTTAAATAAGGGCAAAAATATTAAATTAATAAAAAGTTCAAAAAAAAAAAAAACAAAGAAAAAAAAACTGACAACCTATTTAATACCACATACTCTGCTAGAATTTATCAAACACGTAAAAATTTTTAACATCCTCTAAGTTTTCTTTAATTGTTTACAAGTTTTTATCGAGCATTTAATTTCTCGCAAAAATGATATATGATAACACTATAATAAAAGTCGTAAAAAGTCAAAATTTTTTTTATTTTACCAAACCAACCTAAGTTAATTCACACAACTAATATTATATGTTTTTTAAGTCCGTGCAAACAACTACTACTACTACAATGCACCCTTTCTCACCAAACAATATATATACATATATATATATATATATATGGTGAGAAATCATTTCAGGAATTTATGGATGAGTTTGATGGCAATACATAATTAAAAAAAAAAAATGATGAACGGTCATAAAAAATAAAATACATCTAAATCGAAAAACTTAAAACTCTTTATTCAAGTTAGTCAGAATTTCTAAGACACAGATAAGAATGTTACACAAAATAAAATAGAAAAGCCTTGCTTCTAATCAAAATATTCTACATCATAATGTAAGTAAAAATTATGTACAGACAAGACAAAACTAATATATATATGTATGTGTGTGTATGGATGTATGTCACTGTGATAGAAAATTAAAAATAAAATTCAAGAGGCATACCAAAATTTCTCAAGCTCAAGAAAAAGAAGAAAATAAGAGAATGAAGAAAAAGAAAAGAACAGTGGGGAAAAAAAGAACCGCGCGAAGATGGTGATGGATTCAAACCATAATCTGTGGCGGTGACACCTCGCCGCCACCGCGTTCCGCTAATTCCGACAACAAAACCCGTGGCACGGTGGCAGCCGCCTCGCCACCTATTAAAATCGCCACAACATCGCTCATTGTCGGCCGATGAAGAGGGTCCGGGTGGCAACAGACCAATCCGAGCTTCAACAGAGCCTCCATCTCTTCCACCTCGTACTCCCCGCTAATCCTTTGGTCCGCAGACTCCCACAGCTTCCCCTCCGCGTACTTCTCCCTCACCCAGTCGATCAACACCACCTCCTCCTCCCTCTCCGCCGACGTCTCTATCGGCCTCCGCCCGCACGCCACCTCCAACACCACCACCCCAAAGCTGTACACGTCGCTCGCCGCCGTCGGGGCGGATACCGTCGCCAGTTCCGGCGCCAAGTACCCAAGCGTCCCCACCACCCGCGTCGTGTTAGGAACCTCACCGTGGGAATACAGCTTCGCGAGCCCGAAATCTCCCAACCTACCTCTCATATCATTGTCCAGCAAAACGTTACTGGACTTGATGTCTCTGTGGACGACCACCTGCTCCCACCCGCTGTGGAGGTAGTTCAAGCCCTCAGCGACGTCGGCGAGAACTCTCCGACGACCTTCCCAATTCATTAATTTTGGGGGCTTATCGAAAATCCATCGATTGAGACTCCCATTGGGCATGTAATCGTAAACTAACATCAATTCGTTGCCCTTTCGACACCAACCCCGCATCTGGACCAAGTTCTTGTGTTGAAGCCTACCCATGCTGGATATCTCCGCCATGAATTCTCTGAGGCCTTGCTTCGAATCGTGACTCACACACTTCACGGCGACTAAGTCGGTGTTGTTGTTGGGTAAAGTTCCTTTGTACACTTTACCAAACCCTCCAGCCCCAAGTAGCTCGTCTTTCGAGAACCCATTGGTGGCTTGACTAAGTTCTTCGTATGAGAATCGATGCGGCCAGTATTCGAGCTCCCAATCTTCAATCTCATCGTCGTCTTCCTCTCTTTTCATCTTGTTCTTTCGCCAAAACCAGTAACCGACAGTTAAGCAGAGGATGAGAATGAAAACGGAGCCGATTGTAATACCGGTAATTGCTCCTGGAGACAACGAAGACGACGACGTTTTGAGCGAAAAAACAGGCAAATTTGTGGTGTTGATGTCTCTGGCAACACCGGTGTCACTGAAGCTCCATGCTAAGATCCTCTGTGGCTCGATCCAAGTAGTCTTCGACGCAGAGAATCCAACGTACATTTCGGATGATACGTAGTTCGCTATCACTGGATCTTTGTATGTCAGCAGGGGTCTGGCTGGTCGAGACATTCCGGCGGGGGCAATTGTGACGCTGATTTCGAATTCAGACCCGTTGAATTCGATCCAAGCGTGGATGTTCTGACCGCTTCGCATATTTACAGAGACGAAATCGCCGCTGGAGTCGTAGTACCCGGCTTCTTCCGTCACCGTCGATTCGATGTTGTTTAGGTCGATCCCGACGTGATTGTCGCTTGGGTCCTTAAATTCCGTGTTTCGGCCGGTGTCGAACTCGATGGCGAAGAGGGGGGCGACGGTGGGAACGGTGGGGTTTGAGAAGATGCCTAAGTACTGACCCGACAGAGCGCCGGGGGGGTCGGTGGAGTTCGAAAGCGCGAAGACCAAGCCGAAGCCGGGGCTTGAACTGATCTGCGGCAAGTCGGAGAAGACGAACGAGGTCGAGAACGAGGAAATGGCGGTGGAATTCGAACTTGGTCTCATCTGAACTCGAGATCGGTAAAAGGCTCGGCCGATGGACATCGGGTTGGAGTCGTTGGTGAGGCGGATCACCGATGAATCCACCCGAGCGTCGTCGATGAGGTCGATGAAATCGGTGGCGGTTGCATTGAAGGAATTGAAGAGAAAGTCAACGGCAGTAACGGAAGGCAAAATTGTTAGGTGAACAAGAAAGAGCAACAGTGAAATCGGCCGGTTAGACGCCGCTGACATAGTCCGGTGCCCGCCTCCGCATCGCCGGCGGTGGCGGAGACCGGAGAAAACGGACGGCATGTCTGCGTGGGCTGGTGTTTGGTGATACGGATCCTGTGTCTACGATGTCTCCGGCTTAACGAATTTTCTATCCATTCTTCCGACAGCGTGGCTGGTAATCCAGTCAGCCACTGAGATTTGAATTTTCCACCGTTCGCTTCAGATTACCATTACCAAACTACTTTTCTTCCTTGAAAAGAAAAAAATAATAAAAAACTTTTTTTTAACCTTTTGCATGGGAAGGTTGCGCAAATGCCGCTTGGAGTGTTAAAAAAAATTAAAAATTAACAAAAATAATTTTTTTTTACAATTTGAAATGTAAAAAGTTATTTTAAAATAATAATGGGATATTTATGTTTAATTTGATATAAAATTATTACACGTGACAAAATTTTAGTATAGAATCTTAAAATTTGTAGAATTTTCTAAAATTTTTTTGGGTCAATTCAACTTTTCAAAATTTAGCAAAATCTGTTAGAACACACTATAATAAGTTGTTCTAATAGATTTTGACAAATCTTTTAAAAAAGTTGAAATTTTTGAGAGTTTGAGTTTCAACTTTTGAAGTTTTTGAGAATTTTTTGAAGTTGGTTGGAGCTACAAATGAAACAAATTTTTATTATAAGTTTTTAAAAAGCTTTAAAAAAATTTTCAACATTTTTTAATCAAATTTTATCATATGTTACTTTTCTATAATTTAACACTAATTTTTTGATTTTTTTTATTTTTTAAAAACTCCAAATGGTCCTATTTTAAGTATTTTTATTTAAAAAAATTGAATAACATTATTAAAACTAGGAAAAAAGATAAATTTTGACAAAACGAGGTCTTAACGATCTTTTAAAAAGTTAGGGAAATTATTTTTTTAAATTAATTATAACAAAATACTTGATTAAAATACATGTTATTCAATTTGTGTGTGATTTATATATAGTGTATGTTTAGAGTGATAAAAAGTGACAAAAAAATGAGATAAAGTAAGAAAAGTTATGAGTTTGTAATACATGTAGTGAAATAAAAAAGTTGATATGATAGAAGTTTTTAGAAGTTTATAAATTTTTTTTTTTTTTTTTTTTTGAGATACCAAACGGTACCATACTAATATAGATAGGAGAACAATCACAAAAAAAACTATTATAAAGATAAAAATAAATGAAGTGTACACAATTACTTTATTATACATCTTTTAATTTATATTGAATTTTAATTTTTATTCTTTATTAATGTGAAAATATGATATTATAAAAATGTCATTGATTAAATTTTATTTTCTTCCCATTTCATCATGTCCAACCATGAGTAAATGAATGAATTTTGGCCTTTATTTTCTTCTCTTCACAGCACAACTCTCTCTCTCTCTCTCTCTCTCTCATCCAAATCAAGTGTGAATAAAGAATGAGAGCATATAATTACCTTCGATTAGATTTATTTGAGTGTGAAAATTGTTAAATCAATTCAATGACGAATCTCTTTCTCTCACATCCAAAGCAAGTGTGATTTAAGAATGAGTAAATATAATTACTTTTGATTAGATAAGTTTAATTTTGAGTTTAAAAATTATTAGTTTAATTCAATGACAGATTCAGAATTTAATATAATAGTGGGCTAGAAAAATTATGAACAAAGAGTTATCAACAATTTTTTAATTTTTTTAAAGTTTTAAAAAGTATTCAAAATTTTTATTAAGATAATATTAAATCTTTAAGCATTTTTAGAAACTTGCTGTCTCCTCTGCTCTGGATCCATCTTTGATCCGATCAGATCGGTTCAATATTTATAAATTTTAGGATTTAATTATTTTTATGTATTCGATCAAATAAATTAGCACAAAATCCGAAGAAGTTCAAATGATTAAAAAAAATTAAATTAAATTTGTAACATAAGCTATTTTAACAAACCATTTTTTAATTCTTTTAAAAATTATAATTTACAAGCCCATCCATTATGATAAATAGTAGGTCATTATATAATAATAATAATAATAATAATAATAATAAAAGAAAAAAAAAACAAATATCAAAAGTCCTCCCAAACTACGAGGAGAAAGCGACACGGGGGCGTTTGAACGAAACAATTACCCATTTTTTATTTTTGAACATTTACCAAATCAACAACTTTTGTCACTTTTCTACTTCGTTATAATAATTTTTTCACTCAAAAGTTATTTAAAATTACCAAAAGTTGTTAAAGTTTGTCAAAATATTAAAATTACCAAAGGTTACAAAAAACTTTACCAAACACTCAAAAATTACAAAAAGTTACTGAAAATTACTAAAAATTGCAATTACCCATTTTTTATTTTTAAACATTTGCCAAATCACCAACTTTTGTCACTTTTCTACTCCGTTATAATAATTTTTTTCATTCAAAAGTTATTAAAAATTACCAAAAATTGTTAAAATGTGTTAAAAATATTAAAATTACCAAAGGTTACAAAAAAAACTTACCAAACACTTAAAAGTTACAAAAAGTTACTGAAAATTACTAAAAATT
The DNA here is from genome assembly GCA_019916065.1 of Vitellaria paradoxa. Lineage (NCBI taxonomy): Eukaryota > Viridiplantae > Streptophyta > Magnoliopsida > Ericales > Sapotaceae > Vitellaria > Vitellaria paradoxa. The sequence goes on from CM034240.1 coordinate 40,342,293, forward strand.
ACTACTTATTTTACCAAACACACCAAAAATTATCCTCAAGGGTTAGTCCGAATAGCTTGTGGGTATGCTCTCCACAAAAATCATATGGGTTCAATTCTTGACTTAAGTAGGGTGAGCGTGAAAGACAGTGTACATGTCTCCGATTTACCTATCAACTACAATAAATAAATAAATATAATAAATCAATGAGGACTTTAGATTATCAAAAAAAAAAAATATACCAAAAATTACAATTAATAAATTTTAATAAAAAAAAATACTAAAAATTACTTAAAAAATGTGCTTTCAAACGTCCTCCTAACTTGAAGAGAGAAATTCCAAGTCGGCAAATCGGGAATAACTAGATGGGCCAACTAGTCTTAGCTTGACAAAATGTGAGTATGACTAGAAGTAACTAGATATTATTAATGCCTCTAGATAAGGACTGGACTAGTCTTGCACACCTCATCCGAAATGAAATATAGAAAATATCCAACCCAAACCCCCCCCCCTTTTTATTACTCTTTGGTAAAATAAATAAATAAATATTAAAATTAAAACCCATTAAAATATAGTCACGGAAAAACTAAAATAATAATAAAATAAAGCAGCCAAATTTTACTTTGCTCTTCTGAGCTTTGTCTAGATCGGGATCTATTTTTTTTAAGCAATTAATTTAAAAGTAGAATAGACTCTTAGTTTAATAAATTTATAATGCAAATAGGTTTATTCTCAAGTTATATAAAAATATAATTTTATAAATATTTTTAAATTTAATAAAAAATAAAAAATTATTTATTAGGCACCTATATAGGTTCTGTATTAATAAATTCAAAATAAAATAATTAAATTCATGTAAGTAATGCCATTTTCAAGCTATACAAAACTTTAGTTTAGTTAATCATTTCAAGCAAATGTTTTCATATTTAAAATTGATAAATGAATAAACTATTATAGGAAATTACATGAAATTTAATTGACTAATTACAAATTATAATAAATCTTTTAAACACTCATACAAAGTTTGAATTAACTAATTTAGTCATTTAATATTGAATAAAAGAGAAGGTAAAGTTTTGAGTTCTCTACTAAAATATTAATTTTGTAGTACCAAACACAACATTGAGGGCTTGCACCTAACAAAGCCAATGATTCAACCCATTAACATCTTGTTAGGTTGCTAAGTTGTCCTTTTAAGATTCTTAGGGCACTTTGTGTGTGTGTGTGTGTGTGTGTGTGTGTGTGATGTATATGTATATATAACAATCTCACAACCATCCAAATGTGGGCCACAATCTCATTCGCGCTCTTTTGTTGTTTTCAAGAGCAATGCCACGATATCCATTTGTCATACAGATCCGGAATAGGTACGGTACAGTGTATTATCTGGTGTATTTTTTATGTGAAGTTTAACTGATTATGATCCGCCATAACTAGTATAAATTTTTGTTATCACCACAGTCGTTAGATGATTTGTTACTGTTTTAAAATCAATGATGCCAGGGGTAGAGGTAGAATTTTTGCTGAGGGGGCACCGGGGCACCGAGGGGACACCAAGCACCCAATAAAAAATAACAATCGACTTATTTTTCGATTAAGAGTAGGAGAAAAATGATGTTATTTTTAGAGAGAAGATAAATTATTCTTGCGTATTAACTAGTGAATATATTTTCTCAGGGTTAATGGTTCAAGCACTTGAAATTTATTAGAGATATCCCTCGCTACAAAAAATATAATTTTTATTAAATTTTATTATCTATTATATGCTAAATTTACTGATAGTATAAACAAAAATATGTAATAATATATTAAAAGAATACACTTTATTTCACAAAAGTTTGATTCTTTTAAACTTCTTATATGTTAAAAAATTTTGAGTTAATTTTAAATTTTTAATAAAATCAAAATATCTTAATTTTTAATTAATTTAATTTTTAAATAAAATTAAAATAATAAGGAAGACATTTTAGTAATTTTATCTTAAAAATTAAGAGAATCACTTATCCCCTCGCCTCCATATAGCTCCGCCCATGAACGGTGCGTAGATGCATGCACTGGTGTGTAAGAGCACCGGATCTACTCCTTCCCTTGTCATACAACTTGTTTGCCATGGAAAAAGGATCTCTGTCGCCACCTTTATGGGGAAATTATACATAGGCTTCATTTGAAGTCCTACAAATAAGATAAAATTTTACAAATCTCTATAAATACAAATTATGAGATAATAAAATTTAAAATTTTTACTCATTGTACGAATTACGAGATATTTACTTTTATAATTTTATTTTATTTTATACACTTTTATACAACTCCAAACACATCTGATAGTTCCCAGTGTATATGATTGTCATTTTCGACATAGTCATCGCAGAGCCGTGTCAAACTATTTGTGGTGTAAGGAGAAAAAAAAGTTAAGCCTAAAAAATTTTCAGCCTAAATAATTTTCGTAAGCATAACTTAAGGTCCAAATCGTGCTTGTAGTATCTATAGTATTATTTGTATAAATTAAGATAAATTTTACAATTATTTACATTTAAGATAAGCATTAAAGTTTAGAAAAGGATAAAATTAAAATACTTAAACATATATATATATATATATATATATATTTTCTTTTAAATTTGAGACCTTCTTATTAGATGAGTTACTAGATATTGTTCATGTAAATTACTAAGATAACTTTTAAAATTTTTTGAAATTAAGATAAGAATTGAAGGTAAGAAAAGGATAAATTTAAAATAATTAAATATATATATATTTGAGGCTTTTTTTTATTAGACAGGGTCTTGGGTAATTATTGAATGAATTTTAAACAATTCTCTAAGTTGCCTTATATATCAACCTGCCGTGAGTCATGGATATATAATACGGGAAACTATTAATTGTGATAATTACATAATGTAAATATGATACCTGATATAATGTATTGATTAAATTTTTTTATGAGATCCACATTATATAATAATAACGATTATTATTAATTATCGGATAAATTAACTCTCGAATTTATACTTTAATACAATTTAATTTCATACTTATTAAGTTAAAATTCCTAAGCATCTAAACTGACCCTTAACAAATCCACCAGGATTTTTCTTTTTACTTGGCAAAAAAATAAAAATAAAAATAAAAATATTGGACTTTAATTATGGTCCCAACAATGGATAATGTCCTCTTCGAGTATATCTCATTTGTTTCGGCCATTTTTAGGGGAGCACGAAACTTTGCAGAGCTTGGATGATTAAGGCTGTGTTTGGTTTACTAAATGACTCTAAAAATCTTTAAAAGTTATTCGCTTTTTATCTCATTTTATCTCGCTTTTTATCTCATTTTATCTCACTTTTCATCACTTCAAACATATCATTCCGCCTAAGAAAGAACTTTTAAAATTTTTGAATTGATATTATCCATGTTATATATAAAATGAAATTAATTTAAATTTTAAAATTAATTTAGTTAAATCTTCGTTAACTTTCAATAATGCCTTTTAAAAGCAAATTATATAACTGTAGTATTCTTTATTTTTTATTTTAACTACTTTACATCTTATTTTATATTTTAAAAAAATAATTATTTACCTAGGGTGTTCAGTTGGCTAAAACCAACCGAAATCTACTAATTTTTTACATTTTTTTCAATCAAATTTTACCACATATTACTTCTATATTAAATTTTTATACTTCTACTGTACTTTTTGACACCAACCAAACACCCCCCCCCGGGATAGCAAAACATTCAACCTGTACGTAAATCTACTCAAAACCAGAATGAATACTAATGGCCTTTCTGGTCTGGGAGAAAATCGGAAGGTGAAAATAGGTTAATTGAAAAATGGATGAATAAATCATTTTTCTTTTGTCTGGCTTAGGAACGTGAAAATTTTATGATAAAAAATAATGAGAATGGCGTGGATTATTTTTTTGCCCTATCACTTAAAAATAATAAATTCGTAAAAATTATTTTAATTAGAACTCTGCAGAAGTTGCATTATTCTTACTCTACTTTTATATGTAATTTTTTTTAGTCTATTGGCAGTATCGTTCGAATATATATGTGTGTATTCTATTTTATGCATCCATTTTATTAAGGATTTATAAAAAATGTATTAGGATTTGTAGCGAACGGTGCCCAAGATGTTTACGCAATCTATAAGCAAGGAATTGATGCATGCACTTCCGCGCCTGGACAGTTGTAATTTTGACAAAATGGTTAATTAGGCCAGGAGGCTTTTCAAGTCAAGAAGTGTTCCATATATGGTCAAAGTGAAGGGAGTCTTTTGGTCAGTTAAGGTTTCCTTGGTATGGTTAAGACAAAGAGAGAAAGGGTTTTGGTGCATGAACCAAATTCCTTATCTAATGCCTTTTTTTTTTTTTTTTTTTTTTTCTGAGGTATTCATTTAGTTTATGTGCATCTCGATTAATCTCTGAACCCCTAAAATTAGCATCGAGTAAGTTTTCTGATGAGTTTAAAGAGATTCAAACTAATAATCTCTGTGAAACAAACCCAACAGTTAAGTTAACTCTCGTGTTCCTCATCTATATTATAGATAATTTGATTCGGGCATATGTTCATTGAATATGTGACCACTTATCTATAAGAGGCCGAAAATGTTAGCATGAAAAAAATAATTCCTTAAAAAATCTTTTATTACATAAATATTATTACTAGAGGCGACTGGCTGTTGATTCAATGGAGGCAATTGTCTTGACTGGTTTAAAAAATTATTTCAAGACCTTATTAAGAGTGTATTTTAAAGTGATAAAAAGTGAGATAAGTTGTAAATTTGTAATTCGTATAGTAAGATAAAAATGAATAACTAATAAAAATTTTTAATATTTTTACTAGTTTTTCAAAATTTTTGTCACTCTAAAAAAGAGCCTAATTTTACTATACTTTACTTCTTAATGTTACTTTTATCCCATTTGTTATTAAACTTTTACCCCTAATTTATCTTTATTCCTATTAATTATAAATTTTGAGCCGGCCCAAAACTATTAACACATTATCCTGATCTTGTTTTCGCATAAATAAATCTGAAAAAGATATGTTTTTCCTCTTCAAAAAAATAGTTGTGCGAATGTATGAACTTATGGACAGGGTACCGTTGGGGATCACGTTCAACGCATAAATATCCATTAAAATAATGTTAGTGTGGCTTTGATTTGATCAGGTAATTCCAAATATGGATAGATGTAGGGGTGGAAATGAACTGAGTCGAGCCGAGCTTTAACATGTTCAAGCGGCTCGAGCTTTTTATACTGAGATCGAGCTCGATTCGAGCTTTTATATAAGCTCGTGGCTCAATAAAAAAGAATTTAGGTTCGGTTAGGCTCGTGAATAGCCCGATTAAACTAAAACGACGTCGTTTTGATTTAAAATATAATATATTTAAAAAATATAATAAAAATATTATTAAAAATATATATATTATTTTAACCGAACTTATTCGCGAACTTTCGAGCCGAGTTTCTCTAAAATCGAGCTCGAGCTTGAATCCAAAAAGAGTCAAAAATTAAATTCAGTTTAAGCTCATTTAACTCACGAATCGAACTCGAACCAAATCTTTTTCAAGTCGAGTTCGAGTAGTTCACGAACGACTCTGCTCGTTTCCATCCTTAGATAGATGGCATAGATTATGATTGAGAAGAATATGTGGTTGTTTTCGAGGCTAGTGTTTTCATGTGAAAGCAGTCCCCCATTTTGACAGCAATGCGTAATTAATTTCTTCCATTTTTAATCAAGTGTGGTCATCTGCCTGCAAGTTCACATCAGATCCATCACCCATCAATGTATTTTAGTATTTGGATTTATTTTTAATTTTATAATTAAAAAATTGACATAAAAAATGATACATTTAAATTTAAAAAAATATAAATATATCTAAACTACTAAATTTTAATTTAATAGTCCCAACTCACTGTTACCGAACTAATCGCCAAGTCATGTTAGCCGCCAAACCCTTCTATAATTGGGTCAAAAATGAAAATATTATTGAGGCAAGCCCTGTTAGTTGTCGTTGAAATATAATTTTATGAAATAATTTATTATTTTAAATACTTTTTATATACTATAAAAGTTTCGGAATATACAAACAATATTAGACATACAAAGCACAATTGATTGGTTTTAATTGAGCAGGACTGGTACAAATATAGAAACAACATTATTAAAAATTAATTTATAAAATATACAAACAATATTTTCTACTTATTTTTAATTAGATAAATTGAAAAAAATTATATATGAGATAAATAATAAAAAATTAATTTATAGATTAATGGATGTAATATTTAAGATAGTAAACTCAACAAACAAATTAGATTAATATATGTAGAAGAGGTATCGATTATATTAAATTAAAATTAGAGCTAACAATGATAATTCGAAGTCGTCGACCTGCCTAATTAGATCCGAGATAAATAATTTCAGGTCAAATAAAAATTTTAAAGAGGAGCAATTGGATAAGAAAAAGATTCCCAATTATAAGACGGATTTAAGTGAGTTGTACCACAAACTCGTTAACTGCACGATCATATCTAAATTGGATGTGTTTGGAGTGATAAAAAATGAGATAAAATGTGATAATTTGTAAGTTCGTAATTCATACAGTGAGATAAAAAGTGAATAATTTTTAAAAATTTTCAGAGATTTTTAAAGTTTTTCAGTGATTTTAATTTTAATTTTTTAAAGTTTTTAGAGATTTTTAGAGATTTTTTAGTGATTTTTAACAAACTAAATGCACTTATTGTTACTGTTTAGTAGTGGGAGATAGATAAAGGAGAGTGGAGAGAGAGAGAGAGAGTTGGGTTCTCTGATTTTTTTTTTTTTTTTTGGGTATGTAAAATGATTTGAATTAATTGGATAAAATTTTATATATATCTAAGAGATATAACCCAATATACAAAAAAATATTATATACTTACATTCATTGGGATTTCCCACTTAAAACATAAATATTATTTTTAAAAGTACATTTTACATTTTCTTTTTGCCTATCTCTAATTTAAATTTCATGTCTTGCGATTACAATTATACTGCCAAACAAAATTTGAGATACTATCAAAAATTCTGGCACTCCTCTCATTGCATTTTGCGTCCCTTTTGGTACCTCGTTGATGATAATTTACACTTCATTCAGAGCTGTATAATTTTTTATATATTATACGAATTGCAAGACCATATTCAAGTGTACTAATTTATGTTAATTTTTAGCTCCAAATGCATACTAATTCTCTATTTGCTTTTATTGTTGTACCAATCTTCAAAATATAACTGTTTTTGTAATTGCAGCCCTTACAAGTTTGAATGAATGCTCATTAGAAGTTCTAAATTTTTTAAAAAATTTTAAAAGTTTCTTACTCACTTTCAATTAAATTCTATTATGTACCACTTTTATGACAACTTTTAATTTTTTTTTAACTTTTTTGAAATTCGAAACAACCATCTTGATTTGTTCAAACTTTTCATTTTGACTAATTTTAATTTTCTCGTGTTTTTTTTTTTTTTTCACTGCTTGTTATTTATGCTTGATTTCTTTGTTGAAGTACTGGTTGAAATTTTATACTCTTACTGATTTTTTTTTATTTTTTTACTTTATATTTTTGAATATATATCTTTTAAGAAACGATTTTGTCAATTATTACTAAATAAGTTGAATACGGATTTAAAAATTTATTGTAACCCATATTTAATCCAACGAATATAATTGAACTCAACCCATCTAATTAAAATATATTGAACTCAATAAATATAAAATATATTAAATTATATTATTTATTAAAAATAATTTAATAAAATATATTTCATATTAAATAAATAATTAAATTAGATTAATTATTAAATTAAATTATTTATTTTTAAATTAATTAAATTCATTTAATTATTTATTAAAATAATTTAATAAAATATATTTTATATAAATTAAATTAATTAAATCATAAATAATTTAATTTAATTATGATATTTATTTAAAATATTTTAATAATTATTATTAAATTAAATTAAATTAAAAATTAATGTAATTTAATTATTTATTATTAATTATTTTATATAAATTAATTTATTATTAAATTAAATAAATTAATTATGACATTTATTTCAAATAATTTAGCAATAATTTATTATTAAATTAAATTAATTTAGTTTTATTATTTATTAAAAATAATTTATAGTAATTTATATAATTAATTTAATTTTTGAATTTAATTATATTATTTATTAAAATAACTTATTTTAATAAAATATTTGAATAAAATAATTTATTTTTATGTAATGTAACAAAAATAGACAAAGTTTTAAAATTGACAAATTATTGGCAGTAGAAAAGAAAACTAAAGTGAAAACACATTTTTTCTATTTCCGTTTTTCAGTTTATGTTTTCTTTTTTTTTTTAAACAAAAAAACAGAAACGAATTTAACAAATATGTTTCTGTTACCAATTTACAAAATTTTGAAAACGAAAACAGAAAAACAGAAAATAAAAACGTTACCAAACGGGGCTTTAGTATTTTTTTTTTATAAATTAAACTACATTAAATTCAGAATTAAAATAATCATAGCTAAAAAATAGGAGTACACTTGATTATATGATGTCATTTTTGCTACAAAATAGTTGAGATACAATATCAATTATATAAGGGAGCTCAGCCTTTAAATGTGACACTTATGTGTGTGTCAAATAAGGAGGGACGAGCGGGACCACGGTTGATAAGAGCGAGAGAGAGAGAGTTGGGGGGGAGTGAGGGAGGGCAGAGAGTGGGGAGTAGGGCTACACGGGCAGAGAGTGGGGATTGGGGGTGGGCCATGAGGGCAGAGAGTGAGGATGGGGGTGGGCCACGCGGGAGTTGGGGTCGAGGGGTATGGGGTGGGTTTGCTGGGAAGTTGGGTTTTTTTAATTTTTTTTAAATAAATATACTAAATAAATAAGAATTTAAATTTGATCAGAATTATTTTTTCTTCCCACTTTAGTTGTCTTTTCGATCACTTTATAAAAAAAAATACACTCTTATTTTTCTCTTCAATTTAGATTTTTTTTAAAAACATATACTTTAGTTGGGGTGGGTTTGCTTGGAAGTTGGGTTTTTTTAAGGTAAATTAATTTTTTTAAAATAAATATAAATAAATACATAAGAATAATTAATTAACTATATAATAACAAATAATTAATTTTAAATACATATACTTTTACACTATTAATTTTAAATATTTTGAATTGGTATATTTTTAACTGTTATTTAATGGTCAGGATTATTTTTTTCCTCCCACTTTAGTTATCTTTTCCGTCACTTTACAAAAAAATACACTCTTATTTTTCTCTCCAACATACCAACACCAACACCATTAGAGAATTGAATTTTTTTTAAATACATACAAATTAGAATAATTAATTTATTATATAATAAATAATAATTAATTTTAAATAATTTAAAGTTTTATATTTTTAACTGCTGAATTTATTTATTGGTCAGAATTATTTTTTCCTCTCCACTTTAATTATTTTTCGGTCACTTGACAGATTTTAATTAAAGGAGTGTTTGGTTGGTTAAAGTTTGATTAAAAGATACAGTAGAAATAGAAAGATTTGATATAAAGATTTTATTAAAAAAGAAAAAAAGTTAAAAATTGATAATTTTTAATTAATTTTTATCAATCAAACAGGCCATAAATAATAAAATAAGTACAAATAAATAAATAAGAATTTTTTTAGTAAGTAAAATAAGAATAATTAATTTTAAAAATTTTCACTTTTATACTATTTGTGTTATCTCTCTGTAGTAGTGAAAAAAATCTAGAGCGAGTGTGTGGTTGGGGAAAAAAATAATAGCACAAAAATTTAAATGAAAAACAATAATAGTAAAAATTGATAATTTTGATAAATTAAGCATCCGAAATCTATTTGAAATTTATAAATAACAGTTTATTATATTTTATATTATTTTTTGGTATTTATTTTTTCATCATATATTTTACGCTCTCTCAATTTTCAACCGTGGTCAAATATTTTAAAAAACATATTAATTAAGTAGCAATACGGAATGAACTTCATTAACAACATGCCAAGACCATTAGAAAACTAATATTTTTTAAATACATACAAATTAGAATAATTAATTTATTATATAATAAATAATAATTAATTTTAAATAATTTAAATTTTTATATTTTTAACTGCAGAATTTATTTATCAGTCAAAATTATTTTTTCCTCTCCACTTCAATTATTTTTCGGTCACTTTACATAAAAATATACTCTTATTTTTCTCTCAATTTTAGATTTTTTTATATATGTTTTTAAAATATTTTTTATATGAATGAATATTAAATAAAGTTAACTAAGTTTTAAAAAATAATATTTAAAATTTAATTTGATTGTACTTAAATTAAAAATTAAAAATTAAAAATAATATTCATTTGATTTATTTTGTTGATTTGATAATTGTGTACGTGGTGTGGATAGAGATAGATGCTGGGTAGAACAACATTCTTTTTTTTCCGAGACAAGAGGGGGTGCCATGCAAAAAATATTGATGCATTAAAAATTTATTTTAATTACAAATTTAAATTTGAGTTCTCTGCAAGTCAAATTATGTTTTCGTGCCATTGGCACGGGTAATACCTAGTAAGAATATGCTTCGAATATGAATGCTATCGACACAAATATAAAATTATTTAAAAAATTAAATAAACATATTAATTTAAAATTAATATGATTTTTATTTTGAAATAAATTGATTATTTAATACTTTAATTAAATTTAAAAATATTTAATTGTGGATGCAAATAAACACGATTTAACACCTACGGTAAGTCTGTAACCCCTGGCATTGGAAAAGTTTCGGGCTCACGCGGCAAAAAAAAAAAAAAAAAAACAAAAGAGGCCGGTTCAGTTAGTTGCCGTAAGGGATGGGTTGGGCCGACGCTGAAACAGAGGAAGAGGGCCCAGTATGGAGCCACGAGGCGGTCCCAACGGGCTCCACCTCATCACTCCCGCATTCTTCCACCTTGAACCACCAGCAACCAATATCGGAATCCGAAAAGTTAACGAAACGTTCACGATCGTTAATTTCTCCGTTGCTACTCCTCCTTTAAAAAAAAAAAAAAAAAAACTATAAATACGGAGGGTACAAATCTATTAGCTCTTGGAATGTCTAACGGGACTTCTCTCTTTAAACCCTCTCGTTCTCTTTCCGTTTTTCCTGCTAATCATGACTCGAACCTTCGATTCAAACGATAACAACGTGAAATGCGCCAAATCGATCAAGTTCCTATACAGCTACGGCGGTAAAATCCTCCCTCGCCGCCCCGACGGCAATCTTCGGTACGTCGGCGGTCACACCAGAGTTCTCGCCGTTGATCGGTCTATGACATTCGCAGGTTCGTTCCTTCCTTAATTTTCGTGTTTTATGTAAGTACGAATATATGTTAGTGTGTTACGTTTGAGGTTTTGGAAGAATTGAAGTGAATTTGGATTGGTACAGAGCTGATGGTGAGGTTCGGAGACTTGTGTGGAACGTCAATGAGTTTGAAGTGCAAATTGCCGAGCGAAGATCTAGATACGTTGGTTTCCGTCACCTGCGATGAAGACCTTGCAAATGTTATTGACGAATACGATCGATTCGCGTCATCTACGCATAAGGATCTGAAGATTAGAGCTGTGCTATTTAAACTCAAATCTCTCAAGAATAACTCTCCTGCATCTTCCACTGTTTCCAGCGACGATTTCTCTCCAGCCAAATCGCCGCCGTACGCAGCTGCCGGATTCTATTACTGGCCACCTCGTGCGGCGATAGCGCCCTGTAGATCCGGCGGTGTCCAGAAAAACTGTAACAGTGTCCGTTAGTGCTACCCTTGCTGTGAACAAGAAGTCCTAACTCTTAAGCATCTCTGTCTTGCTTCTCACTTGAATCACTGGCAGCGGCTCCCAAGCCCAAAGCCTTCAGATCAGCGGACTGATATACAAAATATATTTTCCTGTGAATAACAAAATATCGGAAAACTAAGGAACCAAAAAAAAAAAAAAAATTATCAGAAAACATGGAAGTCTTGTGTAATTGTTTTTTGAGGACAAACTAGTTTCGGTTTTTGGCGGTAATGATGCAAATCGAGTTTTAAATTTATTATTCAGATCCAATGTTTCGGTTTGCTGACTCCATTTTTTTGGCTCTTTCTCCTTCCATTCCTATCCTGTATCAGGCATTGCCTCATTTAGAGATTAGACAGTTTTGTCCGTTAGCGTTCCATTTCTGTTAGGATTCCGTCAGTCGCCTTTTTTTTTTTTTTGGACGCTTCCCGTTTCGTTGTGTCTCAAAACTTGAGCGGCTGCAACATCTGGATGATTTTGAGGAGTACACGTAAGTTGTTGATTTGGAAGTAAAATATATATATATATTTTTTGTCACCACAACAAATAATTTTGTTTTACTTGTGATTTGCTTTTGCAGGTGAGGAAAGGTTGGAATCCTTGAATGCAGTCCAGCTTGAGAAAGCCCAAACAATAAAATATACGAAGAAAGTTATCCTTGATTCCTCAGCTCCAGATTTGTTTGGCCCCCGTGTCCAAAATTAATGAGTTAAAGAAAGGGAAAAAAAAAGCAATTAAATTTAATAATTATTTATTATTACCAGCGCGATTAAAAGAATACAATTAAAATTGGTGAACTTCAGTAAGAGGCTTGTGCGTGACACATCATATGCTTACAGGTGTTCGATTAATAATTTTCCCAAGGAGGCGATAATTATTTTAGTTAGATGAACTGAATCTAGAGGTTCTTGGGGGTGGGATATGATAATAGAGTGTAATCCTAAAAATGAAACAAGTGTATATGATAAACCGCCCTTTGCACCATTCCATTACGTAAGTGTCTTCTTCTTTGCCAATCCTTACTATCTTTACCAAAAAAAAAAAAAAATAATAAATAAATAAATAAATAAACAAGTAAAAATCTATGTTACAAGGAAGTTCAGCATTTGAAAAATATGACATGACATTATCAACGATTATGATTTATTTGAAGAAATATTTAGCAGTTGAGATTAAATTTGTGACGTTCCAAGTGAGTGTTGGGGGGGAGAGAGAGAATGGGGGAGGATGGGGGTTGGGGGCGTGTCAGATGGGGGAGAGAGAGAAAAGGGGTTAGGGGAGTGATGGGACAAAAAAGAGAGAAAGGGGCGGGATGGGGGGTGAGAAAGGAGAGAGAGGAGGTTGGGGGCGTGTCAGAGGCGGGAGAGAGAGAGAAAGAGGGTTGGGAGAGTGATGGGAGAGAGGAGAGAGGGGGGCTGGGGGTGTGTCAGAGGGGGGAGAGAGAGAGGGAATTGGGGAAGAGATGACGTGAGAGAGAGGAGAGAGGGGAGTTGGGTTTATTGGGGTGGAGAAGTTTTTTTTTTTTTTTTTTTTTTTTTTTTTTTTTCTAATTGAAAAAAGTTATTTTGGTAATTTTTTTTCTTTTATAAGTAAATTGAGTTTTTTATTTGAATGGGAAATTTTTATAAAGTTATATAAGTAAATCAAACATCCTAAATCTCTTTGAATTTTATAAATAACAGTTTACTATATTTTATATTATTTATTTTTTCATCATATATTTTATATTCTTTCAACTTTCAACCGTGGTCAAATATTTTAAAAAATATATAATAATAATTTCAATTAAAATAATAATTAAAAAAATATATTTTTTAAAAAATATATTTTTAAGTCCTCATCACTAATTAAGTAGCAACACGGAATGAACTTCATTAACAGTGTACCAACGCCATTAGAAAACTAATTTTTTTTAAAATACATACAAATTAGAATAATTAATTTATTATATAATAATTAATTTTAAAGAATTTAAATTTGTTATATAATAATTAGTCAGAATTATTTTTCCCTCTCCACTTTAATTGTTTTTCAGTCAATTTACATAAAAAAATACTCTTATTTGTTAAAAAATATACTCTTATATTAAACAAAGTTAACTAAGTTTTAAAAAATATTATTTAAAATTTAATTCTAATGTACTTACATTAAAAATTAAAAATTAAAAATAATATTCATTTGATTTAATTTGTTAATTTGATAGTTGTGTACGTGACGTGGGGAGAGGCAGATACTGAGTGGAATAACATTCTTTTTTTTTCTGAGATAAGAAGGGGGTGCCATGCAAAAAACGTTAATACTCTTTTTTATTTATTTAATGCTTAAAATTATTTATTTTTATTTTTTTCATTTTAGATTGTATCTAAGTTATATTTATAATTTTTTATATAAATTTTTTAATTACAAATTTATATTTAAGTTCTTTACAAGTCAAATTATGGTTTTGGGTCGTTGGCATGGGTAATTCCTAGTTATAGTACATAGCAAGCCCTGTATGAATCTTTTGATTTGCTTAAAATTATTAAATTAAGAATAATTATATTTACTTCTTATCATTTTATTATATTAAACCATTTGGAGCATTGAAAAATGTTGAAATTGTTAAAAAATACTAAAAATTTTTAAAAGTTATTCACTTTTTATTTCATTACACGAATTATAAATACACAATTTTTATCAAATTTTATAATTTTTTATCACTCCAAACATCCCTAAGGTGGCATTTAGAGTTTCGGAAAAATTTTAAAAAAATCAAAAATTAATGTAAAAAATGATACATAACAAAATTTGATTGAAAAAAAAAATTAAAACTTTTGGAGTTTTTTTTTTAATTAATATAGTCGTGATTGAAGGTGGATACATGAGGTATCAATTGATAACACTTTTAATTTTGTTATTTCTCTATATATTTTCTTAGAGGAAAGCAAGAATATAAAATAAGTTTATAACTATTGCAAAAATAAAATTAAAAATATAATAAAGATAGTATAAAACAATAAAAGTAGTGGTAGAAATGGTGATTGATAATGGTGAGTGAGTATCATTGGTGATAATATTTGTCATGCTCCTAATTTTATAATCCAAGACGGACGGTGTGGGAATGTGAAAATCAAAATAAATAATAAAATCTAATCTATATTGAGTTAAAGTTATCAGAGTATCCAAAATTATTACTTATTTTCATATAAAATAATATTTAATTACATCACCATCAATTTGTCAATAACATAATTCACTTTAACATCATTTCCAATGACTACGCCCAAGATTTGAATGATTAGAACAAATACTATAATCATGTTTATATTTTCTGAAATTAATGACATCATAAATATAAACAGCAAACCCTCCACATCTTAGGTCGGACAGTTTATAATGTTAATAATTAATTTCTCAGTTAAGAAGAATAAATACGATTATTGTTACCCAAAGTTAAGATCGGACTTAAGTTACTCAAGCTTAAACTGCCTATGTATTCCATCTCGGGAATCAGGTCATCGTAGTTTCTTAAATTTATATCTCTTATTTCATAGCCCAACTTATGAATTAACCAAATAAACTATACATATTATAATAACTTAAATTATTTTTTCTCTTAATTAATTTGCTTAAGTGTGGTGGTGATATTTATTATAGTAAAAATCTAGAAAATTGAGAATTTGAAAATTTTTGGAATGATAAAATTAGTTGGAAAGATTTTCGGATTTAATTCCATTCTATGTGGGAGTTTAATGTAGAATTTCTAAACTTTTATCCAAACAATTCCTAGCCCAATTACCTAATTGGTTCAACCCAAGCCCATTAACTCATGGGTCAACCTTTTCTTTGACTCACTTCAACTCACTTTATCACTCACTGAGTTGACTCATGAATAGTAGCTCTAAATTATTTTCCGGCAACTCCATTTTTCATTTTTCATACATCTCTCACAATCTCTCAAATTAGGTGACTAATTAGTCAAAAAGAAGACCCTACATTGATGACTTTAAAGCACCTCTTTCAAATTATTTAGCAAGCATGATTTAAAGGCTTAGAGCATCTTTTAAATAATTTGTTTAATTAGTCAAAAAGTTAGCATGATTCTCGGATCATGCCACCCATCTCCATCCATCTTCTAATACCTTTCTTAAATTATATGGTTAGATAGTCAAAAAGCAAGCATGATTCTTGGATCATGCTACCTATTGTATATGTGTGATCTTACCTTAGTTGTTTTGAAGCATGTGAAGTAGAGGTTATTTTCTCCACCGATAACTTTCTTTACACTCCCATGATTCTTATAAATTGTGTGCCTTCAAAGAGAAAAAAAATAAGAGAAAAAAATATATTTTTTTATCAAGTGTGGTTGGACATTTGGTGTTGTTTGGAGGAAGAAGAAAGGCTTGGAATTTTTCAATTGGGTGGTGTTCAAAGCTCAACTCCTTTTTCCTTCCCAAGCTTGGTCACCAATATTTTGCATTGAGGTAGGATGACGAATCTCCTAAAATGTATTTGATGTATTTTCTAGGTTTAAAGTATGAAACTTGATTGTGATAAAAAAATAATACCCGCATATTGGGGGTAGGGAAACCAAAACTTTGACTAATGTAGTCCAGCATGCTAATAGCTCTTTGTTTGTAACTTCTGATGTGTTTTCGACCCCTAAAACGGTGGAATTAGACTTCGGCTAAAACATAAAAATTGTAGCCCTTTAAATTTTCTTTCCAACCCAAGAAAGATTTGCATCAATCCGATTAGTGAGTCAAAAGTTATGCCCAAAATACTAAGCACGTATAAAACTGTATCTTCTGAACAAACTGAATTCAAGGCTATTTTTGCACATTTAGACCTTAGACTTTTTAAAAGTGTAAAGCATGAAAATTGTAGGTTTTAAAGTCTAGTTTCTATAGATATAAAGTTTATAGATATTGGAGTTCTACTCTATTTTATATAAATTTTCTTTTAAGCTGTTGTCTCTACTTAACCTTTAATTGATGCTTGTTTGGATTTTTTTTTAGAATATTATGTTTAAAGATTTATTTAAATTTTCAATTTCCTTCTGTTAATTATTGTCATGTTAATAAATTTTTATTGATGTGTAATTTTATTCACAAAGCCTGATATAGTAAAACACTTATACTATTTGATATAATATTGAAGTGGACTGTTAAGTTGATGCTAGTTAATTATTTTCAAATTGATATGAAATTATTTTTAAACTAGATATTATGTATCATTTATTTATGATAACTGACTTAGACAATCAGTTTCATCATAGATAGTTGGATGACTTATTCAAACTAAAATGGCTAAGTAGAACCAAGTATTTAATAAAATGCTAAAATGAAACAATGGACTTATTCTTTCCTCAATTAGTCTTCCTTAAATAAATTTGATTTATTTTAAATTGATTCTTTTAGGCATTGTTTTGTCTACCTAGCAAGTTATATAACTAAATTTTTATGATTAAGTGAATTTAATGAAACTTATTTAATACCTTCATAAATATTGGAATAATTTTATGAATATTTGTGCATATCTTGAAGTCGAAAACCTATGATAAGGGTTTAGTTATAAATAAGATGATGATTGAAAATTTATTCAAATAAAATAAAACTTATAAATTTTTCTAAAATTAAATATAAGTCCAAAGAGCTATTTACTATCTTTGTATTCCATAAAATAATAAAATAAAAAGGAAAAAGAGGCAAAAACCGAGATCGCAGCCAATGAGGTTCGAATTTGCGACTTCAAATCGCAATTAGGGTCGCCCGCCCACTAAGTTGCCAACCTCGGCTTAATTAATATACCATTAGAAATAATTTTATTCTTATCAAGGCTAGTACGACAAACTTGTCAAAGAATTAACTAAAATACTAATTCGAATTCTAAATTTTTCTAATTACTTGCTACTTGTTAATTTACATGTGGTACCTACTTTTAGGACAATAATGTTGACGATTATGTTTAATCTTTAATTTATTGTGAATTATTATTAAATTTTGAATTGAGATAAATACTTAAAGTATACTGTATGTAACTGAATAATCCCACTTCGGATTCATCACCCAAGAACATTACCAGTTGTTATTAAAATTGTCTGATTGCCATACAAGATACCCTTGAAATGCTAAGGGGTGAAAATAAATTAAGGCACTCAATGCTAAAGTTATTTTTTTGGTAATGGGATGATGGGTGGATAAAAAATGGCCTTTTAGATGGAGATGGGAACATATGCATTTTATTTCGAAAGATGCTCCATTCTGACCTAGTCAGTCAGATAACCGGTCGCGACGGCTAGGTTTTTGGTGGGTGATACCGTCGGAATGCATTGAATGCTAAGTCCGTAAAGTCACTGGTTCCTAAGGCTGGGGTTAGAGGGGGATATCAGTATGATTATCCTAGGAGAATTTAGATTAAACTTCTTTACAAAATTTTACTATGACTGGCTATCTTTCTTGCTTATGTATGAATGATGTGGTGAAATTATTTAATTATATTTAATTTCTCTTGATGAATATTTATATATATATATATATATATGAAACCTGTATCGCTACGGGGTTTGATCCCGAGACCTTGAAGATCTGAATCTGAGATCCCTACCACTGCGACACAGATTTCATTGTGGTACACACATCAACATTTAACTATTTCTACATGTAAGCAAAATAGTAATTACGGTGACGGTTTCATCAAACTGTTGTAAGTATAATTTACATTATTCAGTTAGGATCTATTGAATTAATTGTTGCATAAACAGTATGCCACCTAATCACATTCACTATAGTGGGTTACCTAATACAGTGTAGCATTACAACCATTGCATATAGGCACCTAGGAGATTCTGATTACTGGGCTTTAGTAGCTCACCCCTTGTGGGAATATTTTTTTCAAGATATTAAGCACAGGGATACTGAAGATGAACTGGAAAGAGATTAATTTCTCTTAAATATTCCATCAGAAGAGTTATCTATTTTTTTTCTTTCCTGCACAGTGCTGGAAGATTTTATTTATTATTGTGGTCTATAATAATAATTATTGGATGATGGTAATCATTAAATTTAAACCTAGTTACTTTATTTGATATGTAATGTTAATCGTATGGTTGGAACGCTTAGATGGTTTTGTAATACTATTCTCTATTTTTTTTGCCCTGTAGTTGAATTCCATCAAATGATTTAGTCTAATGACTTATAAATATTGGTTGGGATAAACTAGGGATTTTGAATACCTTAAATTTTTATTGCAAGTCAACCCCAGTTTGGAAGAAAAATTTGAGTTGTGACGGCGTGTTGCTATCATCTTATTTTTATACCCAATAGATAATCCCAAGTCACCCTCAGGTATTCGGGTTATGAAAATTTGGGGCGTGACACATATTATCAATCAATGTCACAGCCATATTATATTAACATCTCAATATAAAGAAATATAAGTGCAATCTCATGTAATGGGATGTAATGGAATACAATATCAATGCATATTCTCTAATCTCAATCTACCCCCAAATTTATCCTGGGACGAGTAATGCTTAGCATTGCACGCGAGATCACTAACTGCACCGTTTACACTCACAGCAAACAAATATCTCAATATACATATATAAACTGAATGGGGAACTGTGTTACACCCCAATTGGGGTAAGACTCAAGGGAACCGTGTTCTACTCCTAGTCTTTTTGTTAGAGAATCGTGTTATATCCTTATTCGGGCACCTACTAAGCTCAAGTAGGATTCGACTGTAGTCTGGAAAAAAATCTTGTAATCATCTCATAATTAACTTCATAACTCCAAATGACTAAGATATAGTCAGATATAGCGACTGGGGATCATTTTGTATTTTCAAAATCTCATTTTCTCATTTTTCTTAAATCATGGATCCTGTCCACATATATAACCTATACCTCAACACGTCACAATATAAATATGTCACTCTCAGCCAATCAACAACCACAACATAGATCAAATGATGCCACCCCAACCTTGTCCACATGATATGCTTAATCATACAAATAAATATCATCTCAATATAAAAATACATTCTCATTAGACTTGGTGATGGTTTGGAGTCCATTCCTTTATTAGAAATCTATAATAATTTAGTTTGAGCACAAAAATATAATTAAAAAATCAAATTTTTAATCTTTTCTGAAAACTTGCCACACTGGTGTTCAGACACCCTTACCAGCTAGTCCAGACACTCACAGCCTGGACACCTCAATCAGTCGATCTGGACACCAGAGTCTATTGCCTAGTCCCTGTGTTCGTTCCTGATGAAATCTAGCCCCAAATCACCCCAAAAACATCATTTCAAGCCTCCATCTTAACAATAACCCATATACAAACACTCAAACTCATGAATCACATGTTTCTTCAACACTTAATCAAAGAATAATTCAAATCTATGCAAGATATTCACATCCATATGCATATATATAACCACATTCACACACACATATGCATGCACAAATCACATGATTTTCAACCAAATCAAGCATGCACATATATATATATATACCAAAATCATCCTAATAAGGTATAGAACATAAATATAAGTTCCACCTACCTCGAATCCGAAGAGAAAAGAAGAAAAATAGAGAAAATCGGTTGAGTTTCCAACCTTCAAAAAATGATTTCTCCCACTTCGGGCTAATCCACCGAAAATGCACGTATCTATGATGTTCGCGGCGTCAAACACTACCCTAATCTGTCGACCTTTTGCTTTGGATCATATTTTCTCTCTCTACCTTTTCTCTTCTTTCTCTTCCTCTCTTTTCTCTTTCTCTTCTCCCTGTTCCCAGGCCACCGAGCCAAACAAATGAGAAAGAAAAAAAAAAAAGAAAAAGAAACGGGGAGGAAAGAAAAGAAAAAGGGAGCTGAGCCCTTAGTCTAGTTGTCTAACCAATTATCAATTTGGACCACACCCGACCCAAAAAAATAAAATAAATCAACTCAATTTCAAAATAAATATTTCACTGGCCTAAAATAACATATAAATAGTTAAAATAAATACTAGGTATTTCAATATTGAGTTACAATTGCAGTAGTTATAGTGGTGGTTGAGAGTGGTGGCAATGACTAAAACAAGAAGTGACAACGTTAGTGGCGGCGGCGGCGGTTGTGATCAAAAGTGGTGGTCAGCCATAAGCGATGATAGTAAAAGTGATAAAAATGAAAACAAATAAAAATATGTTTTTTTGTTTTCAAAATTTTAATTGCAACAAACGATAGTAATTAATTATGTTTTTATTATCAGTTTTTAAATTTTTATAAAGAAAAATGTTATCAAACTGTAATAGTTTGTTTAAAATATTAAATGAGTGATATTGTTAAATTTAACAGACACATAACATACATATGCTATTGTTTGCGCTCAAAATTGATCGTCAAACAACTTACTATCTTCCATGGTTTTCCGAATGTGCATGCGTGCACGAGCATGACATAATGTTGGATGATTCAAGGAAGAAATGAAGGTGTGTGCGCCCGAATTAGGCAATTGTGAGCTCAAATGCCTTTCCAGGAGTTGATCACACAAGTATACGGCAAAAACTTAAAAGAACTTTCCAAAGAGAAGTGATAAACTAACGAGGTAACAAATAACTGAATTTCTGCCTTCATAATTTTTGTTCTTTACTGCTTTAAAAAAAAAAAAAAATTGAGATTACAAGTGTGAAAAACGTGAACGACACATTTATGTTCGAGTGAGGGAGAAGAGATCTAATTTACTAAGATAGAAAAAGCTAAAGGAAATAAAACTTTCAGAGGAGATTTGTGGTTGAGAAACCCTTCTTCTTTCCACCTCTGGTTCCATTTATTGGCTTGCAGCTTGGTAACTTTCGGCTTTTACTATCTTTGTACGTCTTGAAACCGTGGTCTCGTGCTATATTTTTATAATTGTCGTGTGAAAGCCGAAATAGCAAAAAATGCTGTGTTTACAATATTTTTTTTCTAATATTGTTTTGTCATATTAAAAATAACGTCATTTTGGACCAGCGTATCATGTTACCCGAGATTCTTATACCTTATTTCTGACATATTTTTTACACTATACTGATCATGACGAGTCATAACCAGTGTATTTTTACACGTTACTGGTCATGACCTGTTATAACCAGTTCATTTTGAATGTTATAAAATAATGTTAGAAAAAAGTGTTGTAAACGTAACATTACTCCCGAAATAACTATGTACATTTGACTGCATTCCCTAGCTATTCTAGTTGATTTCTTTCTTATATATGTTCAAATACTCTTTGACCGATGTGATATTTTCTATCAGCCGATTAAAATTTTTTGTTTAGGTCTTTTTTCTTTTCAATTTGCCTATTCTTGGCCGACATAAGACCTTTTTTTACTCAGCCTTCTAATCCTTAAAACTTTTGATTCAAAATCTATTTCAGCGGCCTGTTTTCTTTTAGCTTGCACACTAACTTTTGATTTTATTTTTTTAAAATTGTTTTAAAACTCCAAATGCTACCCAAAAAAAATCTTTAAAGGTCAAAAGTTTTAGTTATTAGGAACTTAGCGAATGTAATTAAATTCCCCTGGACCACATCAAGATGGCGTTTGGTTTGCCCCCAAAAAATTAAAAATTAATATAAAAATAACATGTGACAAAATTTAGTTGAAAAAATTTGAAAAAAAAATTATAA
The DNA here is from genome assembly GCA_019916065.1 of Vitellaria paradoxa. Lineage (NCBI taxonomy): Eukaryota > Viridiplantae > Streptophyta > Magnoliopsida > Ericales > Sapotaceae > Vitellaria > Vitellaria paradoxa. Next base: position 40,364,766 of record CM034240.1, read on the forward strand.
AAATTAAAATTTTTTTTGAAGATCCAAACATTCTCTAAATGTTGGAACATCTCCTCAATAAGCATTAGTATCATCATTCGTGCTAGCAGCCTATAATAAAGTTTGGTGTGAAAAGAAAAGTAGCCGGCTTATTTTTAGCTAACTAGTAACTAGCTAAAAATAAACTAACTACTTGTGTGTTTGAAAAAGAAAAAAATAAATAACTTTTTTTCGTGAATTTTTAATTTTGATTAATTTGACAATTTTGCACTTGAAAATTTAAAAGAAGATTAAAATATAAAAAGATAAATTTGATCATTTAACAAATTGGCAAATAAGTTAATTAACTATAAGCTAATTAGCTCTTTGGATCCCAAACGATATTTAAATCTAGTACTTCATAGCAACAAGCAAATGCAAACACAAAGGTAACATGCTAGAAATGAGGTAGAGTTTGCGAAACAGAAAAGCTAACTTTTTTTGCGTAAAAAAAAAAAAGAAAAAGCTAACTTTTAAGTAACTAACTTTTTTAACTTTTTGTTACTTTAGTATTTTTGTGCTTTATAATTTAAAAGAAGTTTATAATTTAAAAGAAGTTAAAAATGTAAGAGAGTAAATATAACCAATAATAAAAAAAAAGAAGCTAAAAAATTGAGTAGTTAAAAACTGAGTAGCTCAATTTGGTTGCTAAATGCAACCTGAGGCTGCAATGACTTCGAAGAAATTTCAATAAATTAAAAAAATTCCACAGGCACGCTTGAACAGAGCATTTCAAACATTCAATGATCCAAATTCCAACAGCCTACCTATTTTTGCAGATTTCTCTCTCCCAATATCAATTAATAGAAAGTAATTTTCCCAGTAGTAGGAGAGAACACACTTACTAAACCATGAGAGAAGTGAATTATGCAGAGGAGACTGCTAGCAACCGCCAACAGAAGAGGTAGATTCATTCGGACGGGGCCAAAAAAAAAAAAAAATGAATATAAGTGAGACAACCTTGAGAAGAAATCAAACCCCTGGCACCATCTCCTTGCCCGGAACAACATTTGTGGGAAGTGAAAAAAAAAAAGAAAAAGTCAACTAAAGAAAACTACAAATACACGAACATTTCATCACCCTATAAACTAGCAATGGAATAAGGCTTATTTTGGGAAGGTTTAAAAAAAATAAAAAATAAAACTAACTTTTTTTTTTTGTAGCTGGTTACTAGTTAGCTAATAAAAAAACTAGCTCTCTCTTTTTTTTTTTTTTTTTTTGGTGAAGAAAGCTAGCTTTTTAGCAGCTAACTTTTTAATTTTTTTGTTAATTTGATATTTTTGTCCTTTATGATTAAAAAAATTAAAATATAATAGGGTAAATTTGGTCATTTAAAAGAAAAGTCAAAAAGCTGAGTAGGCAGAAATTATGGTTTTCCAAACAGAACCTAAGGATATGCATGTCCATCGGACACAGCCAAGGTTACTTCGCTACGACTGATATACCTATGGAGGAAAAAAATCACGAACACAATTTCAGTTCATGAACACTGTCCTAGACAAAAGAAGGATCAGCCAAGCCAAAAATTTGTAGGACATTCGGGGAAATATTTTCAGTGAACAGCTGTGCAAACAAGAAATAAATAAATAAACAGAAATCTTAGAGAAATGAACTCAGACATGAAAGCCTCTCCAACAATGTAAAAGAGGAGGTTAACCAATACCCATGAGACATATCTGAAACTTAGGGGGGAAGCACATGCAACAATTTACAACAATTAACCACTAAGGGTTTATATCAAAATTGAAAGGGGCATACTCACTAGACATGCATTGGCAAACTAGAAGGTAGTTAGGTAATTGACACTAAAAATAATGCTTCAACATATGCAACTTCCAGTTTTTGCCAACCAAAACTAACAAGATGTAAAGAACCACTGCATGGAAGAATTATTAACCAGTTTCCTGCTCAAACTCTTCACCTTCTGACTCCTCTGCATTGTCGGCATCGTCATCATCCGCATCATTGTCATAGTCTTCCTTGTCATTATCAACGGTTGTTTTCCCAATCACAATCAAGTTGCTATTTGCTTTTCTGATTTCATTGCACTGAAAAATTATTTGTACCCATGTCAGCAATAAACCAGTCACACAAAGATGTAGGGAAGAAACACTAGTTCTGCAAATCAGGAGGATTAAATTTACCAATGATTTTCATTTTTCTTTTTATGATAATATGGGGTCATTCCTGATCTTTTATTCATATTAAAGTTGAAGCATTAGAGTCATTTGACGCATTCAATCCGTCACACAAGCACATGGATTGAATGCCATTTTCGCTTCTGATAATTAAATGCACAGTGGAGCTACTAAACTCCAAAAGTACCAAGTAGCAAATCAACTTAAACACAACTATCATAAACTTAGTAGGACATTTTATAACTCAAAAATGTTATTTTCCTCCGACAGGTGAGGAGATTGGAGGGGAAGAGCAAGTCCATCACAATAAGTAATAGCATTTTAAAATCGAATTCAAGCACTTCACCACACAATCAACAACCAATTTACCTCGTGTGTTCTTCCCTTACCCATAATGATCAAAAGGCTATATTAATCCCGTTGCATATAAAACATATTTTGGCAAAAAATACTCAATAGGGGTGTGCACCATTTGGAGTGGTTCGATTCCAGGCTCAGAATGGAACCAAAATGATCCTAGTCTGTTCCAGAAAATTGGAACTGGAACTTAACTGATTAGAACAGAACCAATTAGTCCTGATCACGCAGGTTCTCAATTTTGCACAAACCCATACTGCCTTTTGGAACTCCTCACTAATAATCAGGTAATATATTCCCATAATCTTATACAGATCACAGACCAAAACACAATTCAAATGAAATCAAAATACTAGCAACAAATTATTCTCAAAGATCAACTCTACTAAATTACAAATCATCAAAACAACAAAAAAGTGAATGTTGTTGTACCTGCAGGGTAGGGACTGAAGAGTAGTGAGCAATTGCATATGCTAAACACAACTTCTCTATGGAGATGCCAGAGAACAAACCTGCAACCGTCACTACCCGTAACAAACACAAGTTGCAACACCACCAGGTCACATATTCACCTTATCTCTCTAGACAATGTATGCAAGCAATGGATTTAGAAATTGATTGTGATATATTGGCTTTGGGAATGCATTTGTTGATCTGGGGAAGAATAGATAAAGCAATGGCCATGTATAGTGGTAATTGATTTCGGTAGTCAGATATGGGTTTGAAGGGAGATCACCACATCTAACTATCTTGCCATCAATAATTGCAGTGCCACCACCACTAACCATTGGTATAGACTTTGAGGGACCAATTTATGAGTATTGAGGGAAATCAATTTGGTGGGATGCCATTTTGGCCGAAGAGGAAGCAATGGTAGTTGCAATGTCAGCTTGGCCACAAGGAGCAGAACTACCAAGTGATGATCGGGTTGTGCTTAATTCCAAAAGACAGAGAACCGAGAATTGAACCACAAATTCGGTCTTGTTATTTTTAGAATTGAAACCAAACTAATAACCTCGGATTGAATCAAATTTTCGGTTCTCCGGACCTTTTATACACACCCAATACTTAGTAGCAAAATATGAAAAAGAAAGTGGTGAACCAAAAAACCTCAATTAGAATTAGTTGTCCTTTCCCCTGAAATCCAAACCAGATAAAGCTTGTGCATGCTTGACAATACAATTGATCTCATATGTTCACCAACTCCCGGCAGCATAGGACCAGAGCCTGGTAATAGAAAATGGTCAGAGCACTGATAAAGGAAACCAGTTTCACTTGCTCCTCTTTATGCAGCTCTCAGATCATGTTTGCGAGTCAAATCAATATCACCAGACAACTGACCTTCTAAAACAAATAGTTTGCTACCTGTCGCTATTTTTATTTCCTGTCAACAGGTTTTGACATAAGCTTATTATATACGACTATGCCAAAGAACCTCAACCATTTGTATTCAAAATCCGTATAATGACGCCATGTTTGAGTCATTTAAACCTCCCATTTCATCATCATCCAAAAACCCGTTCACTCCACCGGCCCAGACCAAACAACCAAGCCGAATCTATACTTCTAATACTCCTTAAGATTAAATCACTAACCCTCAGGACATACATCCCTAAACTGCTTCATAGCACTATCACAAATCATCATATCTGGCCGGCAAAATCAAATTGCTTTATAAAATTTAACATTAACATGTGGTAAAGCAAAGCCACTTCGAGATTGCTTCGTCGATTATTATTTATAGCACCCAGCTCTAATTACCCAAGTTAGAGTCCCGGATTCGTTTGAAGTGCAGCATTATAGTTATAGATACCATAAAGAATATATCTTTAAAGCTTGGAGTCATTCAAATTGAGCACTTCTGTCCGGTACTAAATGATTGATTCCCAAATTGATCAAGATTAGGAGAAATCAAGCAATGAACTTATGATTGACCTACCGATTCACATACAATCATCGATTACACCATTAAGGGCTTAAATTTTGAATTCACTATCCCCAGAATACGAATATATATATATACACACATATAAAATACCTTTTCTTCGAAATCGGCCTCTTCCATGGCGAGGAGTAGCTCGTCGTTCTGGGGCTGAGGCCACTGAGTGGGAAGCAGAAACGACGTCGGAATCATCCTTGTCGACCACGGGTACTGCCTCATGAACCCCGGATACTGTAACATTTTCCCTCTCTGATCCTTGCTCTCACTCAAGACACAAATTGAAGACGGAGACTCAAAAGATAAATGAAAATTAAAAGAAAGGAATGGGAAAAAAAAAAAAAAAAACTTATTTTTTAACAATTTCTATGTGTATATTTTTTATTATACTAGTTATATTATATTTTATTTTTTTTAGCTTTTAAAATTAAGGAAACTACTAATGGATGAGTAGCCTGTTTAGTCACACTAAAATTTACTAAAAATCAATAATTTTAACTAATTTTTATATTTTCTTTCAATCAAAAATTTTCACATATCAATTTTATGCTACATTTTTCTATTTTTGTTGTACTTTTTTTTTATTTTTTATCTATCAAACAGGTCCTAAGGTCCAATTCTACGTAAAAAAAAAATGTAAAATATTATTACATAGTATCTTTATTATATAATATATTTTTAGTAATCTTTAACGGGCGCGTGGCACTTGTTAACGAAAAATAAAAAAAAAACCTTAAAATTAAGTAACAAAAAAATACTTTTTATTTTATTATTTTCCATTCTCTTTATGGGAAAAACCAGATAGGACTCCTAAAATTATGATATTGGTAATGAAAAGTGTTAATGTTGTTGTAGCATTCCTTGCATCAATCACTTGTATTATATATATATATATATATATAAAGAGGTCGTTTGGAGTGTAAAAAAAATTAAAAATTAACAAAAGTGAAATTTTTTAAAAAATTTAGAGTGTAAAAAGTTGTTTTGAAATGATGGTTAGATGTCTGTATTTGATTTGATATAAAATTGTTAAAATTTGTATTAAAGTGATTCGTGGTAAAATTTTAATGGATAATCTTGAAAATTTTTAGAGTTTTGTAGAACTTTTAGATACAAATATTAACTTTTTCAAAATTTTGTTCCAACGGATTTTGACAATTTTTCTAAAAAGGTTGAAATTTTTTGGAGTTTGAAGAAATTAAAACTTTTAAATTTTTTTTGTAATTTTTTGAATTTGGTTGGAACTCCGAACGGCCCCGTATATATATATATATATATATATATATATATATATTAATGATTATAAGTTATATCAGGTTCATTTAGAATTCTAAAAATTTTACAAAATTTTACAAATCAATATAAAATTTAAATTTTTTACTTATTGCACGTGTTATGAGACTACAATTTTATAAATTTATACTAACTCTTATAATTCCAAACACTCCTAATCATGTGCATCAATAATTATATATTAGTTTAATATTAATTATCTTAACAATATCATTTTTCTACTGCTAATTTTTTAATTTATTTTCAATACGTCAGATAAATATAAAATAATTGTGCAAGATGCATGTTAGTTTTTTGTTCAAGTAGCTTGATAAAAATGAAAAATTAAGTTGCTAAAATATTTAAATACAAAATCTTGAAAATCTTGAAACACTACAACATAAATAATTGTTTTAATGTAATTGGAGTTGTACATGATGAAATAAATGTTTAAAAAAATTAAAAACAAGTTAAAGCAAACATTTTATTACCAGAGTTTTAAATTTCATTTGAATGTAATTTATTCCTACTTGATAAAAAAAAAATTATATTTTTAACTATATCAAAAGCCAATTAAAGATGATTTATGAAGTATGAATACTTCAAAATATATGACGTATTTGTATTTGACGTGTATCATGCATCATATATTTTCAGACACTTTGAGATACATATCGAACATGTCACATGTTATATCTAATTATCTTATCATTTTTTCAACTAAATAATTATGAAAAATTTAAATTCGAGTTATCAGAACCTTTAAAATTATAGAATATTTTATTCAAATAATGACAAATTTTGCTATCCAGAAAGTCACAAAATTTTTTAATCTAAATTGCAAATGGTATCACGATCAGAGGTCATTCTACGAGGGGAAAGATTTTGAAAGTCGACCCGCATTGTTATTTACATCAGATGTTTTTCAAGGAGCAAGGGACAAAAGAAATGAGTTTGGAAAGACTCAAAAAAGTAAGAGACACAAGGACAGCCTGCTGTGCCACAGTTTAAATTCTAATTGATCAAGATTTTCTAACTAAAATAACTTTTGCACATAGAGATCTGAAAAAGTTCCCTAGTTTAATCAATAGCTTGGCCACATTGTGAGCCAAAGTTTTTTTCAAATAGCAAGTTGAAGTAAATATTGCAATATAAAGGGGCAATCATGACTTTTTAATCTGTAAATTATATGCTTCTCAAGTTGCATAATCAAGAAATATTTGATGTGTAACAGTTGGCAGATCAACTTTTGAATTAGTTTGTTAATTTTGATTTTTATCAAAAAAAAAAAAAAAAAATTGGAACACTTTCTCCTTTTAGCACTTTGCAAAAATAATCCTTCTCCTTTGAACTCATAGGAAAACTTGCAAGAGGCAAATTCATTTTACTAAATTCACCCTAAGAACGGGTGAAGGTTATGTTTGACACCGATTTCTTTTAAAGGCGTGCTTTCAAGTGATCTTTTGATTTGTTTTACATATTAAGAATGTTCCAAGAATAAATAAAGGATTTTTTTTTTCCTAATATGCATTCTATCTAAATTAATTGTGATACAATATGTTGAACTACTAATAGGATAAGTCAAAAAATATACTCTTTTCTCCTATCAACTACCATCTTTTTTTTTTTTTAATCTTTCCATACTTATTTTTTATGCCCCTTACTTCTTGGAAAACATCTTACCCAAATAAACGATGTGGACGAATGTTCAAAGGTTTTTTCCTTTATAGAATGATCTTTGATCATGGTACAACTTGCGATTTTGGTTAAAAAATTTGTTATTTATAATACAATTTGTCACTATTTCGCAAATATATTAATTTATAGTCTCATGATAACAAACATGACATGTTAATCTACCTTTCGTGTTCCATTCTGATAACATGGCATATGTTCGGAAATTATTAAGACTCCATTCGGTAAGAAATAGCAACCAGCCACTAACTTTTTAACTTTTTCTAAAATATTAAATTTATCCTCTTACATTTTAATTTTTTTTTAAACTTTCAAGGACAAAGATGTCAAATTAACAAAAAGTTAAAAAATTAGTTACTAAACAAGTAGCTTTTTTTTTTCCTTCCCGAACATTAAAAAAAAAAAAAACTAACTTTTTAGTAATTAGCTACTGATTAGTTACAAAAAAGTTAATTTTTTTTACTTTCCAAACTAAGCTTGAGTGTCCATAGCAATGTAGCATGCATTTTAAAAATTTTTAATTTTTTTCTATTTAGATTGTAATTAAAAATAAAAATATATATATATGAAATTTGAGAAATCAAAATTAATTAAATTAAAAAAATCTACATATCAACGATTACCTTTTATTTTATTATGTTTTTAAATCTACTCAAATAAAAACATATATATTAAAAATTTAATATTATCTCCTTCTTTTCCTTACCTTTTATTTATTTATTTATTTATTTATACTTTCATCTCACCAAATCTACACTCCAAAAACACGCCATTCATCCTTGGGACGTTTTGTCACATTGCTTTGATTTGTCTGCTGACAAACCGTCGATCTAGCTTGCTATTTTGGCTTTGTAATTGTGAACCACAAAGACACATCCACGTGGTGTTTTATCACATTACTTTGTTCGTTGCCAAACTCTTATTCTTATCAGGTCGAGGAGAAGCCTGCAGCCGCTATTCATGGGTGCACACTTGGTGAAATCCGCCTCGTGGTCCTAGCCGACAAAAAACCACGAGAAGGTAAACCAGCCTAGGCAAGTCATGACTGACCGGCTCAGCCGAGAAGGCTGTTAGATGGCCCTCCACAATTAGAGGAAGAACTGTCCCAAAAAAGAGTCGAACCCGAGACCTATTGATCCCAGACCCTTTAACCCACCATCCGAACCAGCTCGACTACCCCTTTCGGGACACCAAACTCTTGTTCCTGCCAAACTTTTCGGCCGCTGGAGTATCTGACTTCTTTTTGTGGGATTTTGCTGAAGTGGGGGATGAGAGAATTGTTTCCCCCAGTTACAGGAACTAAAATAGCCAATGCAACCATTAAAGGGTTAATTAGGCTAATACCCCTTAAACTATACTTATTTTTTAATTTGCCCCATTATTTATTAATTCTATCACTCACCGCTCATCTATTTAAAAGAAGTTTTGTTTAATAACTGTTAAAAAGTCAGTCAACTTTTTATTTATTTGTTTATTATTCCTTAATATGTTTCTAATATGATTATTATTCACAGATATTTAAATTTAAAACTTATGATTAGAGATTTACATAGATTAGATCAAATAAATCATTTGAATTTTTGTTATAAATTAAATGAACTGAATTTTTTTCCCATCCCAAAAAAAAAAAAATAACCTAGACTTAATTTTGGTAAAAAAAAAAAATAACCAAATCAATTCTCAGATCTTAATAATAAATATTTTTATTTTTTATTTTATATTTATTATATATATTTAATTTTAATAATAAAAAATAGAAAATGTAACTTCAAAATTTGTTTAAAAATTTAAGCTAAATTGAAATTACTAAAGAACTAAATTAAATGAAAATATTGTTATTAAGTTTAATTTAATTTTTTATTTTCATTAGGATTTGCTTACCTTGTTTCTTTATACCAAAAACAAAAATATTATATATATAATTTATTTTTGTTTTTGGGTTAAGTTTTTTTTGGATGGAATAAGAAACAAATTTGATTTATTTAATTTATATTAAAAAATGAAATGATTTATCTGACCTAATCCAAGTAAACCTCTAATGATAAGTTTCAAATTTGAATATGAGTAATAATCACATTAAAAACTTATTGAGATAATTAAGTAATAATAATAAATAAAAAGTTAATGATTTTTTAACGGTTTCTAAACAGAGCCCCATAGATGAGGGGGTCAAAGTATTAGGGTTAATAGATGAAGCCGGTAAATTGAAAAACAGGTATACTTTAAGGAGTGCAATTGACCCACAATTAAGTACATACACTTTTTACAATGTTAATTTTTTTAACCTTTATGGGATCATTTGGCTCACCCAAAAATAAATAAATGAACACTCATTTTACTAATTTTCTTTAACTTTCTCTACTACCAATTTTTATCAAATTTCTCCAATTTTCTTCTAGTTTACTAACTTTTTCTAAACTTTACAAATTTTTATCAAAACCCAACTAACTATTAAAGTGCGACGTATAACTCATAACTGCAAAGTTGTACTTATTTATTTATTTTTTAACGGTACCAAATTGCTCCTAAATTTTAAGCTAGTAAATAATCAAAATTTTAGTTTTAAAACTAGTCAATAAGAGTGTATAGAAGTATAGAAAAAAAAATGGAAAAATTTAAAAAAACCCCTGTACTATGACCCAAACATCAAATAGACGCTTGCACTTAACTAAATATCAAATGGACACCCGCACTTTGACAACGTTAATCAAATAGACATCTACCGTTCCCTTCCATCAAATTGATAACCACGGACGTTGAACTGGACTTAACGGCAGATGCTAAGCATATGACATGCCAAGAATTGGTCACGTGAGACGCATGTGAGGAGAATATATCACACGGTCACACCATCTCATCTCATTTTCCACTCATTTGCCTCACTCATCCGCGATTAGGGTTCAAATCCTTGAGCCATTTCAGAGATTACGGCTAATCAACTGCAAAATAGGCAATTAAGAAGTCATTACTGGCTAATAAATCAAGATGGGATGGAGCGTGAGAGACAATGGTGGTCCTCCACCTGCGTACAGTGAGTAATTTTTTTTCTCATCAATGGTGGCCCTACACTAACAAAGCCAAAAGTGTTTTGTTTAATTAATGCTCAGAAATAGTGTAACCACCTTTTGTCTTGGATAATATCATTGTTTATTGAAATTTTGTAGGGATTCTGTCGTTGTTTAATGAAAATTTTTAGGGTTTTTTTACGTTTGCTCTGATATGAGTTGATTTTCCCATTTTCATTTTCCATTATTTTAGTACTAGTATTAGGTTATGCATTAGTTTAATCATAACGTGGTTGTTAAGTTGCTTTGCATGGTTTTGTTTGTATGAATAATGCAGATTGCAATCTAGGGCACTTCACAATTAAAATGCATTTTGGTGGTTAGGTTGAGGGTTCTAACTATGTTGGTGGTAACTCTGGATTTATTGACTATTGCCATGAGGATGAGATAGGAATTATTGAACTTTGTCACATGGCTATAGGTCTTAGGACAACTTTTAGGAATGATTACTACTTCAAGACTAATGGAGAGTTTACACTAATTAAGAGTGACATTGATGTATTAAGAATGTGTCAATTTCTAACCAAGAATAATGAAATGGTGGATGTGTATGCAGTGTGTAATATTGAAGATTATATGCCCACTCAAAGTAGCCAAGTTAGAAGTGATGTACTTAGGCTGACCAAGAGTAATGAAAATGCAACCAAAAGTAAAGAAAGGGTAAGCAATACTAAAGGTAAGGGCAAGGTGACAGAATTGGTTGGTGTAGAAATTGAACAAAAGGAAGAGCATGATAAGAGTGATAGTGATCTTGAGGCAGATGATGCACTATTTTGACAATAATGTGAACATAGATAGAGAGTTTGCTGGGTTAATTCATAGCGATGCACTTAGGGGAAAGCATGGGTTAGCAGATTTAGATGATGATACTGATAACACTGATGAGTTGGACAGTGGTAGTGGTTCAGATACTGATGGTGGTTATAGGGTGAGCAAGAAGAAATACCCCATCTTTAATGAGAAAGCTGATATGTTGAACCCTATTTTCTATGTAGGCATGGAGTTTAAAACACATGAGATTTTTAGAGATGTAGTTAAAGAGCATTCTATTAAGCATAGGAAAAAAATCATATTTACCAAAAGTGACAGAGCTAAAGTGAGTGCTATATGCATAGGTAAAAAGGACTACCCATGGTATATCTATGCATCCTTTGTTAAGGCTGATGGATTGTATAAGATTAAGAGTTTTGAACCTAGGCATACCTGCACTAGATCATACCATGTGCCCTGGGTTAGTACGAAGTAGATAATTAAGAGGTATTTTGAAAGGATATGTAAAAATCGTACATGGCCTATTCAGTCCCTAGTGGAAACCTTTGAGTCTGAAAACACAGTGCAAGTGGATAGACATAAGGTGTTTAGAGCAAAGAAAAGATCCCTGGCCATGCTTGAGGGTGATGCAGCACAACAATTTAAGGATCTGCTTGGATACCTTGAGGAGGTCAAGACCACCAATCCTGGGACCACAGTGAAGGTTAAATGGAAGCTAGTTCTTGGATCTAAGAATGAGGTCAAGTTTAAGAGTATTTACATATGTTGGGGGTCATTGAATAAGGGATTTCTTGAAGGATGCAGGCCAGTGATTGGGTTGGATGGCTGCCATCTAAGAGGACCACATGGTGGGATATTATTAACTGTTGTGGGGATAGATACAAATAATTGCATGTACCCTTTTGCATATGCAGTGGTTGGAAAAAAGAAGAAGAAAACTTGGTTGTGGTTCCTTGATTTGTTAAACAATGATCTAAATGTACAAAACACACACATGTACACTTTCATGACAGATAAACAAAAAGGGTTGCTTGATGCAGTGGGAGAGTTGTTCCCAAATTTAGGCCACAGGTTATATGGCAGACACTTATACAATAACTTCAAAGGTGAGTTCAAAGGGTTAGTGTTGAAAGACCTACTATGGAAGACAACAAGGGCTACAACTGTTCCAGCCTTCACAAGGGTCATGCAAGAGATAAAAGTGTTGACATCAATGCTTTTCAGTGGCTCAATGCAAGGCCTACAGTCAACTAGAGTAGGAGTCACTTTAACACTTTTCCTAAATGTGATATTCTCCTCAATAACCTTTGTGAAAGTTTCAATGCTGCCATCTTGCCAGGTAAGGATAAACCTATAATTTTAATGTTGGAGAGCATTAGAACTATACTTATGGAGTCCACTCAGAAAAGAAGAAATGCAATACTTAGGTACAATGATAAAATATGCCCTAAGATTAAGAAGAGACTAGACAAGTTGAGGGAAGATAAGGGGTGGATACCAATGTACTTTGGGAATGAACAATTCCAAGTGGAGGGACCAAATGAACAGTACAAAGTAGATTTGAAGAACAAGACTTGTGGGTGTAAGAGATGGGAGTCGTCTGGGCTACCATATGTTCATGCCATTACTGTATGCAACAAGTTGGACAAAGACCCAATGGACTATGTTGATAGTTGCTATAGTGAGCAGACATGCCTTCAAATTTATAGTAATGTGCTAGGTCTAATGAATGGGAGGGATATGTGGTTTAAAAGTGGGGACAAAATCTTGTTACCACCTGATGTGAAAAGGAGGGCTGGTAGGCCTAAGAAAGTAAGAATGAGAGAACCAAACGAAGATGTTCCCGACCCAAAACAAATTAGGTTGAGCAAGAAGGGAAATAAGATGACTTGCAGTGTTTGTAACAAAACAAGGCATAACAAGTAGCGATGCAAGCAGGGATCGAATGCAGCGGGTGGACCATCAAATGGAGAGGCAAATGCATCAGTCGGAACATCAACGGCAGTTGGTGGAGCAAGCAAGGCAATAGGTGGACCATCATTGAATGTAAGTGTTTGGCTATACTTTTGTGCTGCACCTTCTATATTTAAGTCTCACCTACTATAACTTGCTGCATTTGTTCAATTTTAGGTGGAAGGGAGTGAGGTGACATTTGAAAGTACTCCAACAGAATCTCTAAGTGTGTCCATTTATGCCATGTTCCATGTGTGTCCTTAAGTTATTTATTCCATGCACATGAATTCATATGTTTGGTTTGATATTTGTAGGCTGGTAGGACCTTCATGAGAGCGAAAAAAGGTTCAATTTGCTAGTGAAGTTCATGGAGGAAAACACACTGTGAACTCTATTTAATGTTTGGTGGTGAATGGCAGACTCTCTTTAATGCTTGCCTCGGATCGGATATTGTAATTCAAGGATCTGTTTTTGTAATTTTACTATTTTTGTAATGTTTGGTGGTGAATGGCAGACCTTCTTATGACATTTATATGTTGGCTTTCATGCCTTGTGTAATGGTTTGATGGAATCTGACATGTAAAACCTTTGAACTCTGTTGGCTTTCATGCCTTTTTATACTGGTTTGGTGGAATCTGAGTTGCTGTCGTGAATTGATTTTTTTTGTTTCCTAGTTTGGCAATATGCAGTGAATTTATTTTTTATTTGATTGAGTTAGAAATAAAATAGAATTGATTTTTATTTCATTTTTAAAATATAAATATAAATATAAATTATATTAGTGTATCTCTATTGACTTTTCTCAGTAATCTTAAATTGAAAAATAGTAAAATTAATATATTTTTTTCATCAATCATGTAAACAAATTACAAAATAAGCATCAAAAAATTAACTTTTAACCAAAATTAAGATTTATCAAACAAACTATAATATATTTATTCTAAAAATTTAATTTGAATTTTTTATAAGAAATATTTTTAATAAGAAAAAATCAAAAATTGGAAATTGTAAATGCAATTTAAAAGAACCCTCTATCTCAATGAATAAGTGATTTGTGTGCAATGATTTTTTAACTAAATAAATAAATAACGAAAAAAGAAGTAGCAGCTCGAGAAAATGCCTGAAAACATCAATCTCCCCATTTTCATTCATAGCATGATAACATTACATAGTCTAAACCCATTACAACCATTAAAACACAAAAATCAATTAAGCATTTACATCTACTTGACAACACACCACCACCATGTTCCACACACACCTAGCCAAGCGGAATTTTTAACCTACGGATCCAAAAATAAAAACCATTTCTTCCCAACCACCACTGCTGCAACAATAGCCCAAGTTATAGCAAGGTACACCTTCATCTTCAATCTTTAGCCTTTAGTTTTGCAATCTCAGTCTCCAACTTGTCAACCTTCCTCAGCAGCCTATGAATGATTTGAACAGACCTTCTACACATGGGGGGATCCACCCATCCCCCAAAGTCTTTGCTATCCCATCTTGTGCAGGTAAAGAACCTCTTACTTGGGTTGGAATCAAGAAGTGCGAATAGCCTTCTGGTTTCCACAAAGGATGCACAATTTTTCCTCAAAATTTTGAGAGCTCTGAGAGTTGGAGTGACCATTGGTGCAAGCACTATTGTTCATTATGGGATTTGAACCCTAATCGCGGATGAGTGGGGCAAATGAGTGGGAGATGAGATGAGATGAGATGGTGTGACCGTGTGATATATTCCTCTCATATGCGTCTCACGTGACCAATTCTTGCCATGTCATATGCTCAGCCTTTGCCATTAAGTCCAGCTCAATGTCCGTGGTTATTAATTTGACGAAAGGGAACGGCAAGTGTCTATTTGATTAACGTTGTCAAAGTACAGGTGTCAATTTGATATTTAGTTAAGTGTAGGTATCTATTTGATGTTCGGGTCATAGTATAGGGGTTTTTTTGAATTTTTCCCAAAAAAAATTAACCTAATATGGGATTATTGATTTAAAAAAAAATTTTATTTCATTTTGTTTGCATATAATTTTTCTAAATATTTTTTAAAAAATGTGAATAGTTTTCTAAAAAATTATGAAATAAAAACAACAAAGTAATTTTAATAAAAAATATCCCAACAATGCCAAATTAATTATAATTAAGCATCTTTTTGATTAAACAAATGCGCCATGAAATTAATTTTTCAGAGCGGGAGCGTGGAATAAAAGCCAAAATTCAAAAAAAATTTTGAAGTGCACCGTCCTCCATCAAAAACTTTTCAACAAACGGTCAAGATAATCAAAGCCATAATAATTATGTAAAAGACAATTATGCTGATGTATCTATAATGTATATATATATGTTATGTATGTATATATGTATTTGTGTTAAAATATTATGAGCAAAAAATACCATTAACAAAAGCTATTTGACACAAGTTCTTATCCTATAAGGGAATGAGAATAATATAATGCCATCAAGAGGAGCTTTTGATAATTGATAATTTGTTCTAATTTTCTCTGTTTGTTTATTTTTGAAAATATTAAAAATATAAAATAAAGAAAATTCAAAATCACAAAGAAATTATTTTATTAACTTTTATTTTTTTATATTAAAAGTATTCCCTCCTTAAATTTAAAGACCTCACAACTCTTTCGTATAATTTTATAAAATAGTTTATCTTCGAGAACTTTGTTTGAGAAATAATTTTGCATAAGATTTTTTTTAATTAAAAAATTATTAAATTTAAGATATATATATATATATATATGTATATATTTGGATAAACTCTAATATGAAAAATATATATATATAATAAAAGTACATAAAATTTAACATAATCAACCAAATCATTAATTATATATATATATTTTTAGTGAAAGAAATACAATAGTTATTTTCTACTTAAATTTTTTTAAATTCTTTTAAAATTTAAAAATTTTTTTGGTTATAAGGATCGTAGAGGTTATAATAAAAAATTTCACTGTAAGAACTATGGTGAAAAATAAAAATTTAGATTTAATTGTATTTAATTTAATGATTTTAATTTAATTTAATTAAAAATATTTTTAAAATAAAAATAAAATTTAAAAAAATCTGATTAAAATATAATTAATATAAAATATAAAAAATCACGTCATTAAAGTGTCAACAAATTTAAAACTCCACGCCGCTTACAATAAAATTTTTCACTGCAATCTCGAATCTCATTTTCTACTCAGGAATTACGACGCAGCAAGTTCTACAAATTTAAATAACTTCCAACAACATCTGTATTTTCAAAATCATAGCAAGCAACTCCAATGGCTGCTTCGGAGGAAATCCTGTATCTTCAGAAATGGGGGTGAACTTTGACAAAACCCAAACCCAAGAGGCAAAAATCAACCGACTGTCTCTCTTTAAAAAAACT
Source organism: Vitellaria paradoxa (assembly GCA_019916065.1). NCBI lineage: Eukaryota > Viridiplantae > Streptophyta > Magnoliopsida > Ericales > Sapotaceae > Vitellaria > Vitellaria paradoxa. Next base: position 40,381,365 of record CM034240.1, read on the forward strand.
TTCCATAGTTGCTTATCTCTATAACCTTCCTCCTCGTGTCACTTTCCTCCGACCCCCACGTTTCTCCTTCATGGATTCACCCACAAGTTTCTCTCTCTTCCCCGTACACCCACCGCCCCCTCAACGGTTCTTTTCTTCAAATACTCAACACCGCCAAAACCTGAAATTCAATCTCAGACCCACTCTGTTTCAGGGACGACCATAGTTATTCAGAAAATGAGGCTATACGTATACGTATTGGAGGGCAGAGATTTGGCGGCCAAGGACTCGTACGTGAAGCTTCAGTTGGGGAAGTCCAAGTCCAAGTCCAGGGTTTTGAGAGGAACCACAAACCCGGCTTGGAATGAGGAGTTTGCTTTCAGAGTAGACGACATGGACGATGAGCTTGTGGTCTCTGTTTATCACCATGACCATGACTCTGGGTTCTTCAACGTCTCCGGCGATTTGATGGGTCAGGTTCGGATTACTTCCCGGTCTGTCGCCGCCGAGGAGAATCAGAATATGCCCCCCACTTGGTTTTCTCTTGACAAGCCCAAGTCTTCAAAGTCGATGACCAAAAATTGTGGTTAGTTCCCCTGCCTCTCTGTTTGGTTCTGGTTAGGGTCTTCTCTTTATAGAACAGATAGGGTCGTTATATGTGTGTGTGTGTGTGTGTGTGGTTATATATATAAGGTAAATATTTGAACGGTAGGACGATGAAATAGAGTTTAGAACAAATGTCCCTATCAAGGTACTTAATATGAGGATTGTCACATTTGACCCATTTGATTAGGGCACTTTATAAATTTTAGAAATCAAATACCTTGGTTTATGGAGAAGACATGACACAGGAAGATTATTATTTGTTTAGCCGGTATATTGCTGATTATTGTTTTAGGGGTGTCCTTAGTGTTTCTTTGATTGGTAAGCTATGTTAGATTTTCTTCATCTTTGGGGCATCTATGAAAATGGTCTCATAGTTCATTTTTAATATACTTGCACAGACTTCTTGAAATGATGTAATTGATTTCCCGATAATGTGACATGGTTCTACTTGTTTCTCATAGCTTAATTCTAAGGATAACGAAATTGAGAGATCTCGACGACAGCCTCTAGATCTTAAAATTGACTCGTTTTTAGTTAGTTTGTTGTTTTGTTTCTCAGGGCAAGGGTAAGTATCAGATGTGGGCCTGGAGGCTAGGTTATTTTCAAATGAAGATCATTTAGAAATGTCTGCTAAAATGGTAGGGTAATTTTAACTTGGTTATTGCAGTGGGATTTGTGATTAGTTATTTACTTGTCATATCAAACTCCATGTGTAATACCATCGGCCAATTGAATTTTCAGCTTTCAATGTGACTGCCTAATCCCTGGAACTGAGAGTTTTGTAATGACCATTGAACATTACGAGCTTTTTGCTGCTAGAGAAGACCCTCACTAGGAACCGGATTTGTTAGTTGCTTTTGGGAATTGATGAGAGGTCACCAAAATCAATATGCATTTATCAGACGAGACTGTCTTCTCTGGGTGCAAGTGCAGCAGACTTGTGATCCTTTGCCATAGTTGAGAAAAAATAATAGAGAATTAGGAGAATGAGCGAATAAATTTCTCATCTCCCACATATTGTATTTGTACTAATAAATTACAACCGAATTAGGATATAAATCCCATATTAGGAAATGCATCAATTTAGGAAATATAAATATGGCTCATAGATCGAATCCTTCAAATCCTCACAACTACTCTAGAATATTCCAAAGATTCCAGCAGCCATAAAGTGGCGATTGGGTGGACCATTTTAAGCAATTTAATAAAATAAAATAAGATTCGATGGCATTCAGAAAACCACTAATATTCATGAATTGCATGGGTCCAAGTCCCTGGTCTCTCGTGAGATTTTATGTGTCGTATTAGTCATCGAAGCTTACACAAAAAGAGTTGCTCTTGTTTTACCAAAGATGTTTTACCTCATCGATGCAGGGAAAATTCTTCTTGCTCTTTCACTGCATGGAAGAGGCCAAGACATATCCACTGACCATGTATTATATGAACATCCAATTATTGGAAAGGGGGATTTTAAAGACTGGGAGGGTCCCCATGATACATGTCAAAATAATTTTTGCACAGCTCCATCTCGGAAGATTCTTGAGGGAAAGCAGATGATAAAATCTATTGCAGGCCGTTTGGAGAGGTTTTTTAACCGAAGTGAGGATAATTCTAGAAATGAGGATAATTCTAGAAATGATGATTCTTCGGAGCAGTCCACTACACTATCTGACTATGAGGATTGCATGGAAGAATCTCAATCTTGCTGTAGCTTTGAAGAAGCTTTGGAGAAGATGCAGTCTGTGAGCCATGAAAGAGAAATGCCTATGAACCTGCACGGGGGCATTCTTCTTGATCAGACTTATGAGGTACCATCTAAAGATCTCAACTTATTTCTTTTTGAACCCAATTCACAATTCAGGAGAAATCTGGCAGACTTGCAAGGAGCAACTGAAATACAAGAGGGACCCTGGATGTGGAAACCAGAAGAAATATCATGTTTAATGCGAGTTGTTACATATACAAAAGCTGCAACAAAGCTAGTAAAGGCTGTTAAAGCCACCGAGGAGCAAACCTATACAAAGGCAGATGGAAAGGAATTTTCTGTTCATGTAGATGTGAGCACATCAGATGTTCCAGTATGGTAATACATTTAAGATTCAAATACTCTACAGTATAATGCCTGGGCCACAACTATCTTCAGGAAAAGAATCTTCTCGTCTTGTAATATCCTGGGTAATTAACTTTGTTCAGAACACTATGATGAAGGGCATGATTGAAGGTGGAGCTCGGCAGGGACTAAAGGAAAGTTTTGATCAGTTTGCCAGCTTGCTGGCTCAGAATGTGAAAATGTTAAATTCTGAAAATGTATTAGACAAGGATCATATGCTGGGAACTTTGCAAACTGAGAACAAGTCGAATTGGGAGTTGGCAACTGTGTACTTTTGGAATTTCACTGTGGTTGCTGCTGCTTTTATGTTCTTGTGTGTCTTTGTGCATATTCTGCTTTGTAAGCCTGGAGAGCTGCAAGGATTGGAATTTAATGGTCTTGATTTTCCAGATAGTTTTGGAGAACTTATCAGCAGCGGAATTTTAGTCATTCTATTAGAGCGTGTCTATAACATGGTATCACATTTTGTGCAAGCCAGGCTTCAAAAGAGGTAAACACTGAACAATGTCACTTATATGTTGTTAATCATTCTGAATTTCATGTAAGATCAGAATGTTTATCATTATTCTGCTGCTTCCTTCTTATGATTATTACATCAGCAGGAAGCGATCATGGAATCAGAGCGCAAGGTGATGGATGGGTGCTCACTGTTGCTTTAATTGGAGGGATGAACTTAGCATCGTTGGATCCAACAGGGTTACCTGATCCCTATGTGGTGTTCACCTGCAATGGTAAAACAAGAGCAAGCTCTGTAAAGCTTCAAACTCTTGATCCTCAATGGAATGGTATGAACTTTATTTCCTTTGAACTATTTATTGTGGTTGATTTCACTTAAAATATCCATTGATAAATGTTTGTGCCTGGTTCACGATGCAATTCATGCAGAGATACTCGAGTTTGATGCTGCTGAAGAACCTCCCTCAGTGTTGGATGTGGAGGTTTTCGATTTTGATGGCCCATTTGATCAGGCTGCCTCACTTGGCCATGCAGAGATAAATTTCTTAAAACACACATCCACGGAACTCGCAGATTTCTGGGTTCCCCTTGAGGGAAAACTTGCTCAGTCTTCTCAGTCAAAGTTGCACCTTAGAATATTTTTGGACAATAACAATGGAGTTGAAACAATTAAAGAATACTTAACAAAGATGGAAAAGGAAGTCGGAAGGAAGGTAATCTTATGTCTCACATGATTACATAGGTGTTTAAGATAATCTATAGTGGATGGAGTGGGATTGATGGGTCCTCCCTGTATTTGCATTCACCACTCTAGTCACATTCCTTGTGTTATCTTGACGATTACTGTTTCAATTTGAATGCACTTTGGTTGTTCTATAACTTAAAGAGTCAGTGTCTCACCTAAAGTCTTCATCTAACTCCAAGATACACACTTAACAGTTGAACCTTCGGTCACCTCATAGAAATTCAACGTTCCAAAAGATTTTTGGGCTGCCACCAGAAGAATTTCTCATTAGCGACTTCTCGTGCTCCTTGAAAAGAAAGATGCCGTTGCAGGTACTAATTACATGTACAATACTTTCAAGTAGAATGTTGGAGTCCTTTGTTCCAATCAATAGCCAACAACTCAAGAGTAAGTTGAAACTTGGATATCTTTGTTTTAAGCAGTTAAATAACATATGCTACAATGGAGTACAATTTTTTTTTTTGTATAGGTAATGATACAATGGAGTACAATAATCATAAAATAATGGTTATGTATTATGTTTTAAATTTTTGGGGGCCTTCATCCGTCCCATTGAAATTAAATTACCCTACAATGTTTTCAGTGGCATTTGGGGCAGTAGCATGGGTCTTCACTAGTACCACTCTTGTTGCCTAGTCCAAATTCCCTCTTATCTGAACTAGCTACATGCATCTAATTACTATTGAAATCCATGTATTATAAATCCATATGTCATCATGTTTTGTTCTATGTTGTTGAAACCAGAGATCCAATTTGATCGGGTGGAGTCCTGGAAGTCGCGAAAAGAAGAAAAATCTAAAAATTTATGGATTTCAGTTTTGCAAGTGAGAAAATTAACTGTTGAGTTGTATGGTTGTTTTCTGAATTATGGCTACTGGTTCACTGGAATTTTCATTTTTCATTGTTTTAAGGCTACCCTTTGTATGGACATAAGAAGGTACTACTGGGATATTTTTAATTATGCAAGACTTAGACCTGCAAGTTTCCTTATTAAAGCATGCATAAGAGTTACTTTTTTTGTGCCTTTTTTTCATTCATATCACTATGCTTTCATTTTCAGGATCCACTTTTTATTTTTTATTTTTAATTTTTCAAATGGCATTCTCACCAAACATAGTTATATTGTTTCGAGGGACCATCTGAACCTTTCTATTTGTACACTGTATTATCTCCTTGATGGAGATGAATTTTCTTAACTAGCCGCCTGTGTTCAAGTTTGTAAGGCTTGGATTTGAGACATTGTTTTGATGCAGGGGCGCCTTTTTCTATCTGCAAGAATTGTTGGGTTTTATGCCAACTTGTTTGGACATAGAACCAAATTTTTCTTTCTTTGGGAGGACATTGATGAAATACAAGTGCTTCCCCCATCTTTAGCATCCATGGGCAGCCCCCAGTTGGTCATGATTCTGCGAAAGGATCGAGGTCTTGATGCTAGGCATGGTGCAAAGTCTCAAGATGAAGAAGGCAGGCTTCAGTTCCATTTTATTTCATTTGTGTCATTCAATGTAGCTAGTAGGTAGGAATGTTACATATTGATTCTCATACTTCTAGTCAGAGATGAGCGGACAAACATTTGTCATATTTCTGCATTATTTCTTACATAAAGAGGTGACAAGTCCCTGTCTTATTGTAATAGGACAATCATGGCTTTGTGGAGAACGAGAACACTGACTCCAGATCAGAAAGCGCAAATTGCCGAAGAGCAACAGGAAGAAGATGGGAAGTCTGTATTAATAGAAGACACTGGGTCCTGTTTGGTTGCAGAAGATGCAAAGATGTCCAAGGTCTGCTCGGTGGAACTTCCTGTAAAAGTAAGTGGTCAATGTTTTGCATATTCCACTTCTTATTTGCTTGCTTGCAAGTCCATGGACTATGGAGCTGTATATGAGGTTTGGCAGTTGGGCTTCATATCATTTTGCAAACCAGCTTGACCATACTGAGGTTCCTCATTTTATTTCTGTTGTTCTATCCACAGGCAGGATTGGAATGAATTCTGTATGAAAAGTTGTTGTCCTTAAGCCTGTAACCAATGATTCTGGGCTTGTTTAACTTGCAAAGTAGTGAATGCACTACTATCGGCATTGAGCTGTTTAGTCAGGAAATGGACCCTGCCATCCAGAAACACTGGGTATAGCCCTTAAAAGTAGAGGCGAAATATAGACAATACCATCAGTTCGTGATTTATATTACAAAATTGGCATTTATTTATTTATTTTTATCCTTTTGCTTCCATTATGAAGAAGGGAAATATATTGTTGTCGATTCCATTATGTGCCCACATGGTAGAAGTTTAGTGGTAAAACTACTACCAATTGAAATAGAGGTCATCAGTTCGAATTAAGGGTGGAAACGAACCGAGCCGTTCGCGAGCTACTCGAGCTTGGCTCGAAAAAAGCTCGATTCGTGAGTTAAACGAACTCGAACCGAGCTTGGTTTTTGGCTCGTTTTGGATTCGAGTTCGAGCTTTTGAGGAGCTCGAGCCTAAAGAAGCTCGGCTCGAAAGCTCGCGAGCAGGCTCGGTTAGAATAATATATATATTTTTAATAATATTTTTATTATATTTTTTAAATATATTATATTTTAAATTAAAACGACGTCGTTTTGATTTAATCGAATTATTCGCGAGCCTAATCGAGCCTAAATTTTTTTTTATCGAGCCGAGCTCGAGCCTGTATAAAAGCTCGAATTGAGCTCGAGCTCAAGCTTAGTATAAAAAGCTTGAGCCGAGCTCGGGCATGTACAAGCTCGGCTCGGTTCGGCTCGTTTCCACCCTAGTTCGAATCCCCCTCAACATCACCTGACTTTTGGTTCTGATGGAGTTCGTATCTCTAAGGAGTAGTCCCACCAAAGGTGGGGGTACCTCTAGTATAATTAAAAAAGAAAAAAAGGAGAGTTATGTTTGTTGATTTTGATTCTATTACTTATCTTTGATGATTCTTTTGCTATACACTTTCCCGCTGTGGTATGTGTTCAAAGAATTCGGTTTATTTCCAAGCACTTTTCATATAGAGGTGCTGAAGCTCTGGGGGGACTGTTGTGCAGATGAAATCGCTGGGGGAAATGTTTGACGGAGGAAACTTGGAGCACAAAGTGATGGGAAAGTCTGGTTGCTTGGGTTACATCACAACTCCTTGGGAACCGGTAAAGCCAGATGTGTTTGAAAGACGCCTATGTTATAGACTTAACCGCCAGTTCTCAATTTTTGGAGGGGAAGTTACCTGCACGCAGCAGAAATTCCCCGTCTCAAATGGCTCTGGGTGGATCGTGAACGAGGTTATGGCCCTGCACGATATCCCGTTCAGCGATTACTTCCGCGTAAGTTCCAATAGAGTGCAGGGACATCCGAGGTTGAAATGTTCATATCTTCCGTTGCTTTGATTGCATCTCATTGTAATTCTTGCCTGGCAGGTCCATTTCAGGTACCAGTTTGAGAACTCTGTTCTTGCTTCTAGCTCATGCAAGTGCGATGTTTATGTCGGCGTCAAATGGCTAAGAAGTACCAAGTTCCAGGAGAGGATCGCCCGGAACATAACTGAGAAGTTCGGACGTCGATTGAAGGACGTGTTTGAGTTGGTCGAAAGAGAGATTTTATTAGCAAATGGCTCTGACTGACTGACTGACTGACTTTGGGCACTTCATTCATCGTTTCCTCTGAAAGACTTGAAAGGTGCTGAGCAAAGGCTGATTTCTTACTTTTTGTGCAATGTAATGCCTATTTTGCTTCTGGAATCGATGTATCTTTTTTTATTCAAGTCATGTGGCATTGAAAATTTTTTATGTTTAAATTAAAAAAAAATGCTAAATATATTTTATTTTTAAATTTCTCACACTTAGTTTTTTTTTGTTCTTTTACAATAAAATTAAAAATAAAATGCATTTAACATTATGTTGAATCATCTTAATTTCTTCAATTCTCTCATCAGTAACTTTCTCTGTGGTTATTTCTTATTTTGTCATTTATTTTATTTTATTTTTATTGCATTATTTTTTTTTAAGATATCTCAAGGTGTCCGGGTCAGTCTGTACATATCTCGATTAATTCTTGAAGCCTTCAAGTTAACGATCGAGTGAATCTCTAGTGGCCTTGAAAAGACTCAAACTAGTGGCTACTGGAGAGTAAACTCAGGATCTTATCAGTTGAACTAACCCATTATTTTTATTCCATCTATTAATGCTAAATAAGGAAAATTTGAGTAAAGATATTTGAATGGGGAAAATTATTGGAGTGAGGAAAGGGGGAATAAACTTCAAATTTTCTTTTTTCATTTCAAATACTTACAGTCATTTTTTTTGGTATTTCTTTAATACTTTTTATCTTTTAATTTATTTCATTTTTTATTTTTATTTTTATTTATTATTTTTACAAGTGATGGATGCTTAATCAACACGTCAATCATAGTTGCATTGTTGTTCCCACTCTTATGTACGCATGACAACCAAATCTATTCTAACTTCTTCGGGTTTTAATTTTAAAAAATATTTATGTCGGAGGAATTTTTATTTCAGATGGAGTAAATATGTAATTATCAATGCACACAATAAAATAAAAAATAGTTCTTGGCATTATCTTTCTCCTTTAAAAAGTAATTTTATTTATTTTTTATTTTATTATTGCTCTTGTGGACGTCAACAATAACTAGGGGAGTCAGACGTCACTATGACTCAAAAAATGTATTATGGATGATTTGCATGGGAAACATTAATATACTAAGTCATATACAAGTAATAGCATAAAATTGTTTAAAATTTTCAGATTACGATGAGATAGCTAGAGGTGCATTGTTCTCACTCGTTTTTTAAAAAATAAAATAAATATATATTTTTTAATTTTTGATACCATTATCTCAATTTATTTTTACTTGTTACCACTCAGCACTCTTGATATTCTTCAGTTTTTCGCTTTTTTTTTATCATTTATTATTTATTCAATTTCATATTTTTTTAGATAAATCTTATCATTTATTTAGATAGATTTTTTTATCATTTATCTAATTTAATATTTATTTTCTAGATAGGCATTTTTTATTATCTATTTTTTTTATTCAACTTCAATTTTTTTATTATTTATTATTTATCCAACTTTAGATTTTTTTAGATAGACCTATCATTTATCCAAGTTTTAGATTTTTTCGACTAGCCCTTATCATATCTTAAGATAAACATTTTTCACTTTATTTAAATAGATCATATCAATTTATTAGATATGTCTTGTCTCACCTACTACTTTTTTTCGTCTCTATCACCCATTATTTGCCCAGTTCCTTAGGAAAATATTAAAAATATTTGCTCAGTTCTTAGAAAAATATTAAAAAATAATTAGACAGAGAAACAAGGAAGCAGATTCAACTATCTAAGAACAATCTTATAACATAAATTAAAGAACAAATAACTTAACACCAGGTGGGTAAATTCTTTTCAAGAAGGCAAGCTCGTTTTCTAGCCTTGGCTGCCACCTAAATTTGAATATATATATTTAAAATAGGCTATTTAAAAATTATAAAAATAAATAACTTAGTATTAAAATAAATATTTATTTTGTAAATTTTGAGGATAAAAAGAAAAGAGGAAAAAAATAAGAAAAAAAGAGAAAAATTAGCTTGATGATTTCACCAAATTTTAGTGTTTGTCCTGTAATAATATATATAAACTTCAACATTTCCCCAAACTTTGGTTTGTTCTATAATGGTGTATGTATTATATATAGTACTAGACGCTGTCATATACCCGATAAAGAAATTTGATAGGGATGCATAAACAACTAATCGGATGCTCATTTGGCGGGAAATTTCCGTCGGATCAATCACCAACCGTTAAATCCACACGGTGTGCAAGTTAGAAAGTTGACCCACGCAAGCAGCGCCCGATGATTGATCCCATTGTGTAGAAAGGAAAACAGAAGGTCCAAATGCGTCCCATATTCCACTCTGAGGGTCTTACCAGAGCATTCGCAAATCGCAAATACCGTTGACGGTTATCGATTAATTAGCTTCACAATTTTCTCTCCTTCTGCATTGTATCCAAACCCCGGCAACGGCTTGATTACTTTGAAGCCATCTCTCTCTCTCTCTAAAACTATATATTTCTCTCTCTATATATTCATACGCTCGTCTGTACACACATATCTCTGTCAATCCGTGTGGTGCAAAGCCATGGATCCAAACCCTAAGACCTTCCCGATTCTCTCCTATGTGATGTCGAAATTCCCCAGTATTAGTCCCAGACACGTCGTCGGTTCTGCATTTGACATCGAGCAACCGCCGTCGTCCTCCGGTGCGTCGACTCCGAAGGAGCCGGCGTTTGACCTGGCCGATCGGATGCCCCGGCTGACGGATCCAAAAGTCATGGCCTCCATGCGAGCTGCGGTCGCCGATGTTGCGCAGGTACGATCGGTGCTTAAAACCCTAGGCGAACGGCCGGACCACGAGACCGTCGACACGGCCAAGGCCAAGCTCCTCGAGATCGAGTCCAATATCTCGGAACAACTCGATGAGATCTCTTTGTCGTCGCGGCCGGCGGACCTGGACGGGAAGGAGAAGGAAAGCCGGGAAGCGGCGGAGAAGGAAAGGCAGGCGTATAAGGCGGTGGTTTCGTTGGATGAGATGCATGAGGCGTACGAGAAGCAGTTGACGGATGCGGAGGCGAAGTTGACGAGGATTTATGAGGCGGCTGTGGCGGGCCGTGACGTGGAGGAGGAGGAGGAGGACGATGGTGGTTCTGGGAGGTGGTGGAGGAGGTGAATGAGGAGGTTGTTGGGATTTTGCAAGAGGCATCCGGGAAAGGAATAGAGAGGGTTGATCTTTCAGGGCGGCAGTTGCGTTTGCTTCCGGAGGCGTTTGGACGGCTTCACGGATTGGTTGTGCTTAATTTGTCCTCCAATCACCTTGAGGTCAGCCTAATTGTCTTCCCCTTTTCTGTTCTTAGATGTAAAACTTGGACCATTGGATTGAGAGGTTACTCATTTTCCTGTCTTACCTGCTGCATTGAAAACATCTTAAAATGCATTCTTCTTTTCCGTTCTTAGATGTGAAATTCGGACCATTAGATTGATAAACTTAATTGAGACTGCTTTACTTTTCCTGTGGACGAGTTGCCTGCTGTATTATTGACATCCTCAAAATGGTTAACAGCCAATTGTAACACGGTTGTGACCAAGTCTGTGTTGGGGTATGTTTGGTTGACCTGAGTTTACTCATCTTTTTACAAGTTCTGAAGTTTATCACCCTGCCAAATAGTGGGATATTCCTGCATCCCTGGAAGTGATGAAGTAATGAATTTGTCCTAACTAACATGAAACTGGATTTGTGCTGCGTGATGGTTTTGGGGCTGTTGGCATAAATTTGAAAGGGGGAAGAGATGGTAAACCTCATGTTCTGGTTTGTGAACATTTCTCTTGGTTTAGAGCCAACTTTGGCATTTTGCTTTCTCATATTTGATTACCATGGGGTCCATAACTCATGTTACAGTCCAGAATTGTGAAACTGATGTGTAAGGACTGTTGGTTATCCAGTAGAAATTCGGAATCTTGGTTACTTTGCCATAAGTAATTAAATTTTGTCCTAAGTTTACTCTATTGCCATTCTTGTCCAGTAGAATGAATTTGGATTTATTTCTTTGCAATGATGTGAAGGTTGTAAATGATTGTGCAAGCATGAGAAGGGAAATTGGTGTTCCTATGACACAGTTGGGAATACATTTTTGGGTGTAATCTGAATACATTTTTGGGTGTAATACTGTGTTGGGCTTTAAATCTGTCCATCATACTTTTAGATCTGTTAAAAAAGAACTTGAAGGAGTACATGGGCAGCATCTTTGGATGCCTTTTTAATACAATTTTTACTCACAAAAAAAAAAAAAAAAGAAAAAAAAAAATTGAAGGAGAAAGAGTATTTATTTGAGGTGCTTTCGATACCCTTTTTTGATGTACTTAATGTTAATTGCAATGCAATGTTTCTGTAGTTTATAATAATATGATTATGTAGTGAAACATTGCTTTGATATTGAATTGTGCATTCTGCTAATTATTTAATAAATTACAAGGCAACATTTTTGAGTTGATAAGACACATTTTCATCTCTACATGGTTTGATCTATACAAAGTCTAAGTGTATTGCAGTTGGATTGCCATTTTGTTTGTAAATAAAATTCTAGTTTCTAGTGCTGCATCTGTCAATTGCACATACCATGATGCTGCTTCCCTATTCCGCATTCCCTACCATTTCATCACTATCTATTTTTTTCTTGTTCAAAATTCCCTTTCTCATGTAGTTTTGTTTAAGGTTACGTTGATTTGATTTGCTTGTGGCCCATTGTTTATATGATGTGTTCAAAAATTTATATTTCATGTATATATTTTTTGGTGGCTAATAATATAACTATATGTATTTCATCAAGTATTGGACTTGTGTATCTTACACTAGAAGGAAGACACACACTTTGGGTGCCCATTTAATATATTTGAAATATAAATAAAATAATATTTAATTAGACTAATATTATCAAAAGATAAATTTGAGAGAATTAGAATAATATTTATCATGATAAAGAAGAAGTTAGAGGGAAGTCAACACACATGAAGAGAAAATTAGGTTATTGTATAGATAAATTTGAGAGTATTTAATAAAGAATAGGGGTAAACACAGGATTTGTAATTAATGGAGGTAAAAAAGATAATTTTGAAGTGAACGGGCAAAAGTAAAAAACAGCAAAAGCAAAAGTAAAAAAGAGCTTCTTGTTATATTGCTCCTCTCTCTTAATTTAATGTGTTAATTTACCTATTATTGTGTTGCAATTCCTTGGAGACCTTGTCATTGTTTGGTAGGACGGACAAAAAGTGGATACCAAGGGAGGAGATTGGCATCTTCATCCTTGTTGTTTGGTAGGATGAAGAAGGAAAGGGTGTATAGATTATTTAACTCTGATACCCTAAAATAGCAAAACGTTATACTGAGGACTTATGGGCAAAAATAGTACGTTTGCAGTTTTAAAAATCAGACCGAAGACCTCTCTCTCCTTGTTTGCCCATTTTTTAGCGGGTGATATCACTCTCACTCTTCCTTTTCTTCCCTTGGCATCCCAACCAATCATTGGAAAGACCCCATTTGGGCCATTTCCCTTCTGCCTTCCTTGGTCTAATGCCCTTGAATCAGCAATTGTATTGGGAAGATTTGGGATATTTATTGTTGTGTTAGGCAGAGAGCTTGTCTCTCTAAATTGTGTACATCTTTTTATGTAGATGTGTGTGCGCGCGCGCGCGCGCGCGTGTTTAAAATAAGTGATATTGAAATTAAATTAAAAAGGCGTCCAAGGGATATCAACCCTATAGAGAAATAGTAAATTGTGATGTATGGTCTTAAGAATAATGGATATAGATATGATAGAGCAAGTACAGAGGATATGTTAAATTTGAAAAAATGTTGATACAGATACTATGGGCTATGAAAAATAAGTTATATATATGAATTTAACATTCATAAGAAAACTAATTGCATAATTCAATAGATAATTCAAACATATTTCAACATATAAAAGGTAATAAAAAATAAAATAGAAGATTCTTTGATTTTGGTGGGTTTTGACTGTACAATCTTCGGTAAGGCTTGTCTTAACCCTGTTTGAAAAGATAAATATTATAAGAACATTTATTTTGTTGATTTTGATAGGCATCTCCCTTGGTTTGTTTGAGGAGTATGTTGGATTTGTGCATGGCTTGATTTTACAAATAATTCAAAATTTGTTTGCCTGCTAGCTGAGCCCAACTTATGCTGCTTCACGTACATGAAAATAGAAAGCAATGTTTATTTGAATGCAGGAAAAAGAAAAATGCAATAAAGGGTCCATTGGTGGGAGCCATAGTTGTTAAGAGTTCTCTTGTCAGTTTGTTTATTACTTCCAAAAAAGGTCTTGGTGATACGGTTGTCTATCTTGTTAAATAAATGAAGATAAAAAGTTAAAAGTGGTTGGTGACAAAAATTTTGTGGTCTGGCAGGCAGATGGGACATTTGCACCCTATTGTGTGTTTGACAAAACTTCAGTGCCATGTGTTTTCTCGATAGAAGTGGATGTTTGTTGCAAGTGTATTAAATTTTGATAGAAGATTAAATCTGAATAAACTTGTACTACTAACTTCATTGACTAATTATGATACAAGTATTAGTTGATGGGTTTTGTTTTCCATACATTCTTCCTGATGTTTGGATTATATTTTGGAGGGAACAGGCAATTCCTGATTCTATTGCAGGTCTACAAAATATTGAGGAGCTTCATCTTGCTTCTAACCTTCTGGAGTCTTTGCCAGACTCCATTGGATTGTTGCTTAGTTTGAAGATTCTAGATGTATCTGGAAATAAGCTTGTTTCCTTGCCCGACAGCATTTGCCAATGCCGGTAATCCTCACAAATCACAAGTTGATTTTACTTTGAAATTTATTGCCCCATTTTTCCTGGATTACTTAGTTTTGCTTATGACTATTCGAGGTCATTGGTGGAGTTGGACGCAAGCTTCAATGCACTAACTTACTTGCCAACAAACATTGGGTATGAGCTTGTGAACCTAAGAAGGCTTTCAATCTATCTAAACAAGATCCGTTCTCTTCCCACTTCTATTGGCGAGATGAAGTCTTTGCGTATCCTGGATATGCACTTTAACGAGCTCCATGGCCTGCCACTTGCGATTGGGAGACTGACAAATCTCGAGGTCCTCAATCTAAGCAGTAATTTCAGTGACTTGACGCAACTTCCTGACACAATTGGCGATTTAGCCAATTTGAATGAACTCAACCTCAGCAACAACCAGATCCATGCTCTTCCCGATACGTTTGGCCAGCTTAACAAACTGACCAAGCTCAGCTTGGAGGGAAACCCTCTTGTAATTCCACCAAAGGAGGTTGTCAGTCAAGGGGTTGAAGCTATCAGGGCTTTCATGGCTAAGAGGCATCTTGAGATATTGGCGGAGAAAGAGCAGAAGAGCATGCTAGAAGTGGAAGAGCGGACAGAGACTGATTGGCTCACCCGCAGCTCCTCATGGTTGCATAATTTTGTGTCTGGGGTTTCTGGAACAGTTTCAGAATATTTGGGAACTGAAGGAAATTCTCCTAAAGACCCTTGTCTGAATCAGCAGCTGTGATCTCAGTCTCTGCCAAGTGATCTTTTGGTGTGTATCCCCGCTTCTTCTGATGGCATGTGCATCTGGCGGACGTCTTGAAAACGTGTCTTTGCTGCAGGTACCCTGCATGCTTGCTCCTTGTTTGACATACACCAGATATAATCAAACAATAATTCCTTCTTAATGTTTGAAAGTGTTGCAGAAAGATGATTTAGCTAGAAAGCTTACTTGCTGTGTTGTTTTTTTCTTCTCACAACTGCATTATGTAGGCAAATGCTCATTATTTTTGTACATTACATAGAACCAGGCATTCATAACGCCAGTATTGAACCTTTTTTTTTTTTTTCCCACTTCGCTTTACATAAAATGGAGCACATAAGAAAATTTGTCAATGTTTGCTGTTGGGAAGATCTCATGTGCTAATGCTATTCAGTGATCCTAAGCTGTTAGACCTTAGATCTCTACGAGAGATACTAAAAAAAAAAAATCCCAATCTGTTATACTGTTTAGAAGTGGTCAATGTCATTGGTAGGTTCTTATTTTATTTTTTATCTTTCCACTGGAGGGTAAACAGGCTATGCATGTCTTTCGAGGGTTCCACAGGCTACACTGGAGCCATGTTGGGCATGGATTCAGATCACCTTAATATCATGTCAAAGATACAAGATAGAAAATAGAGTTGAACTAACATTTAAAATCTAATCTTGTATGATACAAGAAATTATCATGTAAGAAAAGATATTATTGATTTAATATAATTGAAATTTTTAATTAAATATTATCTTATCATCTTTGTCTAATATAATATTCTTAATCTCAATTGTATTTTATATTTAGTAAGTTGAAAATAATAGAATATCTTTATCTTTCTGTGAAGTAGGTCTTATGACCGAACTTCAATTTAATTTATTTGTTCATTATATTTTCTAATATGGTGTTAGAGCCATTTTTGACCTTAATCCCTTGTTTTTGGTTTTGTTCATCTCGAGTACTGTTGTTCAACTTGATTTGTGGATATGAAGGGGGAAAAAAAAAGAAAAAGAAAAAAGAAAGGGAAAATAAGTTGTTTTGGATTTGGTTCGTTCAAAGTGCTTTGACTGATGTCTTTGGTTGGTTTGCTGCAACGGGTCCTTAACTTCGTTTGTTTTTATTTCAACATGTTCGCGTGGTCACTACTTTTGTTTTGATAGAGTCAAATATTGGTTCATTTTATTGCTCAAATTTATTCGATTAAAAGTTCATTAGAAATCGGTTGTTTGCTGGTTTGTTTGCACTTCTCACATGTGGTATAGCAGTTTTTGTCTCGAGATTTGGTCATAAAGCTCCATTTGTGATAAACCTAGTTGGTTTATACAGTTGGTCACAAATTTAAAAATTTAGATGTTTTGTACTGCTTGAATTTAAAATTTTAGTTGGTCATAAAGCACATTGTTTGATTGAAAAATTTTAGTTGGTCATAAAGCACATTGTTTGATTTAAAAATTTAGATGTTTTGTACTGCTTGAATTTGTCCGGGTCCAAAACGAGGATGCAATTAGAATTTAAAATCAAATCTTTTTATCATATAAAGAAATATACTATTGATACAATATAATTAGATTGTTTTGATTTGATATTATCTTATCATCCTTGGATAATTAGGGTTAGTCTATGGAGATGGAAAAAAATCACATACCTTATCTGGTGTGGACTTCCTCTTTTCATCTCCATTGAAAACTTGTAGATAACACCATAGAAGAATCGGTATTAGAAGTTCAACTAGCAGCAGTTGGTTGGAAGCTTTCCGACACCCAAGTCAGTGTTGGGATTCAAGGGATTCAATTGAAGAAAAGAAAAACAGAAAAGAAAAGAGAGAAGAGAGGCTAGGGCTCTACCTAGATATATACATATAGAGAGAGAGAGAGAGAGAGAGGGAGAGAGAGATTCCAAAACACAGATTCTTTGTCTTTATGTAGTAGATATGGTACCCACTATATTTTCTATAATTAGATAGTGGAGATAGTGAGAGAGAAATGGGCAGAGTAGTGGAAGTTCATTCCTTCTTAATTTTAGTAGACCAAAAGATGAGGAGATGTCACATGTCATAATAGTCTTCAGTATAATATTTGACTCTCTAGTCTATAAGAGTTGATAAAAATTAAAAAAAAAAATTTGGTGTTTTTTTTTTGACAAATTAGACCCTCTCTAAAATGGAACAAGAAGCACAATAATTATAATGTTTTTGTTGAAAAATAAAAAAAACACACTGAAACTAATGATAGTATACTAAAATAATAAGCGTTGTTAGTTAGATTTTAATTTATATTTTTAAATATTTCTATATATTTGAATAGTTTTTAATTTATATTTTAAATATTTCTATGTATTGAAATAATTTTTTTTGTTAGTTTTTTAACTTACGAAGCTTTTGTGAAACGTTTCAATTTTCATGTCAATCGAAATACCTTAGATTTTGTATATATTCTCTTGAACAACGACTCTGAACTTGGATCTTCTCGCTTATGTACGGAGTTTGACTAATTAAAGAGGCTGATTTTTAACCTTCTGTAAATGGGCTGGATTGAGTCTGGCTTTGTGTTGTTCAAGCTTGTTTCAATACCTATTTATTGGGCTTGACCCGAACTGAAGTTTGGTGGAGTCCAAAATACTAGAGTCTAGTTCGGATTCGACTTGTTAAAGTCGATTCATATCAAATATTAAAGTATATATATATATATATATATAACGCGGGACAGGAAAAATCATTGCGCTTTATTACACCTAACTATGTATTATAATTGTAATAAGTGACACTTAATTATAACTGTGCTAAATAATTTTATTTATTATATAACTCTACTATCTAATTAACTAAATAATTCTATTTATTTTATAAATCTTTCCTATAAAAAAGTTGATTTTATTTTTCATTCAGAATAATCTAATAATTTTATTTATTACATGAATATTTCGTTTTATAACTTCATTTTATTTCTATTCTAAGTTATCTAAAAAAAATGTTCATTATATAAATTTCTTAATATAAGAGTTACATTAATAATACATATTTTCTTACCATAGTTATATATTTTTTTATTTTTTATATTATTTAATTTATAAATATTTGTGGTGTTCAATTTAAGTGGACAAGACTCTCCTAGTGTTTATATATATATATATAGACAATAATAATTATTCATATTCTTCTAATTTAGGTGGAACAGAATAATTACTCCTAAAATTATAAATAAATCCCAAGTGTTCACTGTCATAATTTTTTAGGACCTTTTGTTATAGCAATTTTTTTTTTTCTAAAATATCTAGATTTGCTTAGTACGTACTTAAACCTTTAGTTTTAAAGTCTTTATAAAATGTTTATATATATATATATATATTTGCCCTGAAGACTTAAATATATTTTGTGCATTTTTAATTTTTTTATTTTTATTTATACATCTTTAATTTCTTAATTTACCTCTGCATGTAATCTTTTATTTTTGATAAAAAGTAAGAATGCTTCAGGAGAAAAGCACATTATATTTTTCTCTAAATTATTTTCAATTATGTGTTATAATAATTTAATTTTGTGTACTTTATGCATTTTCTTTGTGTATTAAAAATAATACTTCTAATTTGACTATAATGCAATTTTATTTTACTATTTGTTGGAATACTATATTTATGTATGTGGTTAGTAAATTTTTTAAGGTTGATATATTGTTAAATTTTCAAGGACAGTTTCGATTGCTAGATGGTCTAGTGTCTTAATTAAAAAAATTAGAGAATAATAATGACAACTCTAAAAAGGAAAAAAATAATAAAAAAATGTTTATTATATAAAATTTTTATATAATCATATTCTTCGTGTCAAAAGTTTTCAAATGAGTATCATTGTTGCTATTTTTTGTAAATTTTTTTGAATCCGTGGAAACGGATTTGAAAAACTGTTTCCACGGTTTGTAACTTTTTAGAAAAAAAAAAACAGCGCTAAAATTAACCAAAAATCACATTTTATCTTAATTTATCTTATTTTTTCTTACTCCAAACGAGACCTTGGTATTCGAGTTGCTCTTTATTTTCATAAATTATTCACAATGCAAACTCAAAATGCATTGTTATAATTAAAATTTTACTTATAAACTATGATTAAAGCAGTAGTTTTGGAGTTAAGCTACGTACTAGAAAACTAACTAGAACAATATATTTACAAGTGCCAAACAAGTTCACTAATATCAATAAGGATGATGGTGTGATAAATTTAAAGGGAATTTTATTAAATCTTATCTTGGTTTTAATAATCCTTTCATAGTTACTCACATATGTACACATGGTAGGTTGAAATCCTCCATTCCATATTGTCTTGCTTAATTAATTGTGTTAAACATTTTAAACTTGCTTAGACCTCAACAATAAAATAAATTTTAATAAAATATTAAATTTATAAAAATTATATAAGTAGAAACATTATATATAAATGAAAATTACCGAATGTATTCTATTTTTGACTTCCCATACCCTACCCCTTCTCATAATGACCAATACTTTTTAAAATATAATAAGTTAAAGTTGAGTGCATTTAATATTATCCTATAAAAATATGCTAATAGTTTCTATATTTTATATTTTATTATTGGGTATCATTACATACTGTTATAATATAAAACAAATATTTAAAATAATTTATTATGTAATTAGAACGAGTTTAAATGATTAAAATTACAACGTATTCTGTACTTGTCTCGATATTTTATTATTTATTTCATATTTATTCGAAGTTTTATTTTTCAAATCTCGAACGCTTTTTGTCAAGATCGTGGTGAATTGAGTAATTAATTTTTTTTTTTTTGAAATAAGTTATCGTTCATACTTATCATTTTAAAAACATTCCAATCAATTGGTTTTATCATTCATCATAGTTAAGAAAAAAAAACTAATAAACAATATATACATATAAAGAAAATAAAAAAATAAATACAAAACAGAGACAGAACCACATTATGACCGTAAGAGTCGTGGCCCCCTCGAAAAAATATATACATATGTTATATGTATATTCTATACAATGGAAGGATGGTCTAACAGTGAAAGTTTTTATGAATTAACTCTTTTTAGTTAAGTTTCTGGTTCCGTCGTCCCTGATACAAAATGTTACGCGCGTAGCCCCGAAAAACACTAGGCTCTCTGGCAATCAAAAGTTTAAAACTGTCCTATACAAGGACCTCCTGCTCGGACAAACCGACACAAAAACAAAAGAAAACAAGAAAAGAACTTTGCCTCGGGGGACCGATCAGCGTTAACAATTTTCTCGTAAACAATGGGAAGAGAACAGCTAGGATAAACATTTGCCTTGACAAATGACGGGACAACTGCCTCTGGGCTCTAACCAAACCAGAGGCTATAAGGGAAAAAAAAAAAGAAGAAAAAAAATTTATTTGTAGTTAATTATTAAAAAATTAATTGTTTTTGTGTTTTGGAAGGAAAAAAAAAAGTAATTTTTAATAATTTTTGGTACCTTTATTGTTATTGTGAAGTAAAAATACCAAAAATTAATATTTTGCCAACTACACAACTGGACAATTTTTGGCATCTTTTTTTTTTTTTTTGGCGCTGATTTTTGTAGTAGAAGAAAAGTTGATACAAGTCTTTATTACATGGAACATTGAATTCCATAGAACATTGAATTCCATGGGCCATTGGGCCCACAACCAATGGAGGAAAAGTTGATAAAAGTCATTGTTGTTGTGAGTCTTTTAATGAATGGAACATTGAATTCCATGGGCCTTTGGACCACTTGAAAAGATCAGCATTCCTGGTTAGGCAGGAGCACGAACCCTCTGCTTTCCAAACTATTCCATTGATTATGACCATTTAGAAAACTACAATTTGATTCAGCCGGTGTTTGGAAAGAGTAGTGAGCTTGTAGTTACTCAGATTTTTTATTTTTTAAAAAATAATTAAATTTATCTTTTAACATTTTAAATTCTTTTAAATTGTAAAAGAGTAAAATATCAAATTAATAAAAAATTAAAAATTAGCTACTAAAAAAGCTAACGTTTTTCCTTACCAAATATAATATAAGTTAACTTTTTTTTTTATTTAAGGAAAAACATTAAAAGTTAACTTTTTCCCCCAACCATGGCTTAACTTTTTCCCCCAACTATGGCTCATTAAGAAAGATTATTCTAAATTATAATTTTTTTCTTGTAATTTCTTAAGCATGTTTAAGGGCTTATTATTTTAGCTAAATATATATATATATATCCTCCATATTGGGATATGGGTGTCAATTAAATGGGTACATGAGGGTACTGGACTTGATTGAATCCGATAAAAATCTATTAAAAAATATTTTAATAAGATTGGGATGGTTTTGTGATTGAAATTGAATATCTATACGGGTTTGGGATTTGCTTGCATGAAACTTGATACTCGTTTATGTTTATAAGGTACCTGTTAAGTACTCGTTTAATATAATATAATATAATATATATTTTGGGCTCGTTTGGAGTAAGACAAAATAAGATAAATTGAGATAAAATGTGGTTTGGAGTTAATTTTGGTGCCCCTTTTTTTTTTGAAAAATCGCAAACCGTGGGAACGATTTTCCAAATCCGTTCCCACGGATTCAAAAAAAATTTAAAAAAATAGCGACAACGGTACTCATTTGAAAGCTTTCGACACGAAGAATGTGATTATATAAAAAATTTACACATTCGGTTAACCTATTTTTAGATTTTTTTTGTTTTTTTAGCGAAATATTGAAATTTTTTGAAATTAGTAATGGCGGGAAAATTAGAGGTAGAGGAGTTATTAGAGATTTATAGAGTTTTTTAGAGATTTTTTTTACTCCAAACGAGCCCTTTATATATTTGTAATTTTATTCCTAAAATAAAATTACTTAAATTTAGGATAGAGCCATTATCGAATTTTGTTGTCTTTTACGCTAGCTATATTTATCATTATCATTTTGTTGTTGCAACCTTCAAATACGATTTAGTTCCTTTTCTCCTAGGGGGTGTTTGGATGTTCAAAAAAACTCAAGTTTTGGTATTTTTTGGGTGTTTTTTTTTTCATTTTTTTGTGTGTTTGGTTGAACCAAGTGGAATTTTTAGTGTTTTTTAATAACTTTTGGGTGTTTGGTAAATTTTTTACTGTAGCAAAGCAAAAAAAGTGATAACTTTTGGGTGTTTGGTATGTTTTTTTTACTGTAGCAAATCAAAAAAGTTGTAATTATGGAGTGTACTTTTTATTGTAGCAAATCAAAAAAGTAAAAAAATTTGTGGTTTTGCCAAACACACCAAAAGTAACTTTTGGTATTTTTTTGCTAATTTTTGAGTTGTCAAACGAGCTCCTAGTCTTATTCTTTGATCGAAGCCGCTGAACTCTTCTTTGTATAACTGCATTCTGTTTTGTTCTGTATCGTTACCTAAGATCAACGCCTCGTAAAAGATTCACAGTGTCATTCTCATCACTCAACCGCCATTGTATAATCCTAATCTACAAGTACTCAAATCTCTCTCTCCCTCTCTCTTTGTGTGACTTATATAGGATAAAGTTATTTATGAATTCAAGTTGCGTGACATATACTGAAAAAAATATTGATGAGTGTATATATATATATATACTCACTCTTTTTATTATTTTTGTCATCTTTTACTATTAGTTTTAAGTTATATTTCTTAATATAATTGTTAAAAATTATAGGGGTGGTAGTTGTGTCATTATATGATGTTACTAGTTACTAGTTAAGGAAGAGAAACAAGAGTTTAAGAATTATGAAGTAGGTACAATTAAGAAGTCGATGTTTATTCTAGAATTTTTTTTTCAGGAACATAAAAAAAAAAAAAGTGTGGTTTGAGTTTGATAGCATCCTCATTTTTTTTTCTTCTTTTGGACTAATTTAAGTAATCTTCTTCCTTTACACCTTAACATTGTAGATTCTTGAGAAATAGTTTCCAAGTTTTTTTATAGAATCACTGAAATTTTATTATTTTTAACTTTTTTTTTTTAATTTGTAATTTTGTTGAATACTTTTATTTTTACTTGGTTTGAATGTAGAACAATGAATTTGTGTTGGAAATGTTGAAATTTGTTTACATTTATTTTTTTAATTGTTTTATTGATAGATTTGGGCCCAAAAAAAAAAAAAAAAAAGGTGGGCAACATAACTAATAGTCATGTGTTAAACTTAATTGATTTCATGGGTTTGAAACGAGTTTCGCTAGTTTGAGATGAGACAGTTTGAGATTTTAACCAAAATATAAACGAGTTTCAGATAGTAATGGTAAAAAAAATAAACGAGCATGGTAATAGGATTTGCTAATTGGATAGGTACCCTTACCTGTTTACATCTTTATATTGGGATGAATAATATTGGTACAAAAATAATCCCAAACACGTGGCAACATCGCTTGAGCATATACCAGTTTAACGAAAGGGTGCTTGGCATTGGGCTCATTTAGTTCTTGATCACCCTAATTGGGTCTCATAGCTCAAGGTATAAATACTGGTTAATTATGACCATAAATGCCATCACGAAATAAATTCAGTTTTATTGTTTCTTTGTTAATATAGTCAATTTGGCAAACACGATGTGACATTTGAACACTCCTTATTGTCACATTGCCCCATTATACTAATATCCTCACGCATGTTAAATACAAATTGATGGATATTAAATGCAAAGTAAACTGCTTTATATGTATATATACAGAGATTATAATAATATTACTATTTCAATTATTTTTCCAATTGTTTAGAGTATGTTTGGTTGACAAAAATTTAGTAAAAAATACAATAAAAGGAGAAAGATATGATATAAAGGTAATATGTGAAAAAATTTAATTGGAGAAAAGTACAAAAAATTAGTTAAAGTTTATGAGTTTTGATAGAATTTGATACGCCAAATTTTTCAGGCTCTTTTAGGTAAGTTCAGTTGATGTAATAACTATGCATTGAAGTATTTTTTTTATCCCCGCACAAATATATAACAATAACAAATAATACACAGACGTATACTACTCGACTATACTCTACTGACATTACATTAAACTGCATTTCTCACCAAATTTAACCTTTGGACTAGAGTTTTTAGTTATAGTTAGTGGTTTAAGATTTTACTTGTAATAAATCTTTTGTTAAATGGATTACGAGATCATTTAATGATGTTCATGGACCAAATCCATGAACTACTTATTGGCCATTCCAATAAGAGCTTAGCTCGAGTTCTATCTTTTCAACAAATGAATCAAGTTTGGACTTTTTTTCTAAGTCATTTATTAAACGAACTTAGTTTGAGTTTTAAAAAACTTAATCCAAGAGTCCGATGACCTATTTGTATAATTTACAATATTATTATCTAAATATATGTATGACATGTATTAATATAAGTAAATTCTATATATTTTAAGTAATTTTTGAATACAATAATTGCATAAAATCAAGAAACTTCCTAACCTAAAAGATCCTATATATTATAATATCTTGGTCAACTATTTTAATTATAACAATTGAATACCAAATCAGTCCAGGACAATTCAAATAAATTAAAAAATATAACTCACACAGACAAAATTCAATCTAGGACAATTCAAATAAATTAAAAAATACAACTCACATTGACAAGTACAAATCATGTGGATATGGATGGTGTAATTAAAAAAGAGTAAATGTCACTCCTGTAAAATTTTACCTTTTTTTTTAATCATGGTCAATATATTTTATAAAAATTTAAATGAATTAATATTTTTCACAAATAAGAATTAAATGTTAATTTTTTAAAAAATGAAAAAAGATAATAAAAAATTATGAAAATAAAAGGTTATCCATTGCGTTCAAAATATCTACTTAATTTTTAATACCATGCATATCAAACACACTCTTATTACATGACTTATATCATACATTTGCCGCGAAAATAGGGCAAAACAACATTCCCTGCATGCAATTTGTAATGCACACTTGGCAATGAGTGTCCCAGTTTTTAATTCTCATCTTCGGATTATTGGAAGAAAAAAAAATATTACTTTTATTTAATTGTCATACAAAATAGTGAAAAAAAGTATGAAATTCGAGAAATTATATAAAAATAATTTATTAAAAATATTTTTTATTTTCTTAATATTTTCCAATCGAATAAATTACAGTTTGCACTCTCAAACATTGGATCAAATCCTGCTACAGAATTTGATCTTTTAATTGTAACAATTAAAGGTTTAAGATTTTAAATTATTACAGTGCAAATTCTCACCTAAATTGGATCTTACTAAATGGCCACCGAGGGTTGACCCATTAATAGAAGATTATGTGAACATGGCTAGTCTTAGAATTTAGGGGTTTTAAGGCCTGATGTTAGTGAATATACTATTTTTCTAATTAAATACTATTTCTTTTTTCACTTTTCGACAAGCAAAATATTTCTTTTGAGAATATTCAAACTTGTTTACAAAAATTATAACTGACTTTTGAAATAAAATATACAATAAATGGAACATATTTTTTAATTTTTATATAATTAATACAGATATATATATGTATATATATACTTGACCTCCATTGCATTTGAGGTCTTAAATAAATGTCTCGCTTGCCAAATCTAAGGACCGGCCCTACACGTGGAGGATTTAAACTAGGGCTTGTTTAGGAAAAGTTCACGAAATGTTAATTATAACAATTTAAAATGTTAGACATTTAGGCTTACTTTGCGACGAAAAAAATTAATATTTTAATAAATGTTAGCAAAAAATTAATTTTTTAGTTATTTGTTTATTTAACATTTTTGTCTTTTATAATTTGAAGACATTTAAAATATAAGAGAAAAAAATTTAGTCATTTTAAAATAAAAAAGTCCAAAAAATTAAGAGGTCATTTGATTTGTTTTTTTATTTTCTGTTTTCTGTTTTGATCTCATTTTGCATTTGTGCTTTTAAAAATAGAGAAAACAACTCAAAATTTATTTGGTTACTTGTGTTTTCAAAATTTGTTTTCGAAAACTGCAAATGAGCTTACACATGAAATAAAAAATGATAAAAAGTCGTTTTGAGAGTTTTCAACATAAAATAAGGAAAATCTCAAAATAAGGAAAACAAAGTATTTTCTATTTCTTCATTTTGAGATTTTTAACACATAAAACAAAAAAAATATATAAAATATAAAAATAAACTAAATGCCACCCAAGTAATTTAAAGTTTAGACTATTCTTCCCAAATAAAATCTTAATTATTATAATTAAAATATCAAATCAGACATTTTCAGCTGAAATTTTAGGGTAGTAAAGTACAAATTATCCTTTCTAAATCATACCAAATGAAGAAATATATCTGAGATTTCATTTTTATCTATTAATTCTTTTCTTTTCTTTTTATTTTGATAGGCCATCTAATAGTACCAATTAACACAAACGATTAGTTTTTAAGACCAGTTACTCCAGTCTGCTTTTTGACCAACCAATTGCCATTGCATGCGCTGCAAAGGGCAAGCGAAGGAATCCAACAGTAATAAAAAGACCAACAATTAGTTTGGAAAGAAAAAAAAAAAGGGTCAAAAAGAAAAAGAGAGGTCCGCATTTAGGGGATGATTCCTTTAATATTTTCGTCTACTTTTTTTTTTTAATGTGAGATTTATATAAAAATAAAATAAAATACAATCTTAGTCCGCTGTTTGAAACACATTCAAACAGAAAGAAAGAAAAAAAAAAAACTTGTGACCAGTTTGTGCTGGCAGTAGGCTAACATTGTTAATTGATGTTAATTAAATTAATATGAAATATATTTTATTAAGTTTAATAATTTTTTTTAAAATTACTAAAATTAGATATTTTATTAAAATAGGAATTAGTTACGGTAAGTAAAACTATAATTTTCAAATGCAGTTTCGATTTTCATTTCAAAAAAAATGACAACAAAAAGCAAAAAACATAAACAACAGTACGAGCGTGTCACTAAATATAATAAAAATACTTTTTATATGGATTCAATGAGATATATATAGATAATCTTATTTTTACAATAGTTGAATTTTAGTATAATTTTTTTTAATTATATTGATAAATTTTATTTTTAAATATTTTTATATTTAATATAATTAATATATTATCGAATAACTCAAAAATATTTTTATTATTTGAACCACGTTCTTTCAAAAAAAAAAATGTTGGGTTGATTGATGTTGGGGGTTATGTTTAGAAAAAAAAAAGTTAGTAGCTCGGTTACCAATTACTAATTTTTTGATTTTTATAAAATGACCAAATTTACCCTCTTATATTTTAAATTTTATCTAAACGTTGAATAACAAAAATGTCAAACTAACAAGAAGTTAAAAAGTTAACTATTAAAAAATTAATTTTTTTTTCTTTTTAAACACAAAAAAATTTAATTTTTTAAAAGTTAATTAGTAATCAACTATAAAAAAAAAACTTAATTTTTTTTCTTCCCAAACTCAGTCTTACCGCCGATTTGAAATACAATCAAACACAAAACAACCCCCCCAACCCAAAGGGAAAGAAAAGAAAACTCGTGGCCAGCGTGTGTTGGCAGCGGGTTAGCTAACATAGTCAACTGATGTTTGTCCCCCCACTTCCCTCTGTGATAACTGTGCAACCAACTTATGGGAACTGTTCGGCAAAATAATACCTAGATGTACAGATGCCGAACAAGTGTAGTCAATGCGCCACGTGGCCCAGTGCCGAGCATATTTGTGTGAGCCACGTAGTCATTCGCCGAACACGTTGCATCGTGACACGTGGCTTTCTGCCGAACAGTTGATTGATGGCACGAGAGTTCCACGTGAGTACTATACGCGAACACGTGTCTTTGGGTTAATATTCCAGAGAATACCCTGAGCCTTAACACCTATAAATAGTGTGTTGCTACGTGGCTATAGCCAAGGACCTTAATAGCTAGTTTGTTCGGCCCATCGATTGGCGGCTAGTAAATGTTGGACCCGGGGTCCACAGCCTTAAAGAAGGCTCATAACCATAAATGCAGCATAGTTATGACTGAACTGGGTATTTATCTCTGAAGAAATAACTGAGTCAGTTCATTTCGTTACGAGTAGTTGACGGATGTGACAGGAGACAGTCTGACCCTGAAATTCTGGTTGTATTGCCGTGTTAAACCACCAGAAGTATTAAATGAAAGGCATGGTGTATTAAATGAAAGGTTTAAGGCATTAAATGGACGGGGAGGGGCATTTAAAGTAAGGAAAGAAAAATGGAACACGGAAGCGTGGATAATGTCAAATCGCAGGTATACTTTATTTATTATTTAGGTTACTATAAATAGATCATCCCACGGAACATTGAGGATAAGTTGACTATTGCCAACTTAAGCTTTTACTCATCTCTTTTCTGAAAAGCTTATTTCTTTGAGTGACTTGCTGACTTAAGCATCGGAAGGTTTTCCGGCCAGAGTCCTCCACTCCGGCCGTAACCTTTCTTTCTGTATTTGTTCGGCAGGTCGACGATTGCATTTTCGGTTGGCGTGGTCAGCAGTTCCGGCGGTAAATTTTGCTGCCGAACAGGAACCACAGAAAGGGTTAGCAAATTGAGGGATGTAATTGCATAAAAAAAAAAAAAGAAAATCGTATGAATATTTTGTTCTCCTATCTGATTATATTTTTAAATGGTAAGTGTCATGCTTATTCTCTCGTGAAGGGTACAAGAGGATGAACTTTTATAAAAAATTTATGAATTTTTTATTTTTTTTATTTGTAAGAATATTTATTATATTATAAAATAATATATTAATTTTTATTCATATTTTCATTCTTTTCTAACATTTATTTATCCAACTAAATATATTTTTACCTTTAAATTTATTTTTGATATATACTAAATATGATTATTCTCATTCTCATGCTATCAGTTTATTCACACTTTCAAACTCACCTTATGCTTACTTCATTCTCACTACCAAGTAAATATTCTCAAATAATTTTATAGCAGTGATATTGGTTTTGATTCCAACTAATTGAGAGAAGTGCACAGAGGATAGAATGACTGGAAAATCATATTAATAATGGCTAATTTTTTTAGAATAATATTCAAGATTATACCCAGAAAGAGAAACATGGTATTATGGGGCTGTTTGGCATCCAACCAAATACCAAAACTTACCAAAAGTCAAAAAAAATTTATACTTTCTTCTAATTAAATTTTGCCACATATCACATTTATATCAAATATTTGTACTTTTTGGCTAACTTTTTTCCAACCAAACGCCCCCTATAAACACTTGACTATTATTTTAGGTAAAATTGTGACAAATTGGCGATGATATGCACGGTCTGATGAGAAGTTGGGTGAGCAACCACTAAGATTGTTACAACAATCCGAATTTCTCACAATTTTAGGAGTGTAAATAAATAATCATAAATCACCAAACTATCAATCCTGTTAGGTTTATTTTTTTTTATTAATGGCAATTGAAAGTCAAAATTTAAGTCTATGAAGTTTTTAAAGTATCTTAAATTGAGTCTTATTGGTCGAGTCATTCCTCGGTTCAAAGAAAAATTGCTTCAAACAACTTTTGTAACAGGAAAAGAGTACAAAAACAGTTCAAGTGCTCAAGATTCTAGAAAAAGAGTAAGAAGGGAATTCAAGTATTCAAGATTCGATCTAGCAAAAGAGTTCGAAGGGAGTTCAAGGCCTAATAGGATTTTTGCCAATTTCATCCAGATTGTGTCTCTTCTGTAAGCTAATCTGATGAGCCTGTAAAAAAGTATATTTTCCAATAGCTTTTATACATCTCTCCTAGTACATTGAGAAAACCCTAATATCCAAATTGTAGAGATCTACAAGTTGAGTTTAAAAAAATAACGATTGAAGATCTTCATCTCGATAAAGAAAAATATCTCGAGTTTTAAGAGATGTCGTTCAGGTTCAAAAACAGAGTCAATTTACGAGTTTGGTTCATCACAGGTTCTAACAAGTAAGGGAAGAATAGAGTTAAGATGGAGTTTAGTTCTACTTTATATTAAGTGAATCTCTTATAACCTTTTAATTTTATAGTGGATTGATTTTCGGTTTAATTATCTTATAAACTCGAGGTTTTACCTAGAAGGGATTTTAGAATTTCCCTCATTAAGATCTTGTGTCCTTACTATTTTTGTGATTGGTTGTGATTATTCTCCATAGTATATTTTTTATTTTTCAAATCCAAACCAATCAAAGTCAATCATATTTACCAATAATGCACTAAAATATTCGAACTTAGATAATAAATAAAAATTTATTTCTAATCTCCCAAAATCGAGACTTATATAATAGCTAAAATCTCATCAAGAAAAATTAAATAAACTAAGTAATTATGTAGCTCTCTTTCTAAATATAAATAATGAAACTACTCAAATAGTCTACTCTGCCTAAGCATGTAGTCCTATCACGACCATCATCTGGTGTAACACCGGCACCTGCATCTAAAGTTGTAGGGGTATAAGCACAATATACTAATGTATATTAAAATAATCAACTAGTGTTTGATGAAAATAAAAATTAAATAAATTATGCACGAGTGTTCTAGCATAAATCTCTAATGTACCATGCAAACATGCATCACGTCCACAAATATT
Source organism: Vitellaria paradoxa (assembly GCA_019916065.1). Classification (NCBI taxonomy): domain Eukaryota; kingdom Viridiplantae; phylum Streptophyta; class Magnoliopsida; order Ericales; family Sapotaceae; genus Vitellaria; species Vitellaria paradoxa. Next base: position 40,411,907 of record CM034240.1, read on the forward strand.
TAAATTTAAAAATTACAAATTTGAAATAAAATAAAATAAATTATTTCAACCAAATTACAATCTCAATCCATTAGGTTAGGTACTGCTGCCTGGTCAACCTATACCTCAACCATAGGATACTAAAATATTCTGTCAATTTAATCACGCTTTATAGGTTACTAGCCTATTGGACACAATAACTAACCCCAAGCAGGTTCCTGATTTTTCAACCAATGGAGGTTTTAGTACCGTCTATTCATCTCAATACCTCTCTTAACCCAAAACCAAAATCAAAACCAAACCAAAATCAAAACCAAAACCAAAATCAAAATTATAAAATTCATGAATAAATGTAATCAATTTATTTATTCAAAATCAATCATAATTTTTTCTTTATCCAAGGTTTCACAAAATATACAAATTTTAAATATTAAAATTTTGTATCAAACAATTTTTAATTTCTCAAAATCAAAATTTATTAAAATCTTCCATCCAAACCACAAGACACTTATATTCATACAATTAATCATGCAAAAATAAATCAATTGATAAATCATTAAATATTTCATACATAATAAATTTAATTTTTATTTAACTTTACCCTATCTTAAATATGAGATTTTGATCTTCACGTGCACCAATTCCACTATACTTGACTTCCAACTCACTATGATCAATGTACTAAAAACAAAAAAAATCAGTAGTGGACTTTCTAATCACTTCACTAACTGTCTCCTGAGTTCTTTTATGTTATCTTTCTTTTTTTTTTCTCTCTTTTATTTTATTTATTTTTATTCTACTAACAAACTATCATGGGTTCGAGAGGATGCAGTGGAAAAATCAACTGCCTTGATTTAATTATATTGATCTAAGAGTCCTAATTTAATTTAGTCAAAATTAATTTCAAAAAAATAAAAGTTAAAAATCTGATTGAATCACAACTAATGTAAAATATAAAAAGCTTTTTCTCATTTAAATGCAATCAAATCAAGCAGTTGATTTTTCACTGTGCCCCCTGCAATTATTTTTTCACTATCACCCCTAAAACCTATCATAATTGCTTAGGAATTCAAATAGGAATAGGATATTAAAGCTACATATTTTTAATGTCATTCATAAATTAATAGTCATTAACCATAATAATATTATATTATATTATTTATTTATTTATTGGATGGGGATATTATTATTCCTCAAAAACTTTTTTCACTCCTTGCAACTTTTCTTTTCTACAAAATTACAAAACTGGCCTTATAATTAATGGATGATAATTAATGTAAAACATATTTAATATCATAATTACCCCCATTTTCTATTTATTATTACAAAACTAACATCCTCTAATTTTTACTACTTTATAAAATTCTTTATTTTTTATTAATTTACATGTTAAATTAAAAATCTATTATTAATTATAATTTCATGAAGTTGTGTGAGAGAGTTTTTTTAATTATTTTTTTAATTAGCTTTGTAAATACATCTTTTAAATTTATTTTATCACAAATCAAAGAAAAAATAAACAATTATTATTTTTTAATTGATACAAAGCAAAGCTTCATAATTGTTGAACAATTCATACACACGTAAAAATAAATGAGATAAAAGTAAATCAAATTCAAATTCAAATCCTAACATTCATCCCCAATACCACACACCATTAAATAAAAAAAAAATGGCACTGCTCAAAACAATTTAACAATTTTAACAAAACCTTTTATAAATTACCAAGAAAAAAAAAAACACACTACACAAAAGAATTGTAAAAAAAAATCTTAATGGGGAAAAAATTCCTAATATTATAATAGCATATACACCAACAAAATAAAAAAATAAAAAATATTATATACAATTTGTTCTATGTTTCACTGCAAAAAAATCAATCACATGAAAGGAAAAAATTAAAAGAAGTTAATAGTTATTCTATTATTTGAGAGATTCAATAATTTATAATAATATGAAACTTGCTCCATATTGCTTGTGAAAAAAAAAATTTAATCATGTTCGAAAACCTCACTTCAACAAAATCAATCTTTTATGGTATTTCGTTTAAGGTTTAATGAACCAAAGATAGATATATATGAATGAGTATACATGAGACTATGATAGATGTAATTGCAGAAAAATGAAAAGTGGGGGATGTTAGTTTTATAATAACAAATAAAGAGGGAGAGTAAGTGGTATTTGAAGTGTTTTGCATTAATTGTTATCCATTAATTACAAGGCTAATTTTGTAATTTTATAAAGGAAAAAAAATTGTAAGGAGTAGGGAAAACTTTTGAAGAAGTGCTAATAACCTCACCCTATTTATTTGATAGCACTTATCAGTTTCAATGATACAATATTTATATGTACACACACATATATAAGGGTAAATTACACATAGACCTCCTAAAATTTTGAGTAATTATACATTGATCCTCTCAACATTTGAAATTTAGAAATACCTCTTATTTTGAAATGTTGTTAACCTAACCCCTTTTGTTAACTTTGTTAAAATATTTATTGCAAAAATAATTTTACCCTCAATTTAATTAAATTAATTATAAATAAAATAACTATAATTATATGTATACTGTAATATATATATATATATATTAGAAAAATACACGTGCATTGCATGTGTATGTTTATTCTTTTATATATTTAAATTTAAAAAATAAGCTAATAATAAAAAATAAAAATATTATTTTAAAAAATAAAACCTATATTAAAATCTTTGTATTTTTTTTCATATTGAGTGCCTTGGTGAAGAGCTCAATGCCAAAAAATGATATAGTTTAATTGTTTGGTATTGAGATCTATTCTTATAAATTTATTATTCGATGTAGGCATATATATATATATATATATATATTGGTATGTATATATTTATAATTATGTAAAATTAAAAATTAATGAAGGTGTTGAAAATTGATTATAAAATATAGAAGATTTTATGTTGGGAGTTAGAGTAATATTATTTCAAAAAATTGAGTGATTGATATGCTAAGAATAATTTTTAATAGATATAAACAAAAAGTAAGGGTGGAATTGAAAGATAATGGACCAAAAAAATCTATTAAAATCCTAAAGAATCATATTCAAAATATGCGAAGGATAAATTTAGTAGATGTAAGATTACATACGCATAGCACAAACATTTAAATATATTATATGTCATATTATATATTTATTTTAATTTTTAATAAAAATTTATATTAATAATCATTTAAGAAAAATAAGCTAAAAAATAAACACATAAATAATAAAATAATTTCAACATAAAATAATATCATCTAATAAAAATAAAAATAATATCTTATTAATAAAAAAGTTAACAAATTGAAATATGAAATTTTGTGATGCTTTGACAATTTTGTTATTATTATTGTATAATAATATTTTCACATTAAACAAAAAATAAAATAAATTTTAAAAAATTTTACTTGATATATTAAAATAAACAAATTAAAAAATAATCTTAAAAAAAAAGGATTCCGTTGGAATTTAATATACAAAAATTTACACTTTAACAATAACAAAAAAATATAAAAAAATCTAAAAAATTATATAAACAATCATATTAAAGAATTAAAATAAAACTAAAAAAAATATTTTACCTTATATTTTTGAATGAACAAATTGAGCAAGATAATAAAGAATAAACTTTTCTTGAAATCTGATAGATAAAAGAATTAAAATTTTATTAGTAATAAAAAATATAATGAAATTTAAAAACCTAATATTAACTGTCATATTAAAAAATAGAATAACATCTAAAAAAGTCAGATCTAATATATTTTAATGAACGAATTAAAAAATAAGTTAAAAAATAAAAGTATAAACAAAAAATAATTTTTATATTAAGGAATATCATCTAATCAAAATAAATATAGCAAATTCATTTGCATTCTCGATTGCCCAAAAAATTAACAAACAATATTATACTCTACGCACTCCCTCCCTCTCAACCAACCATGTTAATTATAAATAAATGCCATCGTAGTAAAATTTTGACAAATTTTTTTCAAATTTGAATGCTATTTTATATATATTTTTTAAGCTTGTTATGTGTATTAAAGTTTCATGTAAATTTGTATTATATTTTAAATAAAATTATACTATCTAATCCAATACATTTTGAATATTTGATAATTTGAACTCGTGGCTCATTAAAAATTCATATATTGAAGCTTAAAATATATAACAGTTTGCTTTTTTGATAACATATTTTAATATCAAAAAATATTTTATTTATATTTTTTGTTTATTTGTATCAGTTTTGTTTCTGTTTTTTTTTTTTTTAATTGTCTTTTTTCCCAACATCAAAATAAAAAACACATTTAAAAGTGTAATTTTGTTTACTGTAATTAAATTTATCTAAAGAAATATTTATCCAATACATTTTTTTAAATATTTTATAATTTATTTATTATAATAATAGTTAATGTTAATAAGGTACATAAATGAAGTACGAGAGTTAGGAATTAATTACCATTGAATAAAATTTAGTTTAATTCAATAAAATATTTCAATAAAAATATATATTTTAATAAAACATATTTCAATATTAACAATATATTGAATTAGTCCCCATGATCAAAAGAAGCCAAACGTTAGTAATATATTAAAATTTAAGTCCCTATCGATGAATAGATGAATCATAAAAAAATAATAATAATAATAATAATAATTATATTAGAAGAATTAAAACAAAACAAAAAGAAAATGTATCACTTGTGATCATGCCCAACCACTAGGTAGGCTCCAAAAGATAAGCATACTCACCAACACCTAATTCAAACAAAAATCGAAAATAAACCCATTAATGAAAATCCAAAACCTAGAAAGAAATATCTAAAAAAATATAAACAGAAAAATTCCAAAGAAAAAGAGATAGAAAATAATCACCGGCTCTAATGCCAAAAGCAAAAATAATTCCTAATTAAGTGAAAATAAGAAAAAAATACCTATATATATTTTTGATTGAAACACTCTTAAAATGCCTATATGTATGAATAAATGAACTAATTGAGCATATACCAAACTTTCGATCACGAGTTGAATCTACCTAACAATTAATTGTACCACTCAGAATGAGTCGACCTTGGAGAGCAACTCATTAGATGGAAAATTGGGAATAACAGAGACAAAAAAGAAGTTGGGATATTTTTTTCTTTATTCTTAATGATATAGCCAATAAACCCAAACTAATTCATCATAAATAATTCTAGGGGAGTTGGGTTATAGAATTGAATTAGAATTCAGTTAAACTGAAAAAAAAAAAAAAAAAAAGATAATGCACCATCATAAAAAATTCTTGTGTAATTAGAATGTAAAGTTAGATTAGAATTAAAATAATGAAGGGATAGACTTATGTTAAATTGAAAAATACATGGATAAAGTAGTCAAAAAATATTTTTCAAATATTAGAACGTTTTTATAATAGTATAGATATGCGGAAGGGTGTATATTTTTCACATTTTAAAAAAAATCTCTAAAAGAACCGGTGTGAATGGCCTTTAAACACGAAAGTAATGTTGCTTACATCGCCCTTTCCCAAATCGGGAATAGGTGCTCCTACCCCCTTTATATGTATAATATATGCGTGTGTGTATGTGCATAACTGCATATGCATGTGCATATAAAGGTGTGAGCTTGTAACCGAGTTGAGTTGAGCTGCGTTTTCCATGTTTGCATATGTTTTCATTGTTTAAAACCCTCCATATTGTATAAATTACCCTTAACCAAATTCAAAATTTGCAACTCAACCTTCTCACATTTTAAGAGTCCTTTCTCCCAATATTACGTATTGAAGGGAGATGGATCAAGAACAGTTCACCCCTCTTCTTGAATCCCATCTACTTCCAAATTATAATGAGAATGGTGTTGGGTTTGGAAGAGAATCAACCAATGTAACAGAGACAATTGCAGAGCTGAAGAAGCAAGTGCAGTTAGCAGGACCTCTTGTTGTTGTTAGTCTGTTGCAGTACAGTTTACAGATGATCTCAGTCATGTTTGTGGGTCATCTTGGGGAGCTCTCTCTCTCTAGTGCTTCTATGGCTACTTCCTTTGCTGGTGTCACTGGTTTCAGCTTTATGGTGAGAACTTGTTCTTGGTTCATACATATATATATGTTTGTATATGTATTATGTGCCCCATTTTCTCACATTTTCCTCTTGCCTAATGGTTCAACACCTTTACCAATAACATTGAAGATGTCAATTGACATGAATGTGGATTTTTTGACACATATTGGTTTTGCACTAGTCTTGGCAAACACCAATGTTGGCATCATCCCTGCCATCACAACAGATGGGAAGCATGGTCTGAACTATAATACTATTTGTCACATATCTTAAGGAGAATTTATCAAAAAAAATAATTAGTTATTAGCAGAATCGAATCTTAGATATTCATTGTCTTTGATTTTTGTTATACCTCTCTTTTTTTAAGAATGTAATGATTCCCTAAATTTGTTTTAACATTGGACAAAGGAAATTTCTTCTTCATTTTTTTTTTTTTTTTTTTGATAGTGAAAGGAAATTTCTTCTGAAACCACAGTTTGAAGGCAAATTTAAGAAACACGGCCTTCAATGGGAGTATGAACTGACTGAAATTATGTTTGGGAAACACGTCTTCTGATTACATATGGATTCCTGGGCTACAAGTAAAAATATCCAATGCAAAGGTTGCAGTGAAAAAATGAAGAGTGGAGATTTGTTTGCACTTTAATCTAATGGTTCTAATTTATTTTAATTAAAATTATTTTATTTTATTCTAATTTGTTCGCACGGTAGGGGCTGCAGTGAAAAAATAAATAGTAGAGATTTGTTTGCACTTTAATAACACATGACTTTTGACATTCCACATTAATTGTACTCCAATCAGATTTTTAAAATTTTTATTTTTATTTTGAAAATAATTTTAATTAAAATAAATTAGAACCATTTGATTAAATGTAAACAAATCTTCACCCTTCATTTTTCACTACAGTCCCTGTAGTAAATTTTTTCACTGCAACCTCAGGAACCCTATACATATTCCCTGAAAATATTATAATCCTCATCTGGGTAGTTTTTGAAGTTGAAACATAAATTTAAGGTTAAAATTATATTTGTCATTTTTAGGTTCTTGTAAAAATTATTTCGACAATCAATGTTAAAAGATTTTGATTTATTAAATGAACTTTCATGAGAATTTTAAAGGTAAAAAAATTTTCACTCATAAATTCTACAATTTTTTTAAACTTATAATTTATCCTAATTATTTTTATTTATTATATAAGTAAAATTGTCCATTTTAATAATTTGACTTAGACCCAAAAAAGTATGGGACGACCTGATACAGGGAACATTCGGTCAAAGGTCTAGCTTCTCGGTAATACCATAGAGGCTTCTAGTTTGTGGAGGTGAGGACATACTCTGCAACAAATATAGCATTGGATGCTTCAAATAAGAGCCTCCATAAATAATACACTCTTATAAATTTTGATGTGATGTTTTTATTTAGTTTGGGAAGTAAAATTTCTCTCCTCTAAAAATTATCCCCCTTCTTAATCTTAGAAGAAGGTGTATTATTTTTGAAGAGGGTTTGAGCTCTCCAAAAATTATCCTCCCTTATATGGATTAAATTGGACCATTATGCCCATTCTCATCCCATTTCTTACCTACAAAATGTATTTTATATTAGAAATAAATTCTTTTTTTTCTAATGAAAAAATGTATTAAAAGTTATATTAATAAAAATAAAAAAATATATTTTTTTTCCAAATAGAGGGTTGTGTGATTAAAAAATATATTTTTTTTCAAATAGGAAGTGATGTGATTTTAAGATAATAATATAATTAATTTGTCTAAAATTAATTTGTATTAGTTGGTTTTCACATTATATAATTTACATAAATATATAATTAAGTTTGGGTAATCAAGTTTAATTTAATGGGTAACCAAGTTTTGGGACACCACAAGGGCAAAAGAGTCATTTGACTGTTTTTTCCATCATTCACCTCCTTTTATTTATAAAACATCCAACTCAAGTTAAAAGTTATCCCCCTCCATAAATATCATATCAATGTGAGCCAATCCTCTAAAAATAATATCCATTCTTATCTTATATCCCCTATAAAATTTATCCCCCCAAAATTTTAGTACCATCCAATCGGGGGGTTAATTCTTTTTTCCAACTAAATAATCAACAGATTTCTACTTGGAAAACCAAATAGTCGTCCGTCTTTCGTAATCAATCTTTTATTTGAACAGCCTTTCATTTCAATTTTCAACAAGGGAGTATTTCTTACGCCTTGCAAGGCTGCCGTGAAAAAATGCATTGCAAATTAAGGGTCTAAATTTGATTATATTTAATTTAAAAGTTTTGATTTAATTTATTTAAAATTATTCTAAAATAAAAATAAAAATAAAAATTAAAAAATCTAATTGAAATATCATTAATACAAAATGTAAAAAGTCACATATTATTATTAAGGTGTAAATAAATTTAGACCTTTCATTTTTTCAATTGTAGTTTCCACAATAAACTTTTTACTCTACTGCAGCCCTGTGGAACCTAATTCTTACTCTTTCTAGTACTTCGTTAAAATAAATATAAATATCAGATATTTGATATATAAAAGAGTTCCAAGAGGCTGCAATGAAAAGAATATCTAATGAAAAAATTTACTGTAGAGGTTGTAGTGAAAAATGAAAGGTTAAGATTTATTTGTATTTAATTTAATGGTTCCAATTTAGTGTAATTAAAATTATTTTTAAAATAAAAATAAAAAATTTAAAAATTTGATTGAAACACAATCAATACAGAATGTCAAAGGTTACATATTATTAAATTGTAAATAAATCTCTGTCTTTCATTTTTCTACTGTAATTCCTGCAACGGATTTTTTCACTATAGTCCTTGGAACCCTATATAAGATTGCATGTTTGTACACACATCTTTTTATGATTTATATTGAATGAAGATTTAATAAGACTATTTAATTTTATGGTCACTAGAGAGTCTACCTGGTAGTTAATTTCAAGATATGTGCAATCTGGCTCGGATAGTCTCAATATTTAAGAAAAAAAAAATTAACAAGACTCCTTCAATGGCTTAATAGATTGAATTTGGTGTATATGCAATGTGTATATATATTTACTATATATCTTATTGAAATGTAAAATATAAAAATTTTAACTGGATGCACGGTAGAGATATTTGCTCTTTACATATATATACACTTATCAAAAACTTTATTTTGATTAGCTAGGAATGGGTAGTGCACTAGAAACATTATGTGGACAAGCGTATGGAGCCAAACAGTATCACATGCTTGGAATACACATGCAGAGAGCATTGCTCATTCTCATCCTGATGGGCATCCCCATTGCACTTCTCTGGTCATTCACGGGCCAAATTTTCATCATCTGTGGACAAGATTTAGAAATTTCAACTAGAGCAGGGATATACGCCTGGTGGTTGATACCGAGTATTTTCCCCTATGGCATTCTTCAATGCCAACTCAGATTTTTACAGACTCAAAGCAAAATATCACCATTGATGGCAAGCACTGCAATTTCGAGTTTAGTCCATGTCCTCATGTGTTGGACATTGGTTTTTGGCTTCGGACTTGGCAGCAAAGGGGCTGCCCTCTCCTCTGCTCTCTCTTATTGGACCAACGTGTTGATATTAGCAGTTTATATCAAGTTTTTGCCTGCCTGTGAGAATACTTGGACAGGGTTCTCTAAGGAGGGACTGAAGGATCTCACTGTGTTTCTTTCATTAGCCATTCCTTCAGCTTTCATGGTCTGGTGAGTCCCTGAATCTTCCTACACAGAACGTGTAATTTTCACTATTCACACACTCTGTTTCTTTCATTAGCCATTCCTTCAGCTCTTATGGTCTGGTGAGTCTCTGAATCTTCCTACACAGAACGTGTAATTTTCTTTATTCACAATAATAATGTAATTGCATCTGGGATGTGAATCAGCTTGGAGTTTTGGTCGTACGAGTTCTTGGTCCTCAGTGTCTGGCCTTCTTCCTAATCCAAAGCTAGAATCATCGATGATGTCTGTCAGGTTTGCACGCGTTTCTTAATTTGTATGCTCAGTATTTTTGTGTAATCGCAAGTACATTGGGTTTAAGACAACAAAAGTTACTGTAATCTGGTATTTACAGAACCCCAAAATGAAGAATGAAGTCGTATTCATGTAATTTAGGTGTCATTTAGTATACTTGTTTTGAACTAATTTTTTCATTTTACAATTTAAAAAATAAATAAAATAGTTCAAAATACATTTGGTCACTTGTGTTTTTAAAATTTATTTTAAAAAATAAAAAATGAATTTACATATAAAATGTAAAATAACAAAAAGTCGTTTTAAAACTTTTGAACACAAAACAAGAAATACCTCAAAACACTGAAAACAGAAAATGTTAAATCAGCTACGTTTTCTATTTTTCTTATTTCGAGATTTTCAAAACATGAGACACAAAAAATAGAAAACGAAAAATAAAAATACAAACCAAATGGTACATCAAAGAATCAGCATTTTTTTGGCCAGAAATCAATTTGTTCCCATAGTCATTTTCTGATTTCCTATGCAACTACGCCATTTTCTCTGAGAGGAATTTAGCTTTCCCCAAAATATTTGTTTCCATTTTTTTCTTGCTGATAACCACTGACTTGGATATATACAAATTTTCTCAGCCTCAATGTATCTTCAGTGGTCTACAGAATCCCTTTCGGTTTTGGCAGTGCAGTAAGGTAACCAATGCAAAGTCTTGACAACATATAATTAGGCACACCATACTCATGCATTCTGATAAATCCCTTCTCTCTCTCTCTCTCTCTCTCTCTCTCTCTCTGTGCCAAAGCACCAGAGTATCAAATGAACTAGGGGCAGGAAAACCACGCGCAGCAAGGCTTGCTGTGCGGGTTGTGATATTCTTAGCTGTTACAGAGGGCCTGTTGGTGGGATTACTTTCAGTTGCAGCTCGAAATGTGTGGGGATACATGTATACCAACGAGCACGAAGTGGTGAAATATTTTGCGTCTATAATGCCTGTGCTTGCTACATCTAACTTCATGGACGGAATTCAGGGTGTACTTTCAGGTTAGGCACAGACAGTTCTGTGGTGCATCTAATACATATAGAAAATGATAGTCTAGTACAACTAGAATGACATAAAAATGGCAATTTTATGATTCGAAAGTACTGTGATGCGTTCACCTGTCATTCCAATAGATGTTTCTGATTATATCTTCTGATCATATAGCATTACCACTACCATTCTTGATAAGCCAAAATGCAAGTGGTTCTTATGAATGTAACACAAAAAGAACTGTTTAACAAGCCTGTTTTGCTCTGTGTCGAACATATATATATATATATATGCATGTATGCAATGCAAGTCTTGGAATCTTAACATCGTTTGAAACCTATGGGATTGGAAAAGGAACTGCAAGAGGATGTGGGTGGCAGAAGACGGGCGCATTTGTGAACCTTGGAGCTTATTACTTTGTGGGACTTCCTTGTGCAATTGTCTTGACGTTTGTCTTTCACTTTGGAGGAAAGGTATTTAAGAATCAGAGCCCTCTTTCTTAAAACTGATGTATTGTGGATTTTGTGTTACTTAAGCTCCCTCTCTGTAGGGACTTTGGATGGGAATCATCAGTGGGAGTAGTCTGCAAGCATTACTGCTTTTAGCGATCGCTACGCGCACTGATTGGGAGCGCGAAGTAATCTATAATCCTCATTTTTAAGTCTAGACACAGTTTTTTAATTATGTCGAGAGGTGTTGATTCGTTCTTCCTTTTATCAGGCGATGAAGGCCAGGGACAGGGTTTATGCCTCCTGCATTCGAAGAGACACGGTTTTGTGAACAATGTGCACAAGGAGGGCTTAAAATGTTCTGTAACTTCAAATGCCAAAGGGGGAAGCACTGAGAAGCAGCTTGATTTGTAACACTTGATAATCGAAGGGGGAACCTATCAAATGGGCATTTGTGATTGTCAATATATCCTGAAGCATCTCTCTCCATGGTTATTTTCTTGCTTCCCCTCTTGAAAATACATGCTCAGATGGCCTTATGAATGTCCATTTTCTTAGGGAATAGGGAGTTTTATTGCTCTGCTTGCTGCGTCACTTGTGCGTTCGTGCGTGCGTGTGTGTGTGTGTGTGTGAGAGAGAGAGAGAGAGAGAGAGAAACTATGGGCTGAGTCCAATTTTGGATTTTAAATATTAAAATGGCACGATTCAAGGGAAAAGGACTACCCTCGTCATGCATTGCATTTCAAGTTTTGGATTTTAAATCTTCTAAGCTTTGTTTGGTTTGGGCAGAAGATAAAGGGAAAGGGGAGAAAAAGTGAAGAGAAAATAAGGTAAATTTATTTTGTCTTCCTTTTTCCCTTCTCCTCCGCTCAAACCATACAGAGGATGACATTATTGATCTGGTTTGGGTTAATTTACTTTATACCCCTTGTATTAAAGGTGAAAAGTACTAACACTTTGCTAACTCTTTTTTTCTTTTTTTTTTTTTTAAGATAAACACCATGTAAACTTTAAAAATCTACTTTATATCATTTGCATTTAATACTAAAATGAAGTCATAAACGGTATTAATTGCGAAAAGGAAAAAATATTCATTGATAGTTAATAGATTCAATTTCGAAAATATGAATTATAAGAGATATAAATACATTTTCCCAAGTTATAAAGAGACAAAACAGTTATCATTGACTGATTTTTAATGTTTTCACTTTATTTTATAGTGCAAAAATTGAAAAATTAATAAGGCGTCATTTGCTATACTTATTTTGAGCCCATTTCCACTTTTCATTTTGCATATTTGAAAATAAAAAAGATAGTTCAAAACACATTTGGTCACTTATATTTTCAAAATCCGTTTTAAAAAGTAGAAAATGGGTTTACACATGAAATACAAAATGACAAAAAGTTATTTTGAACATTTTTAATTCAAAATAAGAAAAAATTTTAAAACACGGAAAATAGAAAATATCAAATTAAATGTATTTTTTATTTTCCGTGTTTATAAAAAAATAAATAACAAAAATAAAAAATAAAAGATAAAAATACAAAATAAATGCCACCTAAATTACTCTTGTTCAGGAAATCTTAATGATTTTCACCTTTGCAATATTTAATAAGGGATGATACCTGGACATTGATAATTCCCCAATTCTTAATTTTTTTTTAACAGTTACTGATTGTTATGTTTTGATTATAATTTCAATATGTAATCATAGTCAAGGAATTTCAAATTACACAAACTTCCTTTTTTGTTAATTACAAATATTTTTTAAATCCCATTTCCATACATTTTTCAAAAATTTGATATATACTGAATATAGTTGGTGCAAGTTTTATGGTTTCTTTGGTCCTATCGTTTGAAAAATGAAACCAAGGACAAAATTACCAAATTTCAGAAGGCAGAAAATTGAACTCAAAATTAAACAGTGACAAATATACTTCTTCCTGAAGCCATGTATTTTCCATTCCTTATTATGATGCCGACTCTCTCTTTTTTTTTTTTTTCTTTCTTCAGTTCCTCTAGTTGGAAGTATTTTTTTATTTATTTTATGAAATTGCATAAGAATTTATTAAATAAAAAAATCAAATTTTAATAAAAAAAATATACATAAAATGAAAAAAGTAGTTGGTATACCACATTTATGTATATGACTTGACATCCACCAAAAAGAAAATATAAATTACTTTTCCTAAGTTATTATTTTCACGTAGTATTGAACTTATAATACTATTAATATGTATATATATATATATATATATGATTTTTAATGTTATTTTTTGGCCAAGATAAAGAAAGTGCAGTTTTGATCAAAATTGGTGGGGCAGCTATGTCTGATCATAAGGAAAATTTCGATTTGGACTATACCATCTATAGTCGTCAATTGACACTTTTAACTATGTATATATATATATATTTGAGTGGGTCACACGTCTATATGCCTTACCATCATAGAGAAAAATCAGTGCAAGAGGATTGTTAATTTGGTCCAGCGCTCAAACTCAGAAAAACATTAGCTTGATATTTGATACACCTAGCATTTTTTTAACATTTGTATATATAAATTACCAAAAAAAAAACATTTATATATATATATATATATATATATGTATGTATCAAATGGTGGGAACCACACACCCTTACGTCAAGAAGTTGTAAAATATATATATACAATAAAATTAAGGAATACGTTTAGCGCACTGAAAAACGTTAAAAAATTTTTAAAATATTTAAAAACCTCTAAAAGTTATTTACTTTTTATTTCACTATACGAAATATTAATTCACAAATTGTTTCATTTTATCTCACTTGTTATCACATCAGACACTCCCTAAAGTACTATGAGTATTTTAGTAATTTTACCTTTAAAATAAAGGGGATTTATTGTGTGCATCGGACATTTTATATAATAAAACATAATAGTTTTTGAAAATATTTCTCGCATAAACTAAATCTAACGGTTATGTTTTTTTTTTATTTAACGATTGAGATCATTTTATATTGTTAACTTTCGGTTCAATTTAATTTTAGTAAACTCCATTATCAACTATCTCACAAAACGGTTTGAATATTTTAAATTTCACTACATTTCAAGGGTAGAGATTATATGCAAATCAAAACTGTCAACTTAAATTATGCCAAACTTATGGTTTCTATGAATTTTTTTTTTTTTTTTTGGATAACCCATAACTCTCACCGTTTATTACAACTCTCAATGAACCGCATAGTCGATAGATAAATACGAAAATGTACATTACCCCTCGCGCACATCCAGCTTGAACATGCCACATGTCATTAATTTTTTTTAAATATATAATAATGACAAGTTTATATTCAAATAAATAAAACCTCTAAAATCATAATATATATACAAAAGTCATTTATTTCTTTTGCCGTATTTCCATTGTCTTTATATCCTTGTTATTATTTGTTTTAATTATTACATTTAAGTCTGCATTTTTATGTTTTCAAATAAATATTTTTATATATTTATATTTACATCCATATCCGTATTCATATTTTTTAAATTGACATACAAGCGCTAACTTGTATTTACTGCCATGGTTAATGACACAAACAGCACTTAAAAGAGACAACCAGCACCAAACTGCTGATTTAGCCACCTGCTGCTATATTAATGGCTGATTCTGGTTAATGACACAAACAGCACATGAATTATAATAAAAAATATAGATAATTAATATAAAAATAATTATTATAAAAAATAATCGTTAGCCTACCTGAATACTTAAATTTAAAAAAAAAAATATTACGGAGACTACTTTATTATAGTAAAAATAAAAATATTTTAATAAATTGATTGAACTAAATTTTTATTTAAAACGTAAACAATTACAAATTGAATTTCTTTAAAAAAATTCTACTTATAACACGTAAGTTATTTCATATTATAAATTTTAAGATTAAATTATTTTCTTCGAAATGTTTTAAAAAGTATTTTTTATTATAAAAATTAAATTATAATGATAAATTTGATTGGCGTCGTCAAATCCATATAGTTGATCTCACCTAGTGGGAAAATGCTTGATTTGGTTTAATTTGGTATAATGACAAATTACTTTTTAAATATTTTAATAAACAAACAGACATTATTACTTGAATTAATTTTTATTATAATATTTTAAATTATGTTGTTAAATTATATTTTTAAATATTTCAAAAATATTTATCTGAAAATATTTTTAAAATATATTGATAACTGAGTTTTCATTATAATATTTTAAATCATACTAATAAATTTTATTTCTATATATTTTAATATCAATACAATTAATATATCACCCAATAACTCAAAAATATTTTATCATATTAATTATCAAAAATTTTTTAATAACAATTCAAGTAACAATTGTTATAAAATTTAAAAAATAATTTATCAGTATAATTTATTTTTTATAACAGAAAATATTTTTTTATATAAGTTCAATGAGACATATGTAGATATTCTAATTTTTACAATAGTTAAATTTTTATTATAATATTTTAAATTATATTGATAAATTTTATTTTTAAATATTTAATAATCAATATAATTAATATATTATCTAATAACTTAAAAATATTTTTATTATTTGAACCACGTTCTTATAAGAATAAAATAAAATTATTGAGTTAATCGACGTTGAAAGTTGTGTTTTGGAAATAAAATTGGTAGTCGAGTTTATTTGACTTTTTTTAAAATAACTAAATTTACTATCTTATATTTTAAACTTGTTTTAAACATTAAACGGTAAAAATATTAAATTAACAAAAAGTTAAAAAATAGGTACTAAAAAACTAGTATTTTTCTCTTGCTAAATATAAAAAAACTAATATTTTAGTCATTATTTAGTAGTTAACTTAAAAACAAAATTATTTTTTTTTTGTCCAAACTCAATCTTATTCGCGAGTTTTAAATCAAGCTGAAAAAAAAAAAAAAAGAATGGCGCCCGGTTTGAGCCAAACAAAAAAGAAAATAAAAGAAAAAAAAAAAGTTAAAACGCGCGGCCGCTGGCGGCGGGCTAACATTGCGTGCTTCCTTAAAACAGACCACCAGCCCCAAACTGCTGATTTGGCCACTTGCTGATTGTGGTTAAACTATCTACCCGAGCAATATTAAGTTTACAGCACTTTTTTTTAATATTATTTTATAATATTTAAAATAAACTGATCATGACAGGTTATGACCAGTATAATATAAAATACATTAGTCATGACTCTTCATGACCAGTATAGTATAAAAAATGTATCAGAAAGAGAATATAAGAATCTCGGGTGACGTAATACACTGGTCCAAAACAGCATTATTTTTAACATTGTAAAATAATGTTAGAAAAAAATATTGTAACTTAGGCCTCGTTTGAGGCTCCAAAAAAAACCAAAAAACTTCAAAAAATTTCAAAAGTTTTCAAATTCCTTCCAATCATATTTTGCCACCTATCATTTTTACATCACATCAATCCCATCCATTAGTTTTTTTTGATTTTTTTTTGGGACTCCAAACGCACCCTTAGTATTTTTCCTATCTACTTATATACTATTAGAGGACAAATTCATAAATTTGGTAAATTTTGTTTTTTTTTTTGTTGTAGTTTTATTTAATTATTTTTGTAGATTTTTTTTTCTTGGTCAAAATGTCTTTTAACTCCATACAACTACCCACACTTCAATTGGATTAAAAAGAAATTTCTTTATAACTTTCACATAATTAAGTAATTTTACCTATTTATTTTTTTATCTTCCTTAAATGCTATTTAACTACCTACTATTTTATAATTTTTTTTATTTTCTTTCTGTACTCCTTAATTATATATTATCTACTTAAATAATCTTAACATAATTACTTATTATTTATTGCTTGAATCACTTTTATTAATTTCTTTATAATTAACAAATTAATTAATAGCACGCACAAAATTTTAAAATACAAATTTACAGTGTATTGTGTGTACACTAATATCTAAAACATATATAAAAATAAAAAATAAGAGAAAAATTGAGTAAATATTCATAATTTGAAAAACTAAAATATTTTTCTTAATTATTAAGACCAAAAAAAAAAATCCGCGCATATTGCATATGCACTAACGTCTAGTATTATTATAAGGCAAATCCATAAGTTTGGTGAAACTCTTTTTTTGGTGGGCCTCTTTTTTGGTAAAACTTTATTTATTTATTTTTCCATTAATGACCCCTTAAATACTAATAGCCACACAATTTAAAAGTAAAATTTTCCATCAATAACTACTCATAATTTAAAAGTAGTGGATAAGTAATTTTTTAACTTTTATAAGTTATTTAAGTAATTTCACCTCTTTATTTTTTTTAATTAATTAATAATATACACATAATTTAGAATAAAAATTTATGTGCATTGTGTATGCACCGACATAAAATAAAATAAAATAAAATAAAAATAAAAATTCTTACACATTGTTTTAATAGGTTAATTAAAAAATTAAATAGATATTTATAATTTATAAAATTAAAATATTTTTATTCATTATTATGACAAAAAAATTCACACATATCGCGTGTGCATCGATGTCTAGTGGTTGATTAAGACTTGACATAAACACCATTGTTTTAGGTATCGTTCGGAGAAAATACCAACTTTTGCTCCTTTTGTTGAGATAACAGTTTGCCAAAATATCATTTTTGCTAAGTTGACTGAAGGTATAATAATCATTTCACTTTAATCTAACTTAAGTCAAAAAATTGTTAAAAATTTTTACTTGTTTTACTAAATAACAAAAGTTTCATCTACAATTTTTGTCAAAAATATTATCAAAAATTACTAAAAATTTAATTTCCAAACTGGCCTTAGTTTATGCAAAATAAATAAATCTTGTTATATATTAATGGATGAAAGACTGTTCACCTGTCTTTTCAGCTTTAGGTGTTTAAAAATTAATAGGCCTTATATATAAACTCTTGAATTAAAAACAATATAAAATTTTATAAATATCTACAAACATAAATTATGAGACTGTAAAATTTAAATTTTTTACGCACTCTATTTACAAAGTATGAGATACTAATTTTTATGAATTTATATAAATTTATATAACTCCTAAATATACCGGTAATCTACTAAAATAATAGCTTTTTAAGGCGTGCATATATATATATATATATATAGTTGTAATTAATATATATAAGCTTTTCTTTTTTCATTTTTCAAAACAGTAATACTATATTATTAGAAAAGTATTAAAAATATAACTAAAATGGCATGGCAATGGCCAGCTACTTTTTAATTGATGATGACTTGCATTATATATGCTGCTAATAAATAAGGGACACAAGTTTTACAAGAGAGAGGGAAAAAAATTACATTGCTTGAAATTCGGAAAGGAAATAATATTCTATTAAACAAAAAATTTATTAAAAATTATGTTAAAATGATGTAACAATAGTACGAGAACTACCAAAAAAAAACAATAGTACGAGCGTAGTAAAAAAAATAATTTAATAAATTTATACTGATAAAGTAATAAACTCATAATTAAACATGTTTTATTATTCTGATAAAATATTTTGATAAATATTTCTTGATAGAATAGTTTACTCATTTGGAGGAAAAAAAGAAATAAACATTAATTACAAGATAATTTTTTACTTTGGCAAGAAATCCCCAATTAGCCTAAAGATGAGAATTTGCCCATACGAAACCCAATCAAAGCTTGAACAGCTTCCAAAAAGCAGAAGTTTCGGGGAAAACCAACAAAACATCTCAATGTCCTGACACTGAAAAGGATAATTTCGAGGGAGCTGTGGGTTTAGATTCTCGTCACGGTTGCAATAATGAGTGTGTTTGGAATTGTATAAAAGTGTATAAAATAAAATAAAATTATAAAAATAAATATTCGTAATTCGTGTAGTGAGTGAAGAATTTAAATTTTATTATTCGTAATTCATGTTTGTAGAATTTTATAAGATTTTATTTTATTTAGTAGAGCTTCCAAACGGAACCAAATGACTTTTTTTCCTTTTCTATTTTTGTGGAAAAAAAATTATGTTGTTTTTCAGAATTTTCAAATTTTTGTTCTTGTATATCATACCATATAATTATGCTTTGGAATGCACCTGAAAATATTTGAAATTAGGTCTTGTCATGTCGTACTTTTGAAGAATAATTGAAAGAGGAAGGAGGTAGGAACTCACGTGACTCGCGTGATCTATATGTGGCAGGATCAATAGCAGCGCGGTTTTCACTCAATTGGAAAAGAATATACACATTCTACAATTTTTAATACAAGAGGTGAAAACTATCGAAAAAGTTTTTAAAATTTTTAAAAATTTTTAAAATTCTTTAATATATTTTTTACTCTTCAAATTTTATAAAATTTTTATTAATTTATATATATCTACATATCTTAATAATTTTTTTTTTACAAATTTCAATATTTTTTTATAAATATCAATAATATTTCACAAACTCCAGTAATTTTTTACAAATTCTAAAAACTTTTCAACAATTTTTAATAAATTTTGAGATCAACCATACCGATGGATCTAAAAAAATCGTTCGAACAATTTTTTTTTTCTAAAAAATTGAAGTAAAAGTTAAAAAATTTTACTATTTATTTTTAAGAAACGCAATTTAGTGGTTGCGCACTAATGCCAAAAAATTACCCAAATTATATTTTCGTTGTTTTTCGTCATTCCAAGTGCATCCATATTGCGATAGTGTTGTTATCTTCCAACTACTCGTTAAGTGACTAATGGTGCCTTTAGTGTAAAAAAAGTGAAATTTTTTGTTGTATTATCACGTGTATTTTTAGAAAAAAAAAGTTATATATTTGATAAAAAATTTTAAAATTTGAAAAAAGTTAAAAAAATACGTTTGGCAAATTTTAGTAAAAAATTTAATAAAAATTGGTTATTAGTGAAAAATTGAAAAAAGATGGTGTGAAGCAAAGTGCCCCCAAATATGCATACAAGTAATGAGAAGATATAAATCTAAATAAAATATTCACGAGTCACTCAAGTTAGGTTCCTAATTCGAGTAAGATGTGTGTAAAAGAATCTCTACTTTACCCACATGATTCGTTGTGAATTGTAATAAATCGTTAAGATTTTCAAGTTACCAGAAAATAAGGTGGCAATGGGCTATTTGCTTCTTTCATGATGGTCAAAATTATTATAAATATTTTATAATTAAAAATTAAAAATATAAATATTTAAAATATTATTATAAATATCTTATAATTTATAGTTAAAAAATTTAAAATATAAATGTTAACTTTAGATGTGTTTGGAATGATAAAAAGTAAGATAAAGTAAAATAAGTGATAGGTTCATAATTCATATAGTGAAATAAAAAATAAATAAATTTTAGACCATTTTAGAGATTTTCAAAAATTTTCAAGAGTTTATAGCAAACTAGACATAGCTTATTTTATTTAATTTTATTGTGACTACTTTAAGTATTTATTCGTCTTTTTATATTGTATTATTATTTTTTTTAATTTTGCGCATATATATATACAAATATATTTTATGTAGTGCACGTATCATCAAAGATTATTTTTTCTCGCTTTTATGTGAGGATAAAGGGTTAGTCATTTTGTTCCATGCGCTGTTTCACTTCATATATATATATATATATATATAATATACACATAGTGCAAGTCACTTTGTTCCCACCCTTTTTCGCATAAAAGTAATTCATTTTTCCAATTCTGTCTTCACAATTCAAAGAACACTTAGCGGCTATGGATCAAGAGGAGGGCTCCGAAGGGGTTCCTGATGAATTTCCTCTT
Organism: Vitellaria paradoxa; assembly: GCA_019916065.1. NCBI lineage: Eukaryota > Viridiplantae > Streptophyta > Magnoliopsida > Ericales > Sapotaceae > Vitellaria > Vitellaria paradoxa. The sequence continues at coordinate 40,433,176 of CM034240.1, forward strand.
ATTCCAGGCCCCGAAAGTGGATTCAGAGGAGTGGTAGACAAAGAAAGCTTTGATGAATCAAACACCTGTAGTTCAGAGCTGAAAAAACAAGTGGAGCTAGCAGGACCGTTGATTATGGTTGGTTTTTTGCAGTACGGTGTACAGATGATATCAGTTATTTTCATAGGCCATCTCGGAGAGCTCTCACTTTCCAGTGCAACTATGGCTACTTCATTTGCTGGGGTCACTGGTTACTATGTCATTGTAAGCCCTCATTCATATTCTTAATTACAACATTTCTCACCCAATTCGTTGTGCATCTATTTGGAGGTTCTAGGTTCGATTGTAGAAAATTAGACCTTAAGCCATTTTTTATTCTTTTTTTTTTTTCTTACCACATAAGTGTTATGTGTATTTTTTTAGGATTTATAAATTTTATCACAAAATAAAAATCAGATTAATAATGTGCTTATAGCAATTTTAAAACTAATTGAATGGGTAAATTACTGAGTTTATTAATTTAAATTGACAGGCTAGTTGCTGCATCATTAGTTAATGTTTATAAAGTCTTTTGAAGTAAAGCATTACATTTGGATGAATATCCGGCTAGCTACAAGTACAAGTGGATCTAATGGACTCAACCCCTAACTTAAAAGCACATCGGTGCAAATTGTTGGCATGCAGTATTACTAGGATGACAATTTGCTAAAACTATTCAAGGGCGTTTGGAGTCACAAAATATAATAAAATTTGATAAAAATTATGAATTTATAATTTGTGTACTGAAATAAAAATAAATTATTTTTAGAAATCTTTAGTATTTTCAACGATTTTCAGGATATTTTAGAGCTCCAAATGGAGATTCCAACTTGTTTACATCTAATTAATTGCAGCAACTAGTTAGTAAGTTTGGTCCTTAGTTAACATAATTTATAGTTTGATTTCAAAACAAGAAAAATGTTATTCTACCATTAAAAAAAAATTACAAACTTAAGGTGACAATGACAATTTTGCCATAAAAAAAATATCTTGATGGAATTGTGTTAGGCATGTAAAATGAGTCGGTCAATCCGATCCTAACCCAAAATATGGATCATTCCAATCCGATTTGACCTTGATCTTGACCCTAGTTGACCTCGAAAAAAATTGGATAAGATCAGGTCGGATTAGACAAATCCAATCCTAACTCATTAACCTTGTGTATTTTTTAATATTTTTAAATATATTAAAAAATGAAGATAATTTAGTTATCCAGTTGGTATTAAAAGAAATTAATGTAATTTTAATTGCATTTAAATTTTTAATTGTAATAAAAAATTTCTATTTACAAAAATAACATAAAAATAAAAAAAAATTTACAACTTACAAATAAAATTAGAATCACTTAATAAATAATTTTTATTAATAAATAAATAATTAAATTTTAATCAATTGATTATTAATAAATAAATAATTTCAGTAGTTATTGCTAATTTATTGAAAAGGGCAATGGGGTTTTGGTTCCCCCCCCCCCCCCGCGGGGGGGTGAGGTTGGGTTATGAGTGCGTGGGATGAGGGAGGGAGGCGGGGGGTGGCGTTGGGACGGGGTCGTGGGCCCAAAAGACAAGGAGGGGGGGAAAATTGAAAACTGGTAGTCTGCAGGTGCAGATGGACGGCGGTGGGAACAGGCCGTCGCGGGGGTGGGGTGAGTCGGGTCGGGGTGGCATAAGCCCGGACCCTAAGGGTGCAGGGCAGACGGGGGTAGGGCCGTACGAAAGAACGGGTCACGTCAGTTTAAAATCGGGTCTAACAAGTCGATCGAACCTATTTTACATTCTTGGTTGGTAAGTAACACTATGCAATCAGAGAGAGATTTTTAACTACAAAATGGGAACTCAAATACTTAATTGTGATCGATCAGCTGGGAATGGCCAGTGCACTAGATACATTCTTTGGACAAGCCCATGGAGCAGAGTAATACCAGATGCTGGGAATACACATGCAGAGAGCAGCGCTGGTCCTCCTCCTAACTTGTGTTCCAATAGCATTCACCTGGAACTTCACAGCCTATTTCTTCACCCTCTGCGGGCAAGATCCCGAAATTTCCACACAATCGGGGAGATACGCGCGGTGGTTGATTCCCAGCATTTTCCCTTACGGCATTCTTCAGTGTCAGGTCAGATTCCTGCAGGCTCAGAGCAACACGAAGCCATTGATCATAAGCACCGTGGTGACGACTACATTTCACGTCCTAACGGCTTGGACTTTGGTGTTTAGAGTTGGGTTGGGCAACAGAGGGGCTGCCCTCTCGATCGCAGTCTCCTATTGGATCAATGTGTTGATTTTGGCAGTTTACATACAGTTTTCGGCAGCCTGTAAGAAAACCTGGAAGGGGTTCTCTAAGGAGGCTGTGCAAGATCTCGTCGGTTACCTCTCGCTGGCTATTCCTTCCGCTTTCATGATCTGGTATGTATATCTTGAACCTTTCCTGTGTACTGGTGAATGCGTGGCCCTCTCTAAATATTAATTTCTAGAGTTTAATTGCATTTGTTTTTCTTGTATCTACGAAATGAATCAGCTTGGAATACTGGGCGTACGAGTTTTTGGTTCTCATGTCTGGTCTTCTGCCTAATCCCAAGCTTGAAACATCAATGATGGCAATCAGGTTCGCATTTGCATCAGTAATAGTTGAATTTGAAAACCAGTGTGATAACTCGTAACTCCTCCCAAGACCAGAGTAGGATTTTTTTCTTTTAGGGGGGGGGGGGGGGGGATGGATTAGATATTAAGTTGGGTCATGGCCAAATATTAAACTGGGGTTGGAATTTTCTTTGCATTGGGCTATAAGCTAGGTATTTAACTAGGTTTTGCTGAATATTAAATTTGGGTTATGGACAATTAGGCTAAATGTTAAATACTATTACTATTAAAAAAAATTTAAGTCAAAATTTTATCTGAGTTATAGCTTACCTGACCCCCCACACAACTTTGTCTCTGACTCCTCCAATCCTAAGAATAACTTAACTGGTAAGATTTTGAGTTTGCTCTTTAGTGATCATTAGTTCGAGAACTCTCAAGCCTACTGAAGGTTACTCATTAATTTTAGGACCTTGGAAATTAGAAAGCTAAATTGAACACCCTGATTCATCCCCAAAAAAAAAAAAAAAAAACCCGTAACTCCTCCATATCTTAACTTGAATTTTTTTTTCCCCCAGCTTTGACACGAGTGCGTTGGTTTTCAGAATCCCTTATGGTTTGGGCAGTGCAGTGAGGTACACTTGTTGAAACACAATGACCCAATGGAATTCTTTTTTTTTTTTTTTTTAAGTGTGCTGACTCTGAGTCCGGCATCTCTTTTGGTTGAAAGCACAAGAGTTTCAAACGAAGTAGGGGCAGGACGGCCACGCACCGCACAACTTGCTGTAAAGATTGCCCTATTCCTGGCTTCTGCACAGGGCCTGCTTCTAAGCTTAATAATGATTGTAGTACGCAACATATGGGGCAATTTATATACGAATGAAGAGGAAGTCGTGGAGTACGTAGCTTCAATAATGCCAGCGCTTGTGATTTCCAACTTCATGGATGCAATTCAGGCTGTACTCTCAGGTTAGATACGAAGACAAGAAACGCAACTGTTATTACTGAATGCATATAGTTTATGAATTCAAACATTACACAAATACTTTGATTTTGAATTATTACGATTTGATCAAATTTTTAAGTAAATTGATTGCTTAACCCGTTAATTAAATTTTAAAAAAACTTTCAATACAAACACAGATTATGAATTCAAGCATTACAGGATACAGTACAATTTAATTGTCACTCTAGTTTCATCACCTCTTTAGAGGTTTCGAACGTGAATAACAATTAGATTGAAATATATCAAATATATATATATATATATATATAACCAAAATAATTTGGTGACGACAGTAATTAATTCGCATCATTTATTATTATTTTTCTGTGGTGTATAAATTGCACATTCTTCGATTTGACTGATATCTTGAAAATTCTTGGTTAAAAAAATAAGGCACTGCAAGGGGATGCGGTTGGCAGAAGATTGGTGCATGGGTGAATCTAGTAGCTTACTACATTATTGGCCTTCCTTCCGCGATTGTTTTAACTTTTTTCCTCCATTTTCGGGGGAAGGTAAGAAATCTCCACCTTCCCAAAAGCATGAATTAATAGGGCTTGAAGTTTAAAAAAGTTAAAAAATAAATTAAAATTTTTTTAAATTTTTTGAATTAAATTTCATTACATGTCTCTTTTATATCAACTTTTGATTTTTTTATTTTTAATTTCATTGGAACTTTAAACGCTATTGCCATGGTAGCTAGTCTCACAAAAATGCCATGTCTTTTTCAGGGACTATGGATGGGAATCATAAGCGGGAGTGCTTCTCAAGTATTGCTGCTCCTACTTCTCACTATTCACACCGATTGGGAGCAATCAAGTAAAATTAAATATTTCCCTCAGTCACTAAAAATAATGCAATATCATTAAAAATTATAATTAAAAAAGTTTATCAAATGTGACAATCTTTTCAACCTATCACATTAAAAAAACTATATACATTAAAGCATCTATATAGTACACAGATATTAATGTTACGTCATTTTAATAATACATTGTAGTTAAGGTACGTTTAGAATGATAAAAAGTGAAATAAGTTGTGGGTTTGTAATTCGTGCAGTGGGATAAAAAATAAATAAGTTTTAGAATTTTTTAGTATTTTTTATCATTTTTAAGAGTTTTTTTATCACTTCAAATGGAGTTTTAATTAATTAATTTTTGAATACTGTTTCAAAAAATAAAAAAAATAAAAAAAAGTTACCACAATTTTTTTGTCAAAATGATGCGACACATTTATGGGATTCGGAGGCCTAAAGTTGGTTCACGTTATAGGACTCGTAATGCCAATAAGAACCATTAGATCAAGAGTGAGGTTCACATTAACGCTGTAGGATTCTATAGTGTAAATTTGGCAATGAGCTACCCATCCCAAATCCATTTATGAGTATACTTTAAAATAATAAATTCGTTAAAGTGTTTCTTAAATAAATGATTTTCATTGTCACATCATTTATTGCATTTTTAGATAAAAGCTTGTGATAAAATATCATTTTTCTTAATTTCTTTTCATTTTAACTGACGGTAAGTTTATTTTTCCCAGGTAAAAAGGCTAGGGATAGAGTGAATGCAACTCGCATTCCAACAGCTATGGGATTACGGAGCAGTGCTTCTGCCAGTGGTGATTTTTCGTGCGGAAAACCGTACGAAGAAGCTTGACTCACGTTGTTGGTGCAAAAATAATTTTGGACACGTGGTATATTTTTTAGTATAATAGAAATGTGCTTACTTCTGATTTAATAACCAGTAAATTACTGTAATTGGGTCCACCACTTTATAAAATTATATTAGTGTGAATCTAATTATAAATATGAAATGGTAATAAATGAAATGAATTTATTAGCTCGTAATTAATCTCTTAGTTCATTCCTTTACAAGTGACAAATAGATGTAACATTTGAACATAAGGTTATATTCTATTTATTCTAACATTTTCTCTCACGCATATTTAATGCTGAGTGGGAGACGTTAAATATGAAATGAAAGGCATTTAAAAAAAAGAAAAACGTCAAATACTCTTATATATATATATATATATATATATAATTACAATTTAATTATTTACATATTAATTGATAAAACATTTATTACAATTCAATTATTTACATATTAATTTATTTATTATATCTTACTATAAATATAGGATTTACCCTTAAAATTTAAATACGCTCACTATTATTAACTATTAACGTCACTTTTTACATACAAGTATCTCAAATTTTTTCTAGCTTGATTATTGGAAAGTTTTGATCGGAGACTTTCTCCGATTATTTCCACTTACTTTCTTTACTCTAAAGGCTTGAATTCTACTTTTTTTTAATTGATGTGGTGAATAAATCCAATGGTATTTTTTATTACTAAATATATACGTATATGTGTGTGTATTTAATTGGAAGGCTAAATATAAATTCAATTTTCAGGGGTGTCAAACATCCTCACAGCACAATTACCCCAAAAAAAAAAAAACATCCTCACAGCACGGACGCTCATTTTGAATGTATGCAAATGTCTAGCACTGTAAAACCTCCTCCTCCTTCTTCTTCTTCTTTTAATCCTCAAGATGAACTTGATTTTTCTTCAATTGTCCACACGGATCAAAAGTTATCATTGTTATTATTTATTTTAGCCAAGTGAAATATTTAAGACTGGTTAAATACGTAATTACCATGCCTCCGTTTGAAAGAGTTTTGGTTCTCTATTTTTTTATGTTTTTAAAATTTTATAAACTGATAATAAAAATATATTTGTTAAATCTGTTTATATTTTTTATTTTCAAAAAAATAGAAAAAATTAAACAAAAAACGTAAAAAAAAAAAAAAGTGTTTTCACTCTTTTTTTTTTTTACAAACATTTTGTCAATTTTAATAATTTCTTCATTTTATTGCATCATATTAAACTAAAATTATTTTTAATAAATAATTTAATTTATTAATTTAATTCAATTGATCTAATTAATTAAATTTAAATTAATATAAAATATATTTTATTAAATTCAATTAATTTTTTAAAAACTAATAAAATTAAATATTTTATGAAAATAAAAAATTGATAATTGTAAACAAAATTATATTTCCAAACACAGTTTCAATTTTATTTCGAAAAAAATGAAAATAAAAAATAAAAAACGTAAACAGATAAACATAAATAAAAAAATAATAACGTTACCAAATAGCCCATATGAATATCGTTTCATATCTGATAAAATTTGATTCGAATGTACTAAACTTTTGGAATAGATATTTATATTCTTTATACATATATAATTTTGTTACAAAATCAAAACAACTTATGTATCAAACTTTTTGAATATTACTAGTATAATTTTATAAAAATAAAATTGAAATAATATATTTGACAATTATGAATATTTAACATATAACTTTTTAAAATTAAATGGCTTTTGAATTTTTTTTTATTGTACCACATTAAAAGTCTATAATAAATGACCCTCGTTTTGGGTGTGTTTGGTGTTCTAAAAAATATTAAAAATCTCTAAAAAATTTTAAAAATCTTTAACACATTTTAATCAACTCATATTTCATAAAATTTTTATAAATTTATATATCTCTGTATATTCTAACAAATTTTTACAAATTCTGATAAAATTTTTATAAACCCTAATAATATTTCTACAAATTTTAAAAATTTTTCAACAACTTTCAAAAAGTTCTGTCATAAATCCATTCGAGCAGATTTAAAATCAAAAATTCTGACACAAAAATTAAAAAGTTTATTTCAAAATCCGTTCGAATGGATTTGAAAAACATAATTTGGTAGTTGAGATCTAAATATCAAAAAATTACCCAAATTATATTTTTTATTTTTTATTTATTTATTTTTGAAACTCCAAACAACCCTTACTCCCCCAACACGCGCGCGCGCGCACGCACAAGGGTCATTTTACTCAAAAAAACGTGGAAGTCCATTGAAAGTGACTTTGGCATGGTTAAGGCGGTTTGACAAAGTTATCATTCTTTAATTTGTGTTTAATTTTTAATTTTTGTGCTTAATTTTTATTTTTAGTTTTCATTGTAATATTAAAAAAAAATTTAAATACATTTAGTAACAATAATTATTGATTAGTGATTATAGTAGTGAGAGGGTGGTGATAGACAACAGTGGTTAGAGTTTGGTGGCGACGGGAAGTGATCGGAGATGAATGATGATTGGCCAATGATTGTTCGAGGTGAGCGATAATTGGCAGTAGTGGTGGTGATAACTAAGTGATAGCCAGTGACAAGGTGCTGACCAACGGGTGATGGTGACTAGAAGTGGCTGGTGAGAATTAGGTGATAGCCAGTGATAAGGCGGTGACCAATGGGTGATGGTGACTAGAAGTGGGTGATAGATGGTAACAGTGGTTGTCAAAGATAGTGATGGCCAACAGTACTGGTTGGTGGTGGGTGGGGTGCGGCAATAGTTGTGGTAGCGGACAGCATTGATAATTAGTAATAGTCGGAAGTAGGTGAAATGCAGCGGCCACAAGGTGATGGTTAGTGATGTCCGACGAATGATGGCAATAAATAGTGAGTAATAGTTATGACTTGTAGTAGTTGTAGACAAAATTAAAAGTGAAAATTAAAACTTAAAAAAATATATTTTTTATTTGTTTATAATTTTTAAAAATAGTTTTTATTTTTTTTAAAGACTAAAAATTGAAAAGAATTTTTATGTTTAGTTCTTAAAAAAAAAAAAAAACAAAAACTTAAAACTGAAAATATTCTATGACCATTTGGTTTCTCGTATCTCTCAAGCGACGCATTTCATTGATTTATTTGAGCGTGGCTTGTAGTTCAGTGGTTAAGAGCTTTTCGTGCTCGCTCATGACTCGAGTTCGAGTCTTCTCCCTCCCCCTTATAAAAAAAAAAAAAACTTTACCTTTCAAAAAAAAAAAAAAGTTTCCCGTCAATTCACACGCATGTTTGCATTACAAGGAGAGTGCTACGTAGAATTTTTAACAGAGAATTTGATATAACTAATTTGTCGGTCACTGTAAATGGGATTGGGATTGGGGTAGTGATAGTCTCCTCAAATATATTTTTATTATAAAAATATTATTTTATTACAATTTTTTAATAAAAAGTAATTAAAAATTATATCCCTTGCATTATCGTTGAGTGGGAGACGTGGCGTACGCTCACTCATATGTACAGTGAATTAGTGGTGGATTCACTTTCACTTTTTGTCCACTCTCAAATTTCAAATAAAAAAAAGACTAAAATCAAGAAAATCTACGAGAAAAATCACAAGAATGATATAAAAGGCTTGTTGACTTATCAGTTAAAAATAATGTATTTATAATATTTTATTATATTTTAAATACAATTCTACAAGTAATAAATTTGTATAATTATTTTTAATTATAACTCTATTACTATCACATCATTTCAATTTTTTTAATAACATATAACAATTTTTTCTGTACAAAAATAATATACAAATAATTATTACAATTCACAAACTCTATTTAACTATTAGAGGTCTCAATATCACTCTCTAATTAATTAGCATAAAAATCAGGAGAAGTTCAAAATCTGTCTTTCTAAACCCTCCTTTTTTTTGGTAACTCAGTTATAACTGGATAAGCCCTCCAACTTTTGAGAAACAAATTTAAAATTTTACCAATTGAATTTCCCTCAAAACCTCTCATTATATATAACATAAATAATTACTATAATCTATATCCATAGTAAATATAATTACTATAAAAAAAGTAATTTTTGTGCGATGTTTTAATATATTTTAATAATGTATTTTGATAAGTGAATTCGATAAATTTTTAATATAACTTCAGTATTTAAAATTCATTTTTTAAGTTTATGATCAAAATAGATGAAAATTAAATTCAAAAATATATCAATAGTATCAAATATGTATTACATACCAGAATTTTCCCATAAAATTGAGTAGTTTAATTTTGAAAATTTATGCTTGAACATTATAAAATTTTACGCTATGTATTTATATTTGATAGAAAATAACGGAGTTTTATTGGATGTAGAATTTGAACAGGACAAGACTTGTATTTCATTGAAAAGTGATATACTTGCATCCAGCTATTTCAAGTTAAAATTCGTATATAATTGTTATATTAACTATATATATTAGTTTGCTTCGTATATAAATAGTATATAATTATTTTAAAAAACAATTATAAACCATTAAGAATTTTTTATATTTAAAAGAACTAAAAAATAAATTATAAATATTTTAAAGTGTGCCTACTTGGCACCTATGAAGAGATATATATATATATATATATATTAAATATTTACTTGGAATATTTTATTATTATTCAATTGAAATATTATATGAGTCATTATTCTATAAAACAAAAACAACTAGTTCTTATATAAGACTCTTCGTATTAAAATTTGTATTTATCATACGACTATTTTTTTTTTAAGTAAGCCTATATTTTTTTTTTTTATCAAATTTATGCAACTTATCATTTTTTAATAAAATTTATGTCCTCCTCCATCGATCTCGTACCTTTAGACTATATTTGATTTGGAGAATGATGGATAAATAATACTATAATGTATGAATTAATTGTATATAACGCGAGATTAATTTTTTGTATGATTTTTTTTAGTGTTTAATTATTGGTGCATAAAGTGAGTTAATATATGTAATTTGACAAATCTAAAAATAGAGAGATGTTACCTCACTTCTCATGAAATTGTAAGACCCGTAGATTAATCTAATCTGAATGCAACAACCCTCAAACAAACATAACGTTAATGATTATTCTTCGCCGCAAAGAACTATATATACAGGTGGTGTTTAGAGTGGTAAAAAATAAGAAAAAATAAGAAAATATGTGATTTGGTGTAATTTTTGACGTTTAATGTATCTAACCCAAATCACGTTTTTTAGAGATGAATAGTGTAATTTTTATACTTTTGTGATAAAAAGTTGGAGAGAGAAATCGTAAAAACGATTTCTTGGATCCATTCCAACAAATTTATGTCTAAATTTTTTTAAAAGTTATTGAACTTTTTAATTTTTGCGTGAAAAAGTTGGAGAGCGAAATCATGGGAACTAATTTTCGATCCGTTCCTACATATTTATATCAAATTTTATTGGGATTTGTGAAAAAATTATTAAAATTTATGAAAAAATATTAAAATTTGTAAAAATTTATTGAGATATGTAAATATACTAGATAAATATACTAGAAATTACCTACGCCCAAATGTATAAGAACATAATTTAACTAGCTGTAGTGTGAATATGAATAAAGAAAATAACAAGAAAGCAAGCACACAGAATTTTAACATAGTTTGGTTAGATTGCCTACGTTCACAACAGTTGGAATATTTCTCTCTTATTAACTGCAAAATTTCTTGTAAGATTACATAATACAAAACACGTATATATACTAAAAAAAAAAAAAACTGACCCTGTTAATAAAACTAAAATACTCTTACCGAGTTTCTTACGCTCCACTTTGCTACATTCCGCTTTGGAACCTCCTCGTCTTTTTTTAGTTTTTCAGTCTGAATATGAACCGTATATTACAACACCAGCAAAAAGTTCAAATATAAATTTATAAAACAAACTTACACCAAAAATTATTAAAATAATTTATAAAAATAAAAATTTATCTTATAATGTGCTATTCATAGTTTAATGAAGATTTTTATATGTTATTTACAATTTTCTTATTTATTTATTTATTTCTATGTGTTTCAAATAAAAAATTCAACTTGTCTTCAAAATAATAAAAAAATTTCCATCCAGACCCAACCACCCCCTGCCCTTTTCCTCTCATTCCGCCCAGCCACTAGCACCCCCTCTCTCTCTCTTTTTCTCATGTCACGTGGGATAAACATTCTATCAAAGATGTATCTTATTACGTAAATATAAAAATTTACAAAAAATTTTACGAAATATAAGATGAATAAAATATGTTAGAAAATTTTAAAAATTTTTAAAGATTCTCATAAATTTTTATTGATTTTTAGTGAACCAAATGCTGTTATAAAAGTGGAGTGAAGTCATGTCATATTAAGTGAGACACTTAGTTTGATGGTTGAATTCCATCATTTACTCACTCACCAACCCGGGACTTGCCTATCAAAAAAAAAAAAAAAAAGTCATGTCATGTTTAAGGGAAAATGATTCCCCATTGTGGATCGGAAAAAGTGCTACATGTGGATTTCGAAATAACATAAATAGAATATGCTTCTCCCCATTCCTCCACTTATGAATTTAATAATTTATTATACGATTATGATCTATTTTTTATTATCTTTTAATTTTAATAAATTAGTTGCAAGTCCCAACCTAAATGAAAATTAGGTTTACTTCATGACACCACATGAATTTGCCTTTGTACGTCAAAGTTTCATAGATTTTATAATGCGCACTTAGAAAAGCTTGTATTACATTTATTCAAACTCCATTATTTAGATTTTTTATTCAAAAAATAATTTTTAATCAATTTAATGCACTTAGAAAAGATTGTATTACATTCATTCAAACTCTATCATTTAAAATTTTCACCTAAAAAATAATTATGTGACCAATTCAATATTATAAAATTATATTTATACCCTTATTATTAATAAAAAGCACATGAAAAAATTTGAGAATAAAATTCTTTTATTATTGTTTGATATTGATAGAAAGAAGAAGTAGAAGAACAGGATGAAATTAAAATTTTTTTCTTTCATATTTAGTTTATTAGATTAATAACATAATAAAGTAATGATAATTTGTATGTGTAAAATTACTAGTTTACATGTATATAATATAAATTTAAAATACTAACGTGAAGCATAATAACTTAAAGTATTAATAAGAAAAAGGGTTAATAAAAAATTTAATAAATTAATTATAATATAATTTTTTTAAAAAGAAAAGATGCACCATACTATAATATAAATTTTTTTATTAATATTAAAGGTATTAAAGTAATTTTATAGCATTGAACTGTTCAAAAATTTATTTTTTGGATGAAAAATTTAATAAAGGGAATATGAGTGAATATAATACAAATTTTAGAAATTTAAGTGTAGATTTATGAAACTTGTGAGATCTTAATATATATGAAATTGAAATCACGTAAGCCGTTGGTGAAATAAATTCTTAAAAATTCTATAAAATACGCAATGGCACCTTGGTGGTTCAAATTTTAGTAGAAATTAATCAACTTTTGCTTGTTCAGCGTTTAGTAAAATACTATTTTTTATCACTTCTTTGCAAAACTACAGTAATTTGCTCAACTCAAATGTTACTAAAATTTTACTAAACACGCAAAAAGTTGCTAAAAATTTTACAAAATATAAACAAAATACCAAAAATTATTAAAAATTACTAGTTATTTTATCAAATATACCAAAATTTTCAACTCAAACTTTTGACAAAAAAATATCAAAAGTTGTTAAAAGTAAACTTTCAAACAGCCGAATATATAGCAAATTTTTTTGAAATTCGAACTCAATACCAATGAAAAATAGTCCATAAATGAAAAGTACTTTATAATTCATGACATGTTAATTTAGATACATAAATATTTAAAAGATTATAATATTGTTTAAATTTAGAACTAAATTTACAATAAATTGAAAAAAAAATGATAAATAAAGAGTATCAATTAAGTATTAGAATTTATATCTAATAACCTATCATAACATTATTTAAATAAATATATAAATATTGTAATCATACCAAGCAATGCAGAGATTTACGTCATTATAAGAACATAGATTCAGTTTTGGTGCCCCATGAAAAAGAGGTTGGGTTTAAATTGAATTTTAATTCGTCGGGAAGAAATCCAATGCAGAGCACATGATTTGAACGGGTTGGGCTGGGTTGGCTCTCACTGAATTTCTGACCTAATCAAAAACTGTAAAGATGCGCTCCCCTTTCATCGATCTTTATTTAAACTGCACGGCAACAAGAGATACATATAAAATATAATAGAAGTTCAGAAAATTGGAGGAAAGAAAGAGGAATGTCTCGTCAGATAGTTTTTAATAACTGATTTTAAACAACTGGTCGGAGCTCTTAGCCTTTTTAAGGGGGTCAGGAGTTCGTTTTCAATGCCCAACAAATTTTGGAGTTACCCACATAAGATGTGGGATTTGGACTTAATCGGTTCGTGTGATTTATGAGGTATTACGTGAGCTCTGATTTACTCATCGATTACATGGTTAGTTGAGAACTATAATAAATCGATGAAATTTTGGGTCAAAAAAAAAGCCGATTTTATTATTATATCAGAAGGGATCGCTCTTCTTTATATAATATATATATATATATATACTGCAATCATCATCCATCTTGCAATCCCTGGTCTTATTAACATTCTGATTTTGGGAACTTTAAATCGACGTACCAAAATAGAATAATTCCAAAGCTTACGTTTGAGAGCTCTGTACTATTCCAGAGATCTTCCGTTTGAAAAATGAACACTTGGATGGCAAATTTGAGTTGGGTTTGTGTTGGGATTGACTAATAATTGACAATTCGTCTTTGTCACCGTTCTTTTTTTTTTTTTTTGTGGGTGTTTTCAGTAATTTCTTGAAGCATGCTTTGTGTTTGATTGAGTGTCCATTTGAAAGATCTATGTATTCAAGTGATATATTTTCGAGAATGCATTTTGTGTGAAATTATTATTTAACCTTTTTTGTTTGTCACCTATAGGGATTGGAATCTTGAGTTTATGATATAGACAAATTGTCGGAGGAAAAAGACCTGAAATTAGGTAAAAACCATAGTAGGATTTACTTCTTTCTTTCTTTTTTTTGATGTGACAGTTGACTAAATAGCACCGGATCTTCTTTTTCACTGCAAGATACAATTAATCTGATTAGCATTAGAGCTATGCAAATTGCAATACTCAACTGGGGATTTCTTCCTGCTCCTACTGTAGTCGTGTGACCAAAGAAGTTACTGTTGCTTGTTCCCATTTCAGCTGTGAGGGGCATGGATGAAGAAGAGGCTAACCATGTTCCTGAATCTCCTCTGGTTCCAAGACTCGGAATGGAAATTGAAGGGACTGGAAAACAACACGAGGAATGGAATGGTGATACACGAAAGACCATTGCAGAACTTAAGAAACAAGTCCAGATCGGGGGACCTCTAGTTGTGGCCAGTTTCTTGCAGTATAGCTTGCAGATGATATCAGTTATGTTTGTCGGCCATCTGGGAGAACTCTCTCTCTCTAGTGCATCTATGGCCATCTCATTTGCTGAAGTAACCGGTTTCAGCTTCTTGGTAAGACCCATTTCACGCATTACATGGTTTGTCCCAATTTGTTGTGCTCTTTCAATGAAAAGTCATTTTTCATCTGGCTCTGTTCCTTTAAATCAGTAATACTTCTTAGCTACTTATTGTTCTTTACAGAATGAAATCTAATCATAAATTAATTCATTTTATTTTATTTTTTTGGTTGTCCTCTATTTATAATCTTTAACATTACCTTGTGAAGTAATGTCAAAATAATAATAATAATAATAATAATAATAATAATAATAATAGTAATATAAAATAAAACACACACACACACACAAAGAGCTCTTCTAATGGTTGTATATCTGATTCTTCTTCAGAAAGTTTATCCTCTTATTTTTTTTGGCTGTCAATGACAGATGAAAAGATAAATAATGCAACAGTTAGACAAAGTGAAATGTAGAAGATTGGCCATAGCGCCCCAGGTAGGTTGACCCTGGGTACAAATAGCCAATAAAGCTGGCCCTTACTTTCAAATCCCCATATTTGTGATGCCTTCTCCTTCAAGTATATCTGGTTTTGCAACTAATCTTCTTGTATCTTTTCTTAATCAAGATCAAGATCAGTTGTTAATTCAATTATAAATATTTGTACATATTAAGCCTGTACTTGAACTTATATATGCTTTTGCCAACAGATGCAACTCAAATAGTGACTTTATAGAAGATTATAACCTCTTTTTTCTCAGTAAGTTCTTATAAATATCTCTAAACTTCATATTGATCAGCTTGGAGTGGGAGGTGCTCTGGAAACGTTCTGCGGACAGGCCTATGGCGCAAAACAATATCACATGCTTGGTGTACACATGCAGAAAGCCATGCTTGTTCTCACGTTAATGGGACTTCCCATAGCATTTATCTGGGCATTCACAGGGCATATCTTCACACTTTGTGGACAAGACTTGGAAATATCTACGCAAGCTGGGATATTTGCACATTGGTTGATCCCCAGCATCTTTCCTTACGGCCTGCTTCAGTGCCTACTCGGATTCTTACAGACTCAAAATAATGTAAAGGTATTGATGATAAGCGCTGTAATTACAAGCGTAGTCCATGTCTTCGTATGTTGGACCTTGGTTTTTATAATTGGCCTCGGTCATAAAGGCGCTGCTCTGTCCATTGCCATCTCTTATTGGACCAATGTGGTGATTTTGGCGATTTATATTAAGTTCTCGCATGCCTGTCAAAAGACTTGGACGGGGTTCTGTAAGGAGGGTACGAAAGACCTTGTCAGTTTTCTTTCTGTCGCTATTCCTTCAGCTTTTATGGTTTGGTAGGTGTCAACAATTCTCTGCAAGTTAAGGATGACAAGCCACTGTGCAATTTCTAGAACTAAACTATCTTCTTGATATTAATTTGTGTGTTCCTAATTTTTTAAACGATGCAACAAATCTACAATACGAGCTTGAAATAATGTGATTTCGCCTGTAACATGAATCAGCTTGGAAGGGTGGTCATACGAGCTTTTGGTTCTCATGTCAGGTCTGCTGCCCAACCCCAAGCTGGAAGCATCAGTTATGGCAATCAGGTTTGCATCTATGTCACTGTTTGGAGTTTTAAAAAAAAATATAAAACTCTACAAATCTCTATAAACACGAATTATGAGACCGTAAAATTTAAATTTTTTACTTACTGCATAAAGCACGAGACACTAACTTTTACAAATTTATATAAATTTATACAACTTCAAGCACATCCTATATCCAGTCTTTAGTATATCGTTGTATGATGCGTCGGCAGTTGGATTGAGCCAAGCTAAATTCAATAGGCATTCTTTACTTTGCACTTTTATCATAAACAATTTCCAGCAAATTTCATTATCCTTGTGTTTTCAGTATGTAATTAAAGCAGTTTCATTAGTGAAAATATTATTCATAAAAAATTTTCTCTCACAACAATATCAACAATATTGGGTACTCTTTTGTACAAGTGTAAGGCATTACACGAAGTGTGTGCTTTTTATTGTTTCAAAAAGGAAAAGAAAAGAAAGGCATGAATATCAGCATGGTATTTTTGTCCCAACAAATTTGGCACTATACGTTCCTATCGGAAGGTCGAATTCTAATAGGAGGGCGCACTGCCATGTAAACTATGGTTTGTTCTGCCGCCTATAAATGCCTACTCATGCCATAAGACTCTAATGGCGTTTGCATAAATTCTCCATTTCTGATTTCTTTTCTTCTTTTTCCAGCCTTGACACAAGTGCATTAGTCTTCAGAATCCCTATTGGCTTAGGCAGTGCAGTAAGGTATGGTTGGTGAAAACACATTTTCGCATGACCCCTCTTCACTAGCCACTCTCCCTCATCATATATATTGAAAAAAATTCTTGCCTCTCTGCTTCAAAGCACGAGAGTTTCAAATGAATTAGGTGCAGGGAGGCCGCACGCTGCAAGACTAGCAGTAAAGGTTGTGATATTCTTGGCTGTAACAGAAGGCTTGTTGGTAAGCTTAATTGCAGTTGCAACGCGAAATGTATGGGGCTATATTTACACCAATGAAGAGGAAGTTGTGAAATATATGGCCTCCATAATGGTACTGCTTGCCATTTCTAACTTCATGGACGGAATTCAAGCCGTACTTTCAGGTTAGAGCTTCTATCATCCCTTCTCTTAATTAGACCACAGCGGTTCTGATTAATTTAGTTCTTTCACAATGGTAGGTTTTATTTATCGAGTATAGATGTACTTCATTGAAGCGAAACTTTTTTGGGAATTTTTTGATTTGAAAAAGGTATTGCAAGGGGATGTGGTTGGCAGAAGCTTGGTGCATTTGTGAATCTAGGGGCTTACTACCTTGTTGGCCTTCCTTCTGCAATCATCTTAACTTTTGTATTCCACTTTGGAGTAAAGGTAAGTCAGTCCAAACTTTCTTCTAATTTTTGTTTTACTGTTGTAATAATAAAAAATAGAGAAAGGCCATCCGAGAAAACTTAATTAGAAAATTAGAAAGACACTGTTAATGAAAGTTAAGTGATAACGCTATCTTGGATAGGATTAAAACTTGCAGAACACATCCATAATCCGGATAGCGTTCAAATTACTCCACGAGATTGAAATTTTATACATTAAAGTTCCTTCAATTGAAATTCTATACATTAAAGTTGGAGAGAAAATCTTTTTAAGGCAGAAGTTGAAAGATTAAATCTTTTTAAGGCGGTTGAATGTCGAATCAAATCAGCCAACCTTTTAATTTTGATTACGTCATATGCCAAACTTTATATATATATATATACACACACACAGCTGTATATTTATCTGATTTCCTTTTAATTGCATCCTCATCTGATTAAAATCTTTTCAATGGAGTCAGGTGGCCGCAGTTATAGGCTTTTCTAAAACGGCGTTATCACTTTGCTTTATTAACAATATTTTCCCAATTAAGTTTTTCTGGAAGACATTTCCTTACAGTAAAACACACACACACACACACACACAAAATCACCTTCTGCGCTCAAATCAACTTTTGTATTCCACTTTGGAGTAAAGGTAAGAAAGTCCAAAACTTTCTGCAGTTATATTAACTTTTATATTCCACTGCGGGGTAAAGGTGAGAAAGTCCAAAACTTTCTGCAATCATCTTAACTTTTGTATTCCACTTTGGAGAAAAGGCACACACATCAGCATTCTAATGTCACTGAATCCCACGCTTTGCAGGGCCTTTGGATGGGGATCATGATTGGGAGTGCTCTGCAAGCATTATTGTTTTTAGCAATTACAATAAACACAGACTGGGAACATCAAGTACGTAAAATCTTCCCTTCACTTGAGTTAGTGCACTATTTTTGTGGGCACTGGGCATATATATATATATATATATTGACTGTTCTTAACTCTATTATGTTATCAGGCGAGAAAGGCCATGGACACAGTTTATGCTTCCTGCAACCCAACAAATACACTCTGATTTCTTGTTCATGTGACAAGCCTATTTGGAACTTGGATTTGTGGAGGGAAAAGGCTGCTTTAATTTGCTGATTTTGTTCGTATGAAAAGTCACGGACTGTGTTTGGATTCTTGGAACTTGAATCCGTGCAGAGAAAAGAGAAGCAAGAGGAAATGGTAAACAGAAAAGAGAGAGAGAGAGAGAGAGAGAGAGAGAGAGAAATGAATAGAAACACCGAATTCGGCAAATTTATGTTATTTTATTAGTTGGGCTAGAAAAAATGGGGAAAAAATTAGATATTTGTTAAAATTTTATTTTTTTTCATTTAATTAATTTTTTATGAGTATACTTGTAGTTTTATTTTTTTCTTGTCTATGTTTTCCCTTACAAACTATTGATCCAAATAATGTGTTCAAATTATAAATTTATTGAGAGAAAAGAAAAATAACAATTATTAGAATTTAGGGATAATTGTTTTTATACTCTTGTACTTAGGTCAAAATCATTTACATCCCTATACTTCATTCTTATACACTAATAATCTTATACTCGTTGCTAAAGTGCAAAAATGTACGGAACTATTAGAGTTAATAGCATTGGATATACGTTCAGAATAAATAAATAAATAAATTTAATAGAACAAAATGCTCTTAGAGTATGGAAAACTTTCCGTCACCCCACCTCTCATCGCTGGCTAATAAATTATTGATGATTGAAAATAAACAATTTAAAAGTACATCATTTAACTGAGAAAAAGTGACAAAACTTCTTCCCACAACTAGAAATAAAGTAGCACAATTTTTTTTCTTAAAAATTGAACTTTTAAATTTTTTTTTATTTGATATTTTTACCCTTCATGGTTTAAAAGAATAATTTTGATCATCTTTAAAAAAGCTAAAAAAATTAGTCATTATCTCAAACCGAGCCTAAGTCAAGATTTATGATTTCTTAGTTTTGGACTTCGTTTTCTGTCTTACTAGATCCAATTTAATCACATTTTGGGCAAAATCCCAGAAGTCTAAATGATAATTGAGCAAGAATTAGATGATTCAATGTCCTTTTCTTTTGAATCCACGAAACCTTCCTATGAAATTGGTTCAATCTCAAGAGCAGATCAAATCCCAGGATGTCTATGCTGGCGATTTTGATCGAGAAGGTTGGTATATTTTGTTCCATTTTCCTACATAATCCATATCGGATTTAGGGTTCTGACATTTGAGAATGGGGGTTTGTTTGGTTTGTATTAAGTTAAGAAACAAAAATGGGACTTTCCTTGTGTTTGGAATATAAATTTGTGAAAGGAAAGAAATAGTGGAAGAAAATGATAAAAAAATATAAAGTAAAAAATTTAAACTTACTTTATTATTATTATTTTTTTGATCGAGTTAAAAAAATGATAAAAAATTAAGATTATTATTATTATTATTATTATTATTATTTGACTTAAAATTGCATTCCCTTTCAATAATAAGTAGCTGTTTATCAAATGAATTAAAATAGACAGTGTTTTGTCAATTATACTTGCGAACAACGGCTGGACAAGGAAAAAAACACATAAAACAAAAAGTCCACATTCATCAATACTATTATAATTAAAAGAAAATTAAGAATAGTTGGTAAAAATTATAAAATTAATAGAGTTAATTAATTGGTAAAACTTTTGTTTTCTTCCATTAGCATTCATTAACCATCAGTAACCACTCATAACTTTAAAGAATTGGAGGAATAATTTTTGAATTTTTTTAAATTATTTAAATAATTTTACCCGTTTATTTTTTCCTTAAATATATTTTTTTTAACTTAGAATATCCGAACCAGCTTACATGCACCTCAATTAATCTCTATAATCTTAAGGTTAACAACAAACTAAACTCTCCAATAACTTTTAAGAAAACTCGGACTAGTAATTTTTGGAGAGTAAATATAAGCAGTTAAGTTTAGCAATGTCAATTAAACGAGTACACGACAATACTCAATGCGACTGAACCCGATTAAAACCCATTAGAAAGTACCCTAATGGGATTGAGAAGGGTTTGGGAGTAAAATTTAATACCCGTATAAGTTTGAAATTTGTCTGTAGGATACCTGGTACTCGATATCCGTTTATGTTTATAGCTAAGTAATTATTAATATAATATAATATATATTTATATATTTACAATTTTATTTTTAAAATAAAATTTCTTAAATTTAGGATACATTTATAAAATTTTGTCGATTTTATTAAATAAAAATTAGAATATTGTAAGGTAAAGATCAATTTTAAAGATACGCTTTGAAGAATCTCTTTCATTATTTTCGTGTTTGTTCGGCAGCAGAAATTACCGCCGGAACTGCTGACCACGCCAACCGGAAATGCAATCGCCGACCTGTCGAACAAAGACAGAAAGAAATGTGACGACCGGAGAGAAGGTCTCAGGCCGGAAAACCCTCCGATGATTAAATCAGCAAGTCGCTTAAAAAAGGAAGTTTTATGGAAATAAGGGAGTCAAAGCTTAAGTTGGCAATAGTCAGCTTACCCTTGTGGTTCAGCAGAATATCCTATATATAGTGGTCTGAGTGATGATTAAAGCATACCTGCGACTTGACGTTACGACACTGCCGTGTCCCTCTTTTCTATCCTTGCTTTAAATACTCTTCCCCTTCATTTAATGCCTCAGACCCCTCATTAATACACCATGCCTTTCATTTAATGCTTCTGGCGGTTTAACACGGCATTACAACCGGAATTTCAGGGTCAGACTGTCTTCCTGTCACATCAGCCACCAAATCGTGACGAGATAGACCGATTTAGTTACATCCCCCGAGACAAGTACCCAGTTCAATCTTAACTAAGGTGCATTTATGGTCACGAGCCTTCTTTAAAGGCTGTGGGTCCCAGGTTCGACATTTACTAGCCGTCAACAGATAGGCCGAGCAAACTAGCTTCCAAGATCCTCGGCTATAGCCGCGTGGCAATACACTGTTTATTAATGTCGAGGTTCAGGGTACTCTTTGGAACACTAACTCTGAATCGTGTGTTCACGTATAACACTCACGTGGAACTCTTGTGCCAATAGTCAGTTGTTCGGCGGGACGCCACGTGTCCCGACGGAACGTGCTCGGCAAATGACTACGTGGCTTATGTGAATATGCTCGGCACTGTGCCATGTGGCAACATACTAAACTTGTTCGGCAAGAGTACAGCTTTAGTATTATTTTGCCCAACATTTTGCCCCCACTCTGGTTGGAAAAAGATATTTTCCGAGCAGAGTAGCAGAGCAGAATAGCCTTACCTCACTGATCCTTCAATCCTCCTACACAGTTTGTCGTTTAGTATCTCCCTGACGCGCATCAAATCTGATTGGACTTTTCTCTCTCCTCGTGACGACACGCGTAGTGCCCTTTCAGCTTTTCATCTGCCGCGCCGCTTACGCGGTTTCCCAGATACGAGGTGTTAAAACGTGAATGGTCAGAAATTTGAAAATTGGGGCGGTAATAAATGCCATTTTTACCGCCCGTTGCCTTTTCATTGGAAACGCTTCGGTTACCCTCACAGATACATACACATATACATATATACCTAGTTCATCTTCTCTTACTTCCTTTCCGCGATTCGAGCCATCAGATTTCCCTTGCTTCTTTCCCTCTGAGTTTTCGTCTTCGCGAGCCTTCACCCTTCCCGTCGTTCTCCGTTCCCGGTGAATTAATCCCCTTTTTACTTCAAATTTTTCGTTATGGGTAGACTCGCAAACGAGCTAAGTTCTGAGGAGAAAGTTAAGATTTTCAAGGAGAAATACCAGATTCCTCAGAACGTAGGTATTAGGCTCGCCGAACAAGGCGAGCGCGAAACAGGGGAATTCCCATAGTGGCAATCACCGAAGGTGGCCTTAGGTTCCCCCTGCACCCCAGATCTCTATCCCTTCGCTAGAGCGGTTCCAATTCTGTTCAACTTCATCCCCTCCCATCAGACGTTTATCGCCCCCCTCAAGGTTTCGCAACCTCGGAGGCTATCAGGCGTCTTCAGTGGTGGTTCCGGGCTTCAGCTGAAAAGAAAGAGAACTACTACGCCTTAAGGCATCCAGGGTGGACTCGCCCCCCTCCATTCGCTATTCCATTTATTGCCGAGCAAGTTCAAGCCCCTCAAGTAGCAGTTCCTGAGCCTTCCGAACAGCCGAGGAAGCGATGATTTGTTCTTTTGGACGAGGAGGAAGAGGAAGAAGAAGAAGAAGTTGAGATACCCCCTGCCTTTGACTACTTCTCAGATTTAGAAGGGGAAGAAGAAGAAGTCATGGCCCCGAAGATCGACTACAAGAAGCTCGCCATGGCAAAGGCAAAAGGACAAAGGGCCGGAGAGGCCCAGAAGAAGAAGGCCGACGAGCAAAAGGCCGGTGGGAAGAGGAAGATTGATGAGGGGAGAGCCCCTGCTCCTTCAACTGCCGAGCAAATAATGAAAGTTAAAATGGAGAAGGGGAAGGAGCAGGAGGCAGCTCAAAAGAAACCATCTGGTCCTCCCGAGCAGAAGAGGGCCAAGACACAATTGGCGGACACGGCTCCAGCGGCCGAGCAGTCAAAACTGCCGAAGGAGGACGCCGCGAGGGGGCCATCACCTTCCAAGGTCGCGCCACCCACCAAAGACGCACCACCAAGAACCTCCGAGCCGTTACCTACTCAGCCAATTGGGCCCGTGCCTCTGGCCATCGAGTGTCCGGCCAATCCGGTTCGAGACTCCCCTCCATTTATTCCAGAAATCCTTATTCCTAGCCTCGAGCACCCTCAAGGCCGTCCCTTCACTGTCCAAGATACAGCCTTCAACCATGCCGAGGAGTATCTCAAGGGTATCCTCCCTCCTCGGGATGTTCATAACATGAGGAAGAATAGGACGGAGGATATCCACAAGACTCTGATGAAGAACATCATCTCTGTAAGTACTATAATATTCCTTTATATGAATCCTTTCGTTATTATAATTTTTTCTAACTCTCTGTTCTTTTTGCAGACTTCTCTCCATGCGATGGAGTTAATTGCTCGGAGCCGAGCATCCGAAGCCAGAGCCGAGCAGGATAGGATGGACATAAAGGAGTTGAAAGCGAGTGTGAGGTCCTTGGAGAAGGAGAACAAGAATCTGCAATCCAGCAATGACGCTCTGGCAAAAGAGAGAAGTCAGCTTCGAGATGAAAATAAGGAGATCGAGCATCAACTCAATACTGCCCTTGGCCAAGTTGCTGGAAGCATAACTCGTGTGCAATCAATGGATAAAATCCTAACTCGTAAAGACGAGGAGCTATTAGAGGTCAAGGGCAAACTCTCCAGGGCCGAGATTGAGTTGTCCTCCACGAAGACTGGACAGGAATTACTCCTGAAGGAGTTGGAGGCTTCCAGGGCCGAGCAAGAGAAATCGAAGCAAGAGCTTGCCAACCTTCGGGCAGAGCTTGCGCTGAAGACTCGGGCCCTGGCAGAGAAAGAAGCTGCCCTCCGAGAAGCCGAGGAGAAGGCCAAAGCTGAAGTGAAAGCCCAAATCAATGACTGCGTGGATCAGATGAGGGACGCTCACAACGACTTCTTTCTTGAGGGTTGGGAGGCCGCAATGAAGAGGAACAACATTGATCACACCAACCCCATATACAAGGAGGTCCCTTATCCTGATCCAGAGCGCCCAATTCCTCAGTTCAGCTTTGAGCGTCCACCTCAAACTCCCTCAATTCATACTGCCGAAGAAACAATTGACGAGGGGGAGGTTGAGGTGGGTAGTGCCCAGAAGGACACCTCCCAAGCGCTTGAACAAGTTGATTTAATAGTGGAGAGTGATCCTACTAAGGGAGGAGAGAAGTGAGCCTTCTTGTACATATGTATATATTTTTTTTTCTTTTATTCGGATGTAACAATATAGGACTTTTAATTCCAAGTGAATGAAAGTAGTTTGACTTTTCTCTAATCGTGTTTTACTTTTCTCTGTCTTTGTTTCTTTAGAACTGCCGATGGATTGATTGGGGAATGCCTTAACTGGCTAGCTGATGAAATTATAAGGAGTGCAGCCGAGGAATACCTTGACGTTTTTTCCCACGAAGTAGCTACAAACCCTTACAACAAATGTTAATGCCTCATCTTAGATTTAGGGTAGCTTCTTCGATTGATAGTTATGTAAAATGTATTGTAACCGTACTCTGAGGCATGTAATAAAAGCTTTTGAATTGTCCCCTATTGACAGTCTGTCTTTCTGTTTGCATATTTTGTGCTTTGTATTGAAGTATGTATGGTGTCTGGATTTGTACCACTTTGCCGAGCAACCACAACTTCTAATAGAAATACTTTAGACAGTAAACCCTTCAGAGGTAACAAGCTCATGTAGTAGTTTGCCTTTCATAAAATGACTTCAAGCTTTTGTTAAAGAGGCATAACTTTAATAAATCTCACATACCTCGATAAGTTCGGCTGTCCTCCTGCTTTCACATAATAACGGAGGTAACTACCTTCTGACAAATCTTCGCTTTTTAATCTCATGCCGAGCATCGGAAAAGTGTACCTTTATGATACTGGCGCTGAGCTCTTTAGAACATGCTTCTTTTGCTTCCAATTAACAAACCAAGGAATCGAATCTTGATTTAAAAAATCGTATCTAGTCGATGAATAAATCAGGATTGGGCCACCATCAGAAATGATGTGGATTCTTTCTGTACCAATGGTCGGCGAACCGAGCATGGATTTCTTTTGATAATTCTTTTCAGGAGACTGAGGAATTGAATCTCAGTCTAAAGAGCATTTCCTGGTTAGTAAATAAACCAAGAATGTGCCAACGCTGGCAAGCCGAGCGTGGCTTCTTTTGATAATTCTTTTCAGAAGACCGAGGAATTGAATCTCAGTCCGAAGAGCATTTCCTGGTCAGTAAATAAACCAAGAATATGCCAACGCTGGCAAGCCGAGCGTGGCTTCTTTTGATAATTCTTTTCAGAAGACCGAGGAATTGAATCTCAGTCCAAAGAGCATTTCCTGG
The DNA here is from genome assembly GCA_019916065.1 of Vitellaria paradoxa. NCBI lineage: Eukaryota > Viridiplantae > Streptophyta > Magnoliopsida > Ericales > Sapotaceae > Vitellaria > Vitellaria paradoxa. The sequence goes on from CM034240.1 coordinate 40,458,867, forward strand.
TCAATAAATAAACCAGGATTGTACCAACGCTGGGCAAGCCGAGCGTGATTTCTTTTGATAATTCTTTTCAGAAGACCGAGGAATTGAATCTCAGTCCAAAGAGCATTTTCTGGTCAGTAAATAAACCAGGATTGTGCCAACATCGACGGAGATGGGGCATTCTTTTCGTACCAATGCTCGGGAAGCCGAGCATGGCTCTTTTCCATGCCACCACCCAAAGAGACGTGGCGTCTTTTTGTTAAACAGGGGGTAATCTCAAGCTTTTGAAATCGCTTTTGCTTTGTAAAAAGGATTGCTTTTCAATAAACGTACAAAATCTTTAATCAACAAATGTGAAGAAAAAAAAATTAATGATAGTACAACTTTAGATGGGCTATATTCCACGGTCTTTTGATTGGCTTTCCCTCCATGTCAATTAACTTGTAGGCGCCATTGCCGAGCACCTCAGAGACGGTGAATGGTCCCTCCCAATTAGCTCCAAGCTTTCCTTCAGTTTGATCTTTCCTGCTTCCCATCAATTTTCTCAGCACCCAATCGCCAGTACGGAATTCTCTACGTCTGACCCCTTTATTAAATTTCTTCCTTGTCTCTTACTGGTAGTTGGCTAACCTTAGTGCCGCCAGTTCCCTTCTTTCATCGATTAGATCCAGGCTTATTCCCATAGCTTGATCATTCTCCCCTCTGTCAAATGATAGAGTTCTGATGCTCGGGAGGCCAACTTCTAAGGGTATGACGGCTTCAACACCGTAAGCCAGAGAGAAGGGAGATTCTCCGGTTGATCTTCTAGGGGTTGTTCGGTAGGTCCACAGTACTGATGGCAATTCATCCACCCATCTCCCTTTTGCCGCTTCCAGTCTTTTCTTAATCCCATTGAGAATGACTTTGTTCGTAGCTTCGGCTTGACCATTGCTTTGGGGGTAAGCTGGTGTAGAGTAAATATTCTTGATTCCATATCTAGAACAATATTCCCTAAATGGGGCACTGTCAAATTGCGTCCCATTGTCGGAAATAAGTGTCCTAGGGATGCCATACCTGGTAATGATGTTCTTCCAAATAAATCGAATGGTATCAGCATCTCTGATGTAAGCTAGGGGTTCTGCTTCCACCCACTTAGTAAAGTAGTCGGTGCCGACCACTAAGAACTTTCTATTTCCCGAAGCAGGAGGCAGAGGTCCCACAATATCAAGTCCCCATTGAGCGAACGGCCAAGGGCTGGTAAGCGGGCTGAGTTCCTGGGCTGGCTGGTGGGGAATGGGAGCGAACTTTTGACATTTCTTGCATCTCCGAACATAGGCCTGAGCGTCATATCCCATCTTCGGCCATCAATACCCTTGAGTAATTGCTCGGTGCGCCAGTGATCTGCCCCCAGTATGTGCTCCACAGACACCTTCATGAAGCTCGTAAAGAAAGTCTTGCACTTTATCGGGATGAACACAAAGAAGATAGGGGCCTGTGAATGACTTTTTGTATAACTTCTGGTCAGGAGAGAGCCAAAACCTGGCGGCTTTTATTCTTAGCTTATTTGCTTCTGTCTTGTCTTCGGGAAGTGTTCCGTCCTTCAAGTAAGTGATGATTGGATCCATCCAAGATGGGGCTAGGTCAGCACACATTGCCTCTACGTCTTTCGTTATGCTCGGCCTCTTTATGACTTCCATAAAGACCTGGTCAGTTAGCCTTATTCGAGAAGAAGCGGCTAGCGTTGCAAGTGCATCAGCATGAGCGTTATGATCCCTGCCAATGAGCTCCACGCTAGCTTTATTAAAGCCTTCAATTCTCTTCTTTGCGACTTCTAAATGCTCCGCCATCTTTTCACTTCTGGCCAAATACTTACCTTTCAGCTGGTTAGCAACCAACTGAGAGTCAGTCCTTATTACAATATCATCCGCCATCACCCGCTGAGCGATGTCGTGTCCAGCCAGGAGGGCTTCATACTCCGCCTCATTATTAGTAACCTCGAACTCGAGTTTTATTGCATATTCTATTGAGACCCCTTCTGGTGTAGTCAGAACTATGCCAACGCCGCCTCTTTTTCTAGTGGAAGATCCGTCAACCTCGATTTGCCAAGGTTGTTCGGCCTCATTATGTTCGGCCGGGGCAGACCTTATTTCAACATGCCATACTTCTTTTGTTTGACCACAGGCTGGTATGGAAAATTCCGCTACAAAATCGGCCAGGACTTGAGCCTTTATCGCGGTTCTTGGGATGAATTTTATGTCGAATGCGCCAAGGGAAACTGCCCACTTTGCTAGCCGGCCCGATACATCAGCCCTCTTTAAAACATGGCCAATTGGCTGATCGGTGACAACTTGAATGGTGTGTGCATGGAAATAATGGGCTAGCTTCCTAGATGCCATTATTAATGCCAAGGTCAACTTCTCTAGGGGAAGATATCTGGTCTCTGCTCCTTGCATTGTTTTGCTCACATAGTAAATAGGATGCTGCTTCCCTTGTTCCTCTCTCAGCAAGACGGCACTGACCGCATGCTCTGAGACTGCCAGATATAGCTGCAAAATATCCCCCGGCTGCGGTGTTGACAATATCGGGACAGTTGTCAGGTATTCTTTAAGCTTTTCCAGTGCCGCATCCGCCTCAGCATCCCATTGCATCTTATTGACCCCTTTGAGCAGTCTAAAGAATGGTCGGCACTTGTCGGATGATCTGCTAATAAACCGATTGAGTGCCGCCACCATCCCTGTGAGCTTCTGGACCTCTTTTTAGTGCGTGGAGGAGAAACAGATTGAATGGCACGTATTTGCTCGGGATCAGCCTCAATTCCCCTTCTGCTTACCAAGTGGCCCAGAAATTTACCTGAGCCAACTCCGAAGGCACACTTGGCAGCATTTAATTTTAACCCATACCAGTCAAGGGTAGAGAAAATATGCTGGAGATGTTGGAGATGGGTGTTCGGCTCCTTGCTTTTCACCACCATATCGTCAATGTAGACCTCCATCGTCTGTCCGAGGTCTTCTTTGAATATTTTCGTGACCAACCGTTGATAGGTGGACTCCAGCGTTCTTCAGCCCGAATGGCATAACTCTGTAACAGTATATGCCTCGGGGGGTTATGAAAGAGATTTTTCTCCTCATCAGGGCCGAACATGGGGATCTGGTGATATCCCCTATAAGCGTCCAGGAACGACATCCTGGAACATCCAGCGGTTGAATCAACGAGTTGATCGATCTTTGGCAGGGGGAATGGATCCTTAGGACAGGCCTTGTTCAGGTCTGTGTAGTCTACGCAGACTCTCCACTTCCCATTCTTCTTTTTGACCACGACTGTATTGGCCAACCACTCCGGGTATGAGACTTCCCGAATGGCCTTCTGCCTCTAACAGTCGGCCGACCTCCTCTATGACAGCCTCTGCGTGTTGGAGAGCTGATCGCCTTACTTTTTGTACCACAGGTTTTACCCCTGGATTCACATTCAACTTATGAGTTATGACTTCGGGGGAAATACCTGGCATTTCGTGTGGAGTCCAGGCGAACGTTCCAATATTCTTCAAGAGCATCTCCGTTAGCTCTAGTTTCTCCTCGACGCTCAGGTTAGCGCCGATTAGGAAGAATCTATCATCCTCAACCGGGCCAATTTGATATTTCTCCAAACCCTCTGTGGCTTTCATCTGCGGATCACCACCGACATCATCGATCTTTGGCGTGTCCTCGGGTAGTTCCGCCAGTTGGACTTGTTCAGGGATCGTTTTGGATTTTAGGGCTGCAGGAGAAGCACTTTTGGGAGGTATTTTGATCCCCAAAATAGAGATCACTTCCCCGCAATAGGGGAACTTCAGCACCTGGTGGTAGGTTGAGGGGACCGCCTTTAAAGCGTGAATCCACGATCTTCCTACTATAGCGTTGTAGGAAGAGGGGGAATCCACAACAGTGAACTCAACCTCTTGCTCCACCGGACCCACGCGGACAGGAATGACGACTCTGCCCAGAGGCCAGACAGGAGCAGAATTGAATCCTATGAGCGGGCATTCTGCCGGTTCCAGATCTTCTTCAGTTAATCCGAGCTTCTTAAATAAGCTCAGGAACATGACTTCTGTTGAGCTTCCTGCATCTACCAGGATTCTTCTTACTTCTGAATCAAACATGCCCAGAGTGACCACCAGGGCATCATTGTGTGGCAGCTGAACACCAGGATGCTCGTCTTCATGAAAAGTGATTTCCTCCGTAGCGGCTGTCCTTGGGCGCTTGTTCGGCTGACCCGCGACGCCCAAGATTTCTTTACTTGGTGGATTAGGGGCATGATTGATGACACTCTGGGGTCACCGCTCCATATGAATCACGTGGATGACAGCAGGTCTCGGGACATCTCTACGCGTCCTGGCCCTTGGTGGGGTTGAACCTCTTCGGCTGCCTCCTCCCGGTAGTTTCTTCTCGTTGCCTCCTTGGCTCTCTATCCTGTGGAGCTGCTTCTCTAGTTCTGCCTTCGTCTACGAACTCTTTAAGGTGGCCTCTGCGCACCAATTCTTCCAGATGATGTCGCAACGATCGGCAGGCTCCGGTGCGATGTCCTTTGTCTTGATGGTACGCACAGTAGTTTTTGGAATTCTCCTTTCCAGGAAAATCCGGCAGCTTTCCGGGCCATCTGAAATATGGCCTATTTTTTATTTGGGGGAGGATCTTGAAGATTGGCTCCTTGAACACCGTATTGACCGCTTCAAAGACGGACTTCCCCTCGTCAATGAATCGGCGGCCATCTCCCCGTCTTTTCTCTCTTGTCTGGCCCTGGGATCTCCTTTCTTTCTGCTCGGCCGGCTGCGTCTCGTCCTCCACTTTAGCGTACTTCTCGATTCGGCACATAAGATCTGACATGTTGGCGGCTGGCTTTTTGGTCAAGGAGAGCCACAGCCTATCCTCCTTCCGCAATCCCAGTTTAAACCAGGTGACCGCCAATTGCTCCGAGCATTCTCCCACCTCATTGTAGAGCTCCAGGTAGCGGCGGGAATAATCTCTCAATGATTCCCGGACTTTCTTTTCATTGTGAGGAGAACGTCAGCGATTTTGGGCTACTTCGTGTTAGCCAAAAATCGGGTGACGAATTCCTCTGCCAGTTGCTGCCAACACCGAATACTACCAGGGGCAGTTTATGGAACCACTGAAGCGCTGTATCTCCCAAACTGGAAGGGAATACTTTGCACATAAGGTGGTCGTTGCTGTTCCATAATGTCATGGCCTGCATGTAATGACGATAGTGGGCCAGGGGGTCAGTTCTCCCATCATAGAGATTAAGCCTCGGAGTTTAGAATTTCTCCGGAGGCTCCGCATCGATTATTTCATCGACGAATGGGGAGGCAGAGATTCGCCCCAAGGCTTTCCTTGCCATCATTCGTGTGCTCTGGCCCTGAGCACCCCATTCCTCTGCTTGCCCCCAGTCTTCCATCTTTGCCTTCCCCGCTTTCTTACGCTTCAAAGTTAGCTCTTCTTGGTCCGAGCTATCCGCCTCCTCTGAGTGCGCCTCCAGCACCTTTTTTGAGGAACTCCTTTGGTGATGCGCTTTGATGGGCGCGTCAACATCAGATCTCACGTCACGTTTTGCGACGGGTTTAGCGCGGCGCGAGTCCTTCCTGGAAGGAGAGACATCACGTCGCGAGCGAGAGCGCACCTCCTTCTGTTCATGGGTGTCCCCGTCATCCTCATCAGTGGGGTCCTCGTAAAGAGTATCGTAACTTTCATCAGATTCCGAGTCGGATTGACCAGAATCAGCTGTATGGCTAGCAGGGGACTTTCCCTTTTCCATACTCAATTCTAGCAGAATCTCCTCCAGTTCTGCCTGCTTTTCACTGGCCTTAGCCATCAGCTCCTCTCTCCGTTGCAGTACCTCAGGATCCTCCATTTTTCTTCTCCGGGCATGCTCCAGACCTGGAGTCAGGATAACCAACGCACTCCCTTTAGTTTTGGCAGGAGTGGAACCGTCTCCTGCCCGTGGAGATGGTGGGGGGGTAGTGTTTCCTCCCGAAGTCATTATGTGGACAAGTACTGGAGACTTGACAAAGAAACGAGAAAAAGCTAATGAACAACAATGCTGGGCTAGACAACGAGCCCCACGGTGGGCGGCAAATGTTCGGCAGCAGAAATTACCGCCGGAACTGCTGACCACGCCAACCGAAAATGTAATCGCCGACCTGCCGAACAAAGACAGAAAGAAATGTGACGACCGGAGAGGAGGTCTCAGGCCGGAAAACCTCCGATGATTAAATCAGCAAGTCGCTTAAAAAAGGAAGTTTATGGAAATAAGGGAGTCAAAGCTTAAGTTGGCAATAGTCAGCTTACCCTTGTGGTTCAGCAGAATATCCTATATATAGTGGTCTGAGTGATGATTAAAGCATACCTGCGACTTGACGTTACGACACTGCCGTGTCCCTCTTTTCTATCCTTGCTTTAAATACTCTTCCCCTTCATTTAATGCCTCAGACCCCTCATTAATACACCATGCCTTCATTTAATGCTTCTGGCGGTTTAACACGGCATTACAACCGGAATTTCAGGGTCAGACTGTCTTCCTGTCACATCAGCCACCAAATCGTGACGAGATAGACCGATTTAGTTACATCCCCAGAGACAAGTACCCAGTTCAATCTTAACTAAGGTGCATTTATGGTCACGAGCCTTCTTTAAAGGCTGTGGGTCCCAGGTTCGACATTTACTAGCCGTCAACAGATAGGCCGAGCAAACTAGCTTCCAAGATCCTCGGCTATAGCCGCGTGGCAATACACTGTTTATTAATGTCGAGGTTCAGGGTACTCTTTGGAACACTAACTCTGAATCGTGTGTTCACGTATAACACTCACGTGGAACTCTTGTGCCAATAGTCAGTTGTTCGGCGGGACGCCACGTGTCCCGACGGAACGTGCTCGGCAAATGACTACGTGGCTTATGTGAATATGCTCGGCACTGTGCCACGTGGCAACAGACTAAACTTGTTCGGCAAGAGTACAGCTTTAGTATTATTTTGCCCAACACAGTGTTTAGTATTATGTTGAGCACCTAAATATGCAAGTCACCCATCTCTCTAATTGCTTAAGCTTAAGCTTTTGTAGTTAACGATTTTATCTGGAATCAGATTGGGAATAGATAATGTTTTCGTACCTCACAACTTAATAATTAATTGACAATAATTGCATGTGTTTAGTTCATTGTAAGCTTTTAAATAGTATTTTATTATGAATTATATTAAATTTTAATTAATTATTTTTTAAGTGATTTATCCTTATTTTTTTTTCATAGAACTTGTTTGCTTCATGTATTTTTTTATTTTTAAGTGATAAATGTAAAATAAATATACATAATTCAAATGGACACGAGCTGATTCGAAGTGAGTTAGATCGAAAATGAACTTGATTAAATTCGAATTAAATTGAACTGAATTAATTTGATATTTTCAATTCGATTTTAATTTAAAATTAATTCTGTTTTAGATTCAAATTTTAAGAACTAAAAAATTAATTTGATTATAAATTAAGCATAAATCCAAATTAACCGACGCATGCACACCCATAACTTTCTCAATGCCGAGTAGCAGTACCGTCCAATGAGTGGGACCGTGGGACAACTCAGCACCGGAGATGTTTGCATTGGTTAAAAACTAAAAAACAAAACAGAACAAAAAAAAGTTAATGAAGAGCATGAAGCCACTTCCACTCCCCTTTCACCCGCGCGCACATGCATAAATATTTTATATCTTTTTTTTGGCAAGTAAGTATCATAATATTTTATATCGATAAAACATTAATTTTAAATATTTATAAAATATTTTAATAAAATTATATAGTTTCATAAAAGAGCTATTGCATTAACTATTGAAAGCTAATCATAGCAAGAAGTGGGAAATCAAAATTTTTAAGATTATTTTTTAGGTCTTTCACTTAATTTCATAAAATAATTTTTTAAATTTTAGGTATAAATTGAAAAAGATTCTCCCTTTTATTTGAGTAATTTTTATTTTAGGATTAAAATTTGTAATAAAAATTTAGTATACGGTCATTGTGAATGTAGATACGTCATTAACACGTAAATATCGTGTTCTTTTATAATTATTTTTCTTTTTTTTTTTTAGGTTTGTTTTATTCATTTGTGTTTCTGTTGAGCAATCTAATTTCGCTTACATTTTTATTTGTCAAGTTCTTTGAAAAATTAAGTTCTCAAAAAAATAAAAATAAAATAAAATAAAATAAAATAAAAAAATAAAAAAAAAGCTGTGAACGAGATAAAGGGGGTGTTTGGTTGGAAAAAAGTTGGCAAAAAAGTACAGAAAAAATACAAAAATTGATGTAAAAGTGATATGTAGTAAGATTTAATTGAAAGAAATTATAAACTTTTTGTAACTTTTAGTAGATTTTGATATTTAATTGGTGGTCAAACAGCCCCAAAAGAGAAATGAGAAAGTGTCTTGGTTGAAATGGGAAAAACCGTTAATGGCCTCCTCACCCACCGGGTTCAAGACCCGGTACTCACCCCCTTTCCCCACTTACCTATCAAAAAAAAAAAAAAAAAAACGATGGGGATCGGTTGGCACTAGGCAGACCGCTCGGGAGGATAAGGAATATTCTTCTTTTATTCTTGGACGAGCAGTTCCGAACTAATTCATTGGTCACGCCATGTCTTCCCAAAATTTCTGTTTTGCCGCCACAATTCTTTTACGTTGCACTCTTTTCATCCCGCTGCTGAGTGGGCGTGGTTCTCTGTCTCTTTGTGTGTGCCTGAGAGAACCTATATAAATATAAATATATAGGCGCCTGTACTTACGCTAACATGGTACTAATGTTGTCTGCAAAAAATTATAGACTTTACAGTAGTAAGGATACGATGGCCGTCCCCAGCCACAAAACCTTAATTCATCCTCTGGTTTTTCCCTCTTTGTTTGTGAAGCTCCTAAGAAGCCCTACGCACAACCATAACCATAAATTCAAACTTGTTCATCGAAGTAATCGTTATACTAATTTAAGATCCATAGGTAACCCAATTATAACCAGAGTCTCTGCAATGATAAGTTCCTCCTCAACCCCAGATGTCATCCAGGTTGATGGGGATGACAGCACCAGCAGCTTGACTAGTTATTCTACCGCCGCGTCCGTGTCCTCCCGTAAGTTCTTGTCTCCTCCTTTGGTTCATGCATCCGCCCTTCTGTTTTCACTTTTTTTTGGTTGAAAACAAGAGAAGACGTCCTTCTGTTTTAATTTACTACTTCACTTTTTAGTTGTTTGTCTGTTTTGACTTCACCTTCGCTTCTTATAATTGTACACACAGATTTTGTATTTACATGGAGGAGCCTATTCCCAAGAGCAATTTATTTCGTTAGCTGAAATTTAATCATAATATCCCATTACTTAATTGTGGCAGTTTTACAATTTTTTTTCCTTTTTTTGGGGTGGTTTATTTATATCGAGTAGAAGGATGAGTGATTTCAATAGTAAGGGGTAAGGAGGATAAAAAGTAGAAATTGGTTGTGTGAAAAATATCTAATTTTATAAGCTCGTGAAAAACATATTTTCATAATCATGACAGAAATGAACGGTGGAAAATAAGTAGTTTGGATCTTATTGAGTAGGGTTTACTTGAATCAAATTTCTTTCTATATCTCTTGTGCGCAATGTTACTTGCTCAATCCCGTTTGGTTTTGGTTCTATTTTCATTTTGCTGGTTTCATTTCTTATAAATGGTTTGTTGACCTTATTTTTTACTCTTGTTTTCCTGAAATTAAGACCAAAGAAACTATATATGAGTCCATCTAAAAGAAGCTTTCAGTAGTTTTGAGACCAAATTTGATTTTTTTTTGCATTCCAATGTCCATTAAATTTTGTTATATGTTTACACTTTATTTATTTATTTTTATTGTTTTTTAATTTTTTCTTTTTAAAATCAACTTTTTGATATATTCGTCAAATGCCTTTTTTGAATTAAAAATTAGTTTTTAGAACACTTGCTGAAAACTTGCTTCTAGAATCAATTTTATAAAATCCATACCAAACAAGGTTGTTTGTACCGCCTCTCTAAAATCCGTATTCTGTATTACAATGCATTTTAATTTTTAGCAACTAAGTGGACTGGCTGAATGCGGTCCGACCTTTGAAGCACAATGTCATGATTATGCTTCCCTTTCGGAATTGCATTTTAGACTAATATTTATGACCTCCATTTATCCGGTCAAAGAGTGGCTGGAATTTGCAAGAAATGTGTCAGGAGAATGGGATGGGTATGGAGCAGATTTTTCCAGTGAAGGGAATCCAATTGAGCTTCCAGAGTCAGTTGTCCCTGGAGCTTACAGGGAGTGGGAGGTCAAGGTGTTTGATTGGCAGACTCAGTGCCCCACCCTTGCTCAGCCTCAAGATTCCATTCTTTTCTACAAATTGATAAAGCTACTTCCCACTGTTGGGTGTGAAGCTGATGCTGCCGCACAGTACAGTGTCAATGAGAGGAATATAGGAGGGGCAGATAGTTTTGCCTCTGCCTTTGCATATCAATCCAGTGGATGCTATGCAGCAGTTTGGCTGATGGAGAACCACGCCACATGCAGATTATTAGAGTTGGAGCATTGCTTGATTGATCCTAGAAATCGGGAGTCACGTGTGCGAATAATTCAGGTTGTCCATGTTGAGAAGTGTAAGTTCATTTTGCAGAACATAAAAGTCTTCTGTGAGCAGTGGCATGGGCCATTCAGAAATGGGGAGCAGCTTGGCGGATGCGCCGTTCGTGATTCCGCATTTGCTGCTACTGATGTTTTGAGAAGTTCTGAAGTTAATGGTGTTTGGAAGGGCCTTCATGCCGTTGCGTCCTTCCAAAATTATCAGAGAGTCATGAAATTCTTTCTTACCTTCTTTTTTATTTGAGATTTTGTCATCAGATATGCGTAAGTTTGTGCTCCATCAAAATACATGCTTTTTGGTCATATAAATTGTCCTTATAATTTTGCTCCATTGTATTTCATTCAATTGTTCATGTTGGTCATTTGACAAATTATTGCAAAATTGAATTGGCTGATCTATGCCTTCTTTGCACAACTTTTCCTGCTAAGTGCTTACCATCAAGTAGCTTAACACTTGAAGTTAGTAGGTAAATGATTTGGCCAAGGAACCAGATGATGACACTTGGGCGTTGCAAGCATGAATGGGTAGCTGACCTTTGATTATTCCTGTTAGGATTTGCATCTAAGACAGCCAGAGGAAAGTTATTCTTGTGCCGGAATAGCCAATATAAAGTTGTAGTAAGTCTTGTGCCCACAATTAAAGTTCTCAAAGCATGTGGTATGTGTGAAGTTAGAAGATTTTATACGTTGTTTTACAGCTTCTTGATTATTCATTGTCCCACTGGGCTTTGAGTTACTTCCCTATCACCAAGGCAGTAGATTCTCACGAATTTGATGCATAATTGCATATAAGAAAACTCTGTTGTTTGATCTGTTAATTGTTCTGAACTTTCAATTGTGCCAGAATATTCATCAAGAACTGCTAGATGACAGTGTGAGGAAGTCACTGAGAGATGACCACAATCTGGTATTGCTTCCAAAGAAACTGTGGAGTTCACTGAAAGAAAGAGAAGACGGTGAAACTTGCTGTGAGGTGGGATGGCTATTAGATCGGGGGCAAGCTATCACATCAAAATTCCTGTTTTCACCAGATGCAGGGTTAAAGGCAAGTAACCACATGCATCTATAATGTTTGTTTTAATGCTGTCTTAGTTAAGCGAGATACTAGTTCTAAATTACTAACGTAGATTGTGGCATTTTAGCAATCATAAGTTAATCTGAAAGAAGTTTGGCTGCCCTACTGTCGGATTTTACATTTATTCAATGGTCTCATTGGTTTCTTTTCCTCCTTTGGGGCCATTTTACAGATAAGCATAATTGCCCGTGCTAACTTCACTTGCGGTGGTTTCATTTTTTTTTTTCTGGCTCTAGTAAGGTTTGACACAATATATTGCTTGGTTGTCTGACCTGGATGGTTACTTTTGATCCAGGACTGAATTTTTTTAATTAGCTTTTGTGCTTCAAAAATTATTAAGGGTATAATGGACAAGCTTGTGAAGGTTTGAAATGAGGAACTCTTGGCCTGCAATTGAGAAAATGTGTTGGAATTGGATTTTTGTTATCATTTACCCTATTTACAAACCATTAAGCGTTAGGTGTGTAATAATATTAGAAAGGCATCATGAGATGCTGCCTCTTCACAAGAATCATAGGTTACACTTTGCGGTGCTCTACAAAATTGAAAAAGCTTTTGCATGCTCGGATCTAGCTTCCCGAACAACTAGCTATACAAAATAGACCAAAAAACAAAATGCCTTTCATTCTACGTATTGAAATTCAACTTCTTAAAAAGATCTTCTATTCCTCTCCCTTTAAATCGGCTAACATACCAAAAAAGGAATAATTTTCCATGCTTTTTTCTGCTTCTACGATCATTGCTCCCCAACACGACTGTGCTTGGGTTTTTTAGGGAACACCTAATGCATGCTGAATTGGGATCGTGCTAGCTCTCAAAGGTCCTTAGTATATACACATTCAGCAACAAGGTGGTTAATAGACGTACCGTCATTCTTACAAAGGCAACACTAATCAACAATAAAACTCCTTTTAGATATAAGATTGTCAACGACGAGCCTTTTACCATGAATCAAACGTCACACAGAGTAACTTAACTTTAGCAGGTGCTCCGAAAGACCATAAGGACTTTAGCTTGTTGCCATGCTACCGACCAAGGCAAGACTTGTCATGCCCGAATCCCATACTCCGGGAACATGAAATGCTACAAATGCAATCATACATGCATACATATATGTTCCAATTAGAGTCATACCATTCTCAATTGAAGCAAAAGATGTCACACCCCACTTAAAGATGTAACCGGCCAAACATCTTAAGCCTTAACTTAACGAACACGAAAGCTTAATTTTATTCAATGAAATTTTACTAAAGAAACTTCAACGATAAAATAACCTTGTCTTTTAAAATAACGAGGGCAAATGAAATGTTCTATTAACATTCTAAGTTCAAAGCAACTAGATAACAATAATTAAAATATTCAAAATCATCAAAACTCTAGTCTAGCTACTAAATAAAATCCATCAAATAAATATAAATTTTTTTATTTTCCTAAAAGGCCACGGCTTAAGGTCCCAATTGCCAGTGTCCACAACTAGTTCCCTCCACGCTCACCTGAAAAATATGAAAGGAGGGGTGAGCTAAAAGTCTAGTGAATGGATTGCCAAGCCAATTTATTTAAAAAATTTTAAAATAATAAAATTTCAAATAAACAGTTTAACCAAAATATTTCAGGTCAAAATAATATCCATGTCAATAATTCCATGCATACTTTATAATAAGTCAATCCGTCAATCACAACAGTGATGACAAAATTAATATGTGGATTATCACATGAAATTAAATATCAAGTGTGCCAATATAATTTCTTATGGGCAGTGCTTGTTGGATCCAGCATTATACTTAGAGTCACCTAGTTTGGCTCTTGGGTTCTTCCCTAAGCCGATCCGATCGAGGTCACCAAGGTTTTCACGGGTATGTTCCTACAATCGTTAAGAACTAGGGTCATCACGGTTTTCACAAGCCTGTTCCCTAGTTGCCAGGGTCACACCACTTAAGGACCCTGTCCCCTGAACTTTAATTTTTATTTCCAATAACCACAAGATAACTTTCCATCACAATCCCATAAATTCAAAAATTAAATAAAGTGTCCAAATAATTTTTTCTATGCTTAGTAGCATAAGACATATAATATCTTTATGAAAATAATATAATTTTTCACAAAGAATAATCTAGAAAATTCAACTTTCAAAACCTTTATGCATGGAAAATAATTTACAAAATAATACTAGGAAAGCAAACCGCTCACTTGATATCCAAAAATGTACACGTAAAGTAATCAGGAGAATTCGTCATGATCTTGAACACACAAATGTAAATACCTATTATTTAACGCCTATCTTAAATTTATATGTAATAAATTACTAAATGTAAATTCTAACTCTCATTTAAATTAATTAATTAATACCACTATTAGGTTAAACCCTCCACTAAACAACCTGGCAGAGTAACGCCTAACTCAAAATTTCCTTTCTTTTTTTTTTTTTATATCTACAATGACCGATGACACGCGTATTATATATATATATCCTTATATATAATATATATATATCCCATTACGTCACAATCGTCCTCATCACGTCACAATCAAATAAATAATTTTTTTTTCGTGCAATCAGCCAAACCCATGTATATAACCTCTCTCTATATATATATTCACGCGTCAATCGACAAATCAAGCTATCTTCCCTTTTTATTTTTTATTTTTTTTTACAATCAATTAATCAGCTCTTTAAACATAATATATATAGATATATACATATCGTTTCCTCTTGCGCTGCGCATGGCAGCCTTTTTGCCTCAATTCTTTTTTTTTCTTTATTTTTCTGCCAATCGTTGCCATCAACATATATATTCTCACACGCATACACACAATATATAATATATATACATACATGTTCTAAAAAGCATGCAACGAATTTTTTTTTACATTGTCAAACACGAATTACGAAGATAAAAAAATTTAATAAAACTAACCTATGGAGCTGAATTTCTATCGTACTTCTTCTTCCTCTTCTTCTCTCTCTATCTCGCAAATAGAATTTAATGAAACTCTAACCGACAATTCTATATATATATTATATATAATCTCTTAATTAGATGTCCTCATGTCCACCTTAATTATGGTGAATCTCTAATCATAACTTAATAACAAAAATCTTTTAAAAAATTCAATGGTCCACACTTACCCAACAATTAATAAATTAATAATTTAAATAATTTCTAAATAAATTTAGTTGATTCCAATTTAAAAATATAACAAATAATTATAATAAATAATTAATAATAAATTATATAAAATTTATTCTAGGCTATAACAAAAGATTATAACTAGTCCAAAATAATACAATAAAGTTTCAACTATATGCTAAACAATAGTGCTCTAATAAATATACAAAATTAGACTCTGTGGACCCGTATAATCCCAAAATAGTAATATAAACAACCATCTCACATTTGAGGCGTCAAAAGAATAATATACAATAAATGCTTAAATTTAGAGGTTAAATTGTATTCAACAAACGAAAGGTTTGAATGGACATCAAAAGAATAATTTACAATAAATGCTTCAATTTAGAGGTTAAGTTATATACAACAAACAAAAGGTATAAATGAAACTAAGCCTAATAACCCGTAGGTCCCACGAGTCCTCTAGCATCAGGACCTGCAATAAAATCGATATGGGAGTAATAACTAACAATAGGTGCCCTATACACAGCCGAATATAAAATATGTCCCAAGTATATTCATATCATGAATATGAAAGTAATGTCAAACAATAAGACATAACTCATGTTGTCATCATGTAGTATATAATCTAACGCATAAACACAACTCCCAGGTTTTAGGTATTCAGTCGGGTGGACCTGTGGCCACAAGACCTTATCGAAACATCATCTCATGGTTGTGTTGGCCTCAGTAGTCAAAGCTAGAATAACCATACCTAACCGCGTCTACCACCTAGGGGCAAGCCTCAAGAGTAACTCTATGCCAACGGTGTCTATCACCTGGGTCTAAGCCTCAGGAGTAACAATAATGCCGTAATGGTATTTATGTCAATTTTGTAGGTTACTAGGATACTGGAATGTGAGTAACCAACTCATGCACAGGTCTAAGGACTTAAAGTCTATAACTATGTATACTCTTTATTTTAGTACCTCTAAACTCGTAATCCCAAAATCAAGACTCAATCACATATTCCAACATCGCATTCATATCTTAACACCTTAAGATAAGTCTCAACTATAACTGTCCACTCGTGTTGTAGCATGAAGCACGTATATAAATACAACTGGGGCATCACCTCATGTGAAGACAACCAAGTATAGCATAAACATGCATCAAATCACAAAAGACCAATGAAATCCAACTTGGATCTTGCTGTGCGCACATGAGATGAGATTCTGTGGGCATGCTTGAACCTCCAACAAGTTGTGGGCATGTGAGATGAAGTCTCTTGCGCATGTAGAGTTTGTGAAGCAAAAAAAAAATAGCTCTAAATTGTTAACGACTATACGCATAAGATTCATCGGTCCATGTGCACACAACACTAAATCAGGCACAATGGACACGTAAAGTAGGTCGACCTACTTTGTTTCTGGGTTTCAATCCAATTCAACCCCATACTCAACAACCATTCATTAGTTGTATACAAATTTCTTCCTAATCATGCTAGGAATATTTATAGACAACATCCATGCATCAATTTTATGCATTGAGCTATTAAAATCATGAATTTCATTCAAGTTCATCCGCATATGTGTATACATATATCATTGTCAACTAGTTCAAAACAACTATAATTGGCACCCACAACCTAGCCATGACTAACATGCTAGAAACTTAGGGCACAACCTAGAAATCATTTAGTAAGACTCCCTACCTTAATCACAGAAAGAGGAGTTGGGCAAGAAGATGACCAACGACTTTAACACTGGAGCTTGAACTCGAACACAACCACGAACACACTTGCTCCAATTAGGACTTCGAGCACCACCGCAGCAACATAAACAATTCACACAAGCTCACAACACTTACCTTTGTGTATAAACCCAAAAACGCAACTCAAACTCACACACCTCCCTCTCAAACAAGCTCTCTCTCTCTTTCTTTCTCTCTTTCTCTCTTTGGCTTTTTGAATACACATGCACCACACTCACACTTTTCCCTAGCCAAGCAGCTGGTGGAAGAGTACTAGATAGGCCTGTTAATGGATCGGATATGGTGTAGATCCGATCCGGATCAGATCCAATAATATTAAACCAAATTCGACAAATTCAATTCGTGACCCGACGGATCTAGATCCGTTGAATTCAATGACTAATAGATCTAGATTCGATCCGCTAGACCTATTATTTTTAAAAAAAATAAAAAAATTTAAAAGTATTTATATAAAAAAAATTTACACGCAAAATAAAATCAATTATTTTGACTATTTTACTCTACTTTCATTTTATTTGCACGTAAATTTTTTACTAATTAGTTTTTTAAAAATTTTTAAAAGATACGAGTAAAATACCAAAAAGCTATTAAACATAAGAAAAAAATTATGTAAGATAATTTTTAAAAAAATTAAGAGAATTTCTTATATATCTTGATTTGCTATATAAAAGAATTTGTAATAATTTTTTTCCCCATTCCTATTATGAAGTCTTACAACGTCATTCTATATGATAGAAAATTACCTTTAGTCTTGTTCATCAAACTGATTTATGTTGCAAATACTCTTATAATGGTAATTTCAACTGTATCATGAAAAACATTGAAAAAGAAAACGATAATAATAAAAATGATATCACCATGTCGAAAAGCTTAAAAATAATAATCAGAATGTTGTTATTAGGGGTGGAAATGAGTTGAATCGAGCTAAGTTTTAACTTATTTGATCTTGATTCAAACTTTTATATAGGCTTGAGCTCGACTCGATAAAGAAGAATTTACGTTCGAGCTCAGCTCGTGAATAGTTCGATTAAACCAAAACGACGTCGTTTTAGTTTAAAATATAATAAATAAAATACTATGACAAATATAATGAAAGTATTCTTAAAAAATATACAAATATTATTAAAAAAATATATTATTTTATCGAGCCTATTTGCGAGCTTTCGAGCTGAGTTTTTCTAGGTTTGAGTTTGAATTTAAATGAGCCACAAATCAAGCTGGATTCAAACTCGTTTTAATCACTAATCAAGCTTGAGCCGAGTTTTTTCAAGTTGAACTTGAATACCTCGCGAATAGCTCGATTTGTTTCCACCTCTAGTTGTTACCGTGTAGATTTTTATACTAATATGTATATATATCTAGTGACAAAGTCAGGATTTTGAGGACGAAATCAAATGCATCAATATGCTTATATAATATATATATATTAAATAAAATATATATTTTTATTTTAGGAAATGATGGTTTCAAAAAATTATTATTCAAAATGGGTCGGATCCAAGTATATGGATCAGATTTGGATCTTACAGGATTAGACCTGACTACTTTCGGATCCGATTTAGGTTTAGATCTGATCCAGACTTAGCCCATTAACAGGCCTAGTAGTAGGTGAGCTAAGGCTTCTCAAGAAAGCCAAGCACATACATGGAGGATGATTCACCACTAAGTCATATATGTATAACCATATATGAATAAAGTGAAAAATGGTAGGTGAGAATTGTAGGGAAAATATCTGGGCAAGATCATGCAGACATTAGGAGACTCCTCGTGTGCATTAGAAACAATCCTACCCAATCGTGTGCATGCCAAGAAGACTCCTTTGTGCACGAGACATAAGACCTTGGTCATGCACGCAAGACAAGATCAATCGTGCTTCATGCTAGACCAAAATCCAAAAATCATTATGAGTATAATACTCAACCACAGTGAAAATGTAACCCAACCTCTAACCCACACACACTAATTGATGACTTAGTAAACTGGGATCCTCCTAGTGCCCGCTCCAAGGCTGGAATGTTGTATAATACACGGGTGTAGTGCCTGCTAAAAAATTTTTTATGCTTAAGTTAGCAAGAGAATCGAGAGAGAATTTCGGTAGAGTTTCAATAAGAAAAAGAGTGCGTACCATATACTTGAGATGATGATGTATGTATAGAGGTGTTAGACTTGCATGGGCATGATGCATGCGAGCCTCATACGATTATGCCTTCCTTCCAATCATGTAATGCCACGTGAATTGTAAATTCCAAGGTCGATTTCCATAATTAGTTATCAAAATCGTTATGCAGCAGGCAACACTTTGACAGACAAGGATCACGAAACATGCCAGAATATGGTTAGATATGTGATTATGACATAAGTAATCTAGTCTTTAATATGTTGATTGATCAGGCCGACCAAAGTCCATATCATTCAGTTAGATCTGGTCATGGTTACTCGAATAACCCTGTTCGGTGGGGTGCACCCTATTAGATGCCCCCGGTTTCCTTGGTCACCGAAGAGGACTGAAAGGAATCTAACAATTACTTCATCACTCGGTTCTTGGTTGAGCACAAACCATCAAATGCCCTCGGTTCGATCGATCAGATAAGGGGGCCGAGGGAATTTGATGGTTACACTGCCTTGGGAATATGCGCGCATTTATTACTTGTCCGACGCGACACACGCAATTGTACGATGAAAAGACGTGGCTTTTCTACCACATGTGCTTGCTTATTGGCTGCAACATTAAAGCCGCAACCATTTGTTGGTCACCGTTAGATAAATTTTTCCCGCTTAAATTATCACTATTGATTTCAAAAAAGGCCAATTGAAGAGTCCTATTCTTTTGTCTATAAATATCAAAGACAAAGACCATTTTCCCATTTACACGAACTTGATATTCTACTGCTATTGCTGCTACTACTTTTGCTGCTATTGATACCACGTGTTGCTTGTATCATTGTTCAACTTGTAGTTTTTCGTGTAGCTGGTAAGGGTTTTTCTCTATTTTCTTAAGTTTTTTTCCTCTTCTTTTTTGTTTCTCAGTGCGTATGTTTGGCTGTTGTGTTGATGTGCATATTTCTTCGAAAACAGCCGTAGACCCCAAATCCTTTGGGCTTTGTAGGAAACCCTAGGTTTTTCAAATCTATAGTAGGGGGCCTAATTTTCTATCATATTCCTACCGTGTATCCCAGCTTTTCTTGTTCTTATGCAAGGGTGACCCAAAGAGAGTCCGCATCGCTAGCAGCGAGGAGTCCGATGACAATGGACTAGTTTTCCATTGAGGTAGGGCTCTTAATGCCCCCAATACCAACGGTCGCTGAGTGGTCGATACCAAACGTATTGCCGACACGTTCGAGCCCGAAGTTAGGGAGAAACGTCACCACATCGTTGCAGCTGGTGATGGTGATGCCCTTTTTGAAGCGGAGGGCATTAGGTCTACCATCACTAGCAAGAGGATTTCAAAAATAATTACCGAATTTCAATTCCCCTCTGATCTTATCTATCGAGTCCCAGGGAAGAACGACTTAGCATGCTCGCCGAGGCCAGGAGAAATTGTTGTTTATGAGGTGGCATTACTAGGCGAGCTAAGGTTTTTGCTGTGAAGGCTCATTTGACAGGTGCTCGGTCATCTTGGCTTGGCCGTGGGGTAGATCGCACCGAACAGTTGGAGGATACTGATTCAGTGCGCGGTGTTCTGGATTGTCGCCATGGGACATGAGCTGACGGCCAGCTAATTTCTCCATTTCTACAAGGTTACCGAGAGGGGATCTGGCTGGTGGTACTTCTTTGCAAGAAAACCAAAATTCAATGTCGTCACCAACCTACCTACGTCAAATAAAGGATTGAAAGAAAAGTACTTCTTCATCCGAGGTGCCACTTGGGAGTTTCAGATATGGGAGATTGATTCGGAGAAGGACATTCGAGTCCCTCGGGTCTGAGGCCAGCCAACGTTAAGGGGTATGTTTAGGTTCTTTAGGTTTCTCATGAATAAGTTTTGTCAACTTCCCTTAGATCACAGGGTTAAGTTCCTTTCCTTGTTAACCCTATTCAGTTTGAAAAGTTCCTGTCTTGTTCCTCGAGGAAAAAGAACTTTTTCGCGAGGCGAAGAAGAATCAACTCTATGACATAAAACTTCTTATCATAATAGAAAATTTAAGTCTCTACATGCTCAGCCCTGAGGCCACCGCTAAAGCTCTGGACGCCGAACATGAGCAGAGTGAGTTTTCAAATTATCATTTTTAAGTCTTGTACTTCAGTTTTCTAACTCTATTTTTCTTGAACAGATAATACGTGTTTGAGTCGTTCGACCGATCAGAGGATTAGACCGAACAATAGTGACCAAAAATGTCGGAAGTTTTTGATATAGGTTTCCTGGATTGGGCAGAAAAGCCCCCCAAAAGTCGTCGAAGGAGCCTGCCCCTAAGAAGGCGCAAATGATTAAGGCTAAGGTTGCTGCTTCCAAGGCCTCTGCCCCAACTGTTTCCCCTTCTTAACAACAGAAGACGATCTCACTCCTACACAACAAAAGGCACCTCACACTCTCCCTTTTTCGTCTATGGCCATAGGGCCTGGATCACAAGCTGGGCCGTCTTCACTCCAATCTCTTCTCACAAGCTGCGAGGTGGCCTAGCAGAAGCTCCTCTGCATAATGGCAGACGAGGACTTGTCACTATTCTGTGGCATGGATAGCACGGAAATGGCCTATGACATGAACCATAAGTTGTTCAAGGTACGACCATATTCAAATCTTCTCAATTGTCGTTTTCTCTCTCTTTCTCTCTTTTTTTTTTAATAAACTATTATCGGTTACGTTTTTCGAACCATGGTTCGATCCCATGTCATGTTCGCACGACTGGCCAATACAGAAAAGCCTTGCTTGTTGAGAGAAGGGCAAGAGAGCAAACTCTTACTGATCTTGTGGTAGCTAAGAATAATGCTGCAATTGCTTAAGTTGAGAAGGAAAAGGTTCTTAGGCATGAGCGGAAGACTATAGAAGAGAATAAAAGCCTGAAGATCGAGCGAGCTAGCCTTTCAAGGAACTTGAGTCAGAAAAGGCGTTAAGGGCAGCTGTTGAGCGCAAAATTGAGGATCTTACATGAAGAAATGAAGAGCTTATTAAGGAGCTCCAAACCACGAAGGACACTACTGTTGCAAATTTTAAGAGCAGGGATGACTTCTAGGCTTTTATCATGCCAGTGTTTCTCGAAGGTTTTGATCATGCCAAAGGAAAATTCGTTGCCGCCTTCCCAAACATCAACATTTCTAACATCAAACCTGGGCAAGTAGCTGCCAAGAAGAGTGACCATCAAAAGGGCCATGGGGAGGAAAAACTGAAGATCAGAGGAGGTCCAAGGTTCTGAACAAGCCATGGAGGTCGTTGACGGAGCTAGCATTCATACTGAAAAGGTTGAAGATGCTCCAAAAGACGTAAGCAAGAATATCTGAGGTGATGTTCAGAGGGAAGCCTAAGTGTTTATATTTCTTTTCTTCGTTTTCTTTCTCTCTTTTTTTTTTATTTTTTTATGAATTGTAATTCTCTCTCTGAACTGCAATTCTCCTAAACTGTAATTCAAACCTTATAATTCTTAACTGAGGGTTATCTTTTGGGCTTATGACTTAATCATCCTTTGAATGGTTTGAATAAGTCGAGTATGCTGAATGATTAATTTATTATTATTTCTTTTTTTTTTAAAGATGTGATCAAATGAACTTATTCCCAGTAACACCGCTCGGTCATTTGAACTGAGTAGGTATTTTTTGGCGTCATCCTCATGTCTTTGGCATTGACCTCGTTGACATTGGCCTTATGAGCCATCTTTATGCTGCTTGGTCATGTGAGCCGAGCAGGAACTCTTGCCATATTTTGGCATTGGCCTTGTGAGCATCTTTATGTTGCTCAGCCGCGTAAGCCAAGCAAGATCTTTGCTCTACTTGGTCACGTGAACCGAGCAGGAATCCTTTCCATTCTTTGGCATTGGCCTCATGAGCCATCGTCACGTTGCTCGGCCATGTAAGCCGAGTAGGATCTTTGCTCTGCTCAATCACGTGAACCGAACAGGAACTCTTTGCCATATTTGGGCATTGGCCTCGTGAGCCATTGACCTCGTGAGCCGTTTTTGTGCTGCTCAGTCACGAGAGCCGAGCAAGAATTGTTGGAGTCATTGTTGTAGAGTCAATCATTGGTTGTAAACATTATAGAATCATCCGTTACAGTGGAAACATTAGTTGTAGAAGCCTTCCAAGATGTGGATTTAATGATAATCAAATAAATTAAAAAAAAAAAACTTTTCATACATAATTTTCTCAGATGCTCTGCATGCCAAGGGTGAGGTAGTTCCTTGCCCCCAAGTGCCTTGAGTCTATAAGTCTCTTTTCTAGTAGAGTCTAATATTTCATATGGTCTTTCCCAATTTGGCCCCAGCTCGCCATCATGAGGGTTCCTCATTGATTGATTCACTCTTTTCAACACCAAATCTTCACACCGAAATTCTCTTGGTTGAGCTCTAGAGTTGTGGTATTGTTGTATTTTCTGTTGATAGGAGGCTATTCTGATAGCAACTTGTAGGTCTCGTTCTTCCAACAAATCAACCTCTTCGTTCATCATCTCATCATTCTGCTCTAAGTTGAAGTTCTGTGTTCTGGCACTGGGAAGTCCAATCTCGATAGGGATTACAACCTCCGTTCCATATGTGAAGGAAAAAGGAGTATGACCAATTGCCACTTGTTCAGTCGTTCGATAGGCCCATAGAATAGTTGGAAGCTTATCTGCTGAGAGACTTTTGTTTTGTCCAACTTCATCTCGATGATTTTGAGGAGAGATCAACTAGTGACTTCGACCTGTCTATTGGCTTGAGGGTGCTTAGGTGATGAATAGTAGTGGCTGATGCCAAATCTTCACATAACCCATTGAATTGCTTCCCCTCAAATTGTTTCCCATTATTTGTGACCACTGCCTAAAGGATACCAAACCTGCAGACAATGTTTTGTCACAGAAACTTCCTTATATTCAGCTCGGTGATGATTGGCATGCTTTTGCTTCTGTCCACCTTGTGAAACAATCAATTGGGACCACGGTAAATTTTCTATGACCCCTTCCTAATGGATGTGGCCCAATAATGTCAATCCCCCACTAAGCAAATGACCAAGGACTTTGGATTAGTGTTAGCTCTTAAGTAGATTGTCTCAGAATGTTAGAGAATCTTTGACATTTATCATACTTCTTAATAGACTCCTGGGAATCCTTCTCAATGGTTGGCTAGTAATTGCCAGCCCTTAAAATCTTTTTAGCTAAAGTCCTACCCCCTGAGTGGTTATGACAAACACCTTCATGGAATTTCTCTGTACATAATCGGCTTCCTGATTGTTCGCACACCTTAGTAATAGAGAGCTATGCCCCATTTTGTAAAGGATTCCGTCTGACAAGAGATATCTACTCGATCGATATTGAATCCTTTTTGCTTCATTCTTGTCACTTGGCCGAACTCCATGCTCTAGGTATACTCGAATCGGTCTGGCTCATTTAGCACCTTCTTTAGCTTGATTTACCATTAGGGCCTGGATGCTCGGGGAATCCAAAATTTCTATCGGAATATTCGAGCTATCCTCCCTCGAGGATGCAATTTTGGCTAGTCAGTCGGCCCCTCGTTCTGCAACCTAGGAATTCGTTAAAACTGGAACTTGGAAAATTTCTGGACAGTCTTCTTGCCATTTGACAGTACTTGGCTATATGCTTTCCCTTTGCTTCATAGTCCTTTTGCATCTAATCCACAACCAACTGGGAATCGCTATAAACCTTTATCTGTTCTGTCCCTATTCGTCGAGCCATCTGGAGACTAGCAATGAGGGCTTCATATTCAATTTCGTTGTTGGAAGCAAGGAACCTGAAACGCAGTGTGTATTCCAATTTATGACCATCAAAGGAAACAAGAATTATACCTACACCACTAGCATTCTGAGTGGAGGAGTCATCAACATGTAGCAGCTAGGACTCATTCGTGCCTTCGTCTTCGAGTGGGGTAGCTGGGTGTGTTATAAATTCAGTTATAAAATCTATTACAGCTTGCCTTTTAATCGCCAATCTAGGTCGATACTGAATGTCAAAATGGCCAAGCTCGATCAACCATTTCATCAATCTACCCAATGTGTCTAGCTTGTGCAGAACGTTTCTCAAAGGCTGGTTGTGAGAACCACAATCGTGTGGGCCTGAAAGTAAGGTATGAGCCACTGGGCTGTTGTTATAAGAGTAAGGGCCATTAGCTCTATCTCCAGATATTGCTCATTTGCCTCCTTGAAAGCCTTGCTTGTGTCATAGACAGGCTTTTAGACTCCATCTTCTTTCCGCATGAGCGTTGAGCTCATAGCCGTGGCTGAAACAAAAAGATATAAATACAATTCTTCTCTTGGGGTGGTCCGACTGAGCAACAGCACCAAACCTAGGTACTACTTCAGTTGCTGAAAAGCTTTATCACATTCTGCATTCAACTCAAAAGCCTTCCTGAGTACTTTGAAAAAAGGATGGCATTTGTTTGTGGAGTGAGAAATGAACCTGTTCAAAGCTGCCAGTCTCCCAGCCAATTTCTGCACCTCTTTTGTTGTTTGTGGGGTTGCATTTCCATTATCGCCCTGATTTTTTTTAGGTTAGCCTTTATTTCTCGGTTAGACACCATAAAACCTAGTAGCTTGCTAGATGCTATCCCAAACGCACACTTGGCTGGGTTTAATTTCATACCATACTTCCTTAAAGTGTTAAAGGTTTTTTGCAGATTAGCAATGTGAGAGCCAGCCTTTTGCTCTTAACGAGCATATCATCTACACATACTTGTATATTTATCCTAATTTGCCCTTTGAACATCTTGTTCATCAACCGTTGGTAAGTCACCCCCGCATTTTTCAATCCGAAGGGCATGACATTGTAGCAGTATAATTCATGGTCGGTGATTAATGTAGTATGCTTCTGATCGTGCTCGGCCTTCTTTATTTGATTATATTCAGAAAAAGCGTCCATGAATGACAACAATTCATGACTTGTTGTAGAATCAACTAGCAAGTCGATGGCCGGCAATGGGAGGCTATCCTTTGGACATGCCTTATTGAGATCGGTGAAGTCTACATACATCCTCTATTTACTATTTGACTTTTTACCATAACTATGTTTGACAGCCAAGTGGAGTAGTGGACTTCTTGAATGAACTTGGCCTTTATTAACTTATCTACCTCCTGCTCGATCACTTAGTTGCATTTGGGACAAAAAATTTTTTTCTCTTTTGCTTTATTGGCTTGGCTTCAGGAAAAATGTTTAAATGGTGGGTCACTACACTTGTACTTATTGTTGGCATGTTTTCATTTTTGTGGGATTAGGCGAAGACATCCGTATTATTCAACAAAAAATTCTTTATTTCACTTTCAGTGGCTCGGGTGTCTTCGAGCCTATCTTTGCAGACTTGTTCTGTTCGAAAGTACAGATCATAATATCCTCCAGCTCATCAACTGGCTCTCCTTGTTTCAGCTCCTCATCATCTCGAACTTCCAGGCTGTCTAGAACTAGCGCCTCTTTCCCAGTATCCTGTTTAAGGGAGGACACATAACACTCTTTTGCCACATTCTAGTTGCCCTTGGCACATCTCACACCATCTGCGGTTGGAAACTTGACTTGAAGATAGTGTGTGGATGTGACTGCCCTAAATTAATTGAGGGTTGTCCTCCTAAGGATCACATTGTACGCCGAGGGACAGTCGACCACCAAGAAATTGATCATATTCGTCGCCTGGTGTGGTTCGTCCCTAAGAGTCACTAGCAGAACAATGGACATAAGCGGAGTCACTCGGTCTCCAGTAAAGCCCACGAGGGGGGAGGACACTAGTGCAGCTTTTTTTTATCAATTTTCATTTTTTGAATGCTCCCAGTATAAAATATCAATTGAACTACCACTGTCGACCAGCACCCTCCAAATCTTGAAGTTGGTAACGACCGAGAAAATTATTAAGGGATCATCGTAAGGTTGGCAGAGCTCCTCTGCTTTTTTCTTTGTGAAAGTGATTGGAGGACAATGGGGTCGAGCCTTCTTATTCAGTCGCTCGGCCTCGGAACTTTGCGGGAGGCTCGTGCCTCCTTAGCATATCTTCTCCTGGCGCTCGAGAATTCCCTTCTGGTAGCAAATCCACTCGAGATTACATGTATCTTGCCAATCGACTAGTAATTCAGTCGTGCGCGATCGGGACTTCTTAGTGGGGGACTTCTTCACTGAGGGCTCCTTCGCTCAGGACTTTTGTGCTCGGCTCTTCTGTTCTTATCCTGACCAGTCACAAATCTTCTAAGCTGACCGCGTCTGATCAACTCTTCGACCATGGTCTCTATAGAATGGGTAGTACTTTGTCCAAGATCATTTGTCTACTGGGGTTCTTAGCCTTTCAGGCCATTTCAAAGTCGGATCATTCTGGATATCAAAAATACATTCTCTAACCTCGTGTTAAGTGGAGTAAATTTACGGTCCAATTCACCGTATCTCCTTGTGCCTCGATCTAATCGTTCATCAAATCTCCGATTCTTGGGATTACGAGAATCTCGAGAATTACCAGAATCATTTGGCCGCTTCTTGTCAGTTTTGGAGCCGCCTATCCCATCACTTTCCCGTTTGGCCCTGAGGCCATTCTCTACATTATATGCTGCTGAGCCCGAACCATCAACTCAGCCATGTCAACAGGTGCTTTTTCAAGTAGAGAGGCCATAAATCTGGGGGTTCTCAATCCACTCATGAAGGCTATGACCGCCACTTTGTCGTTAGCCTCACCTACCTCCAGAATCTCTTTGTTGAATATGCCAATGTATTCTCGGAGGGGCTTATCCTTGCCATGTCTGATTGTCAAGAGATGGGTGGTCTCCTCTGCCGTTTCCCTCCAATAAAGTGACTAACAAATAGCTTTCCCAACTCCGAGAAGTTGGTGATGGTGCCCGACTTGATTTTTGAACCACAATCAAGCTGGGCCTTTGAGTGTTGTTGGGAAGACCTGGCACATGATCTTGTCTGGATACGCATGTATGCGCATTGAGTCTTGTAGGTTTCTAGATGATCGAAAGGGTCCTTTGAACCAATGAATGAATCAAGAACTGGCATCTTAAACTTGTGCAGCAGGGGGCAAGCCATAACCGCCATAGAGAATGGCGAGTCGCCATCAACATCCACATCATCAACTGCATTTAGGCCTTTTTGAGCCTGCATGGCTCTTATGGGCTCTTCCCACGGATTAACGCTAGCATCTCATATGCTATCTCCTTCTGTGCGTGACGGCTTTGGGTGGCCACCAACGCCAAGGTTAGCTCCAACCATCCTGTCTTGCCACCTAGACTCTACTGACTGCTTGATGGGGATCTCATTTTCCCCAACGACTCCAACTCCATTGACTTCATGACCATCCTTATTTTGGCCGCCATTTACTTCGACCACCCCTCCACTGTGTCCCGTTTACTGGGAGATCTGCTGAGGAGGTGGAACGTGAACAGAAGCGGTTTGCTCCCGCTGAAGCAGCGCTTGATTCTGAGCCATCAGAGTTTGCATGATGGCCATTATCTTCTTCGTTTGGTTCTCAATGGTGTTGATCCTTTCGTCATTCTGGTTCTCCATCGTTTCTGTAGGTTGTGACTGAGGTTGAGTGTTAATGCTGAACCTCGTTTGGATCATAAAAATTGTGAGAAAAGTCATTCCCACAAATGGCGCCAACTAATGACTCAATAAACTGGGATCCTCCTAGTGTCCACTCCAAGTCCAAAATGTTGTCTAATAAACCGGTGTGGTGCCTCCCAAAAATTTCCGATACTTAAATTAGTTTTGGTAGAGTTTTAGTAAAGAAAAGGGTGTGCGTGCCATGTACTTGAGAGATGATGCAATATAAAGGCGTAAGACTTGCATGGGCATGATGCATGTGAGCCTCGTATAATTATGCATTCTTTCCAATCATGTAATGCCACGTATATTATAAATCCTAAGGTCGATACCCAATTAGTTATCAAAACCATTATGTAGTGGGTAATACTTTGACAGGCAAGAATCACGGAATATGTCAGAATATGGTTAGACATGTGACTATGACGTAAGCAATCTTGTCTTTAATACGTCGATCGGTCAGCCCGACCGAGGTCCACATCATTCGGTCAGATCGGGTCGTGATCACTCGGGTAAGCCCGTTTAGTCGGGTGCACCCTATCACTAATGTAAAATAAACATATATGTACAAGGTATTGAGTCATTACAAGACTTCGTTTCCAAAGCCATTCCTTCTACCTGATGTTGTCCTTACCTTCCCGAACCTTTTGTGAATGAAGCCACTGGATGAGGCTGATGTATATGTCAAACTTCTAGTATTGAAGATTACTACGGAATACAGAGATGCAAGTTCAATGGCACATTACGATGTTTTGCCGATGGATACTTCTCAACTAAAGCTTTCTTGTCAACCGCCAGCTCAAACATAGCAGGAAATAGATTTTTTATGCTAACTTCCACCTACCCAAGGATTTTTCCAAGGATTGACTTGATTGCCTATGTTGCAATACAGAGATATTTGCGAATTTAAGACACCCGAAACTTTGGGACCTTTACCTGTATTTATGTTGTTGGAATTGTACAGAATAGGAAAATGCAATCAATACAAATAAGGAAATAATCTAGTCTTAAATATCTATGCACTACCATAAAGACGCCTATCTCTTTCTTAATTACTTCTAGCAACCTCTACCAACCTCTATCAATCAAAAGGCCTTAAAACATGCCAAGAATGTTAAATACCTTTCCATAAACAGGACAAAGCACCTTTAATAATGGTAACCCCAACGCTTTTTGAGAGAAAATTTCTTTCAAGTCTTCTTCGAATTTTGTTGTGACACCATCCCCAATCGACTTTGCCTTGTAATGGGCATCTACGGGGAGCCCTTTGGGAGCCCTAAATACAAAGAGGGAAGGGATCCATGCTTGCAACCCATAATTGAGGTCAAAGCTTCCATACCTCATGCCTTTGCCACCAGAAGTAGCTCTGATTTCTCCAAGTTCACTGAGAGGCTTGAAACCACCTCAAAGCAGATTTACACACGCCTCAAATGACCTAGTTGTAACAAATCTGTCCCATACAACATAATTGAGTTGTTAGCGAACAGAGGTGGGAAATCTCCACAATATTAGTATAGGACCAAAGAACTTCAAACCCCTCAATAGAACCAGGTCGCATTCTATTCAACAATCTACTAAGGGGTTCTGTAATTAGAAGAAAAATAAGGGTTGAGAGTGGATAACTTTGTCCAAGGCTGAAGCATTAAAGAAACTTACTGGATTACCATTGACTAGAATGGAAAACTTCATGGTAGAAATGCACCAGTAGATCCAACCCCTCCATTTTCACCCCAATCCCATCCTCTTCAAAAGATAAAATGAGAAACTCCAGTTGGCATGGTCAATGGCTTTCTCAATATCAAGTTTGCAAATATCCCATTCTCCCTCTCCTAAGCCTAGCATCAATCACTTCATTGGTCATAAGCACAAGGATTTGGCAAACTTCATAAAAACATTTTGAGTTGTGTAGATCATTCTGTCAAGCACTTTCTTCAATCTCATTGTTTGCAGCTTTGCAATTACCTTGTACAAGCTTCCCACTAAACCAGGGCCTAAAATCTCAAATATCCATAACACTCCCTTTTTTGCAATTACCTTGTACGAGCTTCCCACTAAACTGAGGCCTAAAATCTCAAAATCCATAGCACTCCTTTTTTGGGAATCAAAGCAATCAAAAAGGGCATTTTTTCAAACTAAAGAATTCTGGAAAAACCTGCACGATGTCTGCTTTTAGCACATTCCAACACTCACGGAAAGGGAGTAGAGTCTTCCCATCAAGGCTTGGGCCTTGTCCCCATTCACGGACTTCTGAGTGTTGCTTATACTTCCTCAATAAAAATTAAATGATACATTAGATGTTCTCTCTTGGGCTAGTTTTATACATAGAGAGAGTTGCATGATAATCCTTTGAGAAGGGTTTTGAATGTAATAACGGGATGGGCTTGATTTAATGGACGACTCATTTGCACATTTTCTCACTAAATTTTGTATTGGATAATTACTATATAGTCCCATTCTTCTAAAACAAAGGTTGGACCTGATTGGTATACAATCTTAACGAATTTGATGAAGTTTAGTCTCCCTGCATTGTTTTGAAAGCCCCTTTATTCATTTCTGTCTTCATGAATGAATTTCCTCAATCTTGATCCATAAAGTGTCAAGGCTCACTAATAGAACAACCTAGGAGAACAACAAGATCAATTGCTCTACTTTCAAAGTACGCGCTATTGTTCCCAATTTTACATAGTGCGGAACACTAAAACTTAAATGTATAGGTACATTTATAAAAATACGAGATTACTTCTACAAAGAGTGCCACAAAGCAATGGATGATAGGCAAATCCGTTTTAAAATTGTAGAATGGATATTATAGTATTTTAACTGACAAACTAAATAATTATTCTCCATTTCTGTGATAGTTTTGTTTCCGGAAAAGTTGTAGGTCAAATATTGCAAAGAGTCGGTCCATTTACTATATTTTTATTCAAGGGTTTCTTGTGGCACATAATTTTTATGCATGAGAATTTTTTAACATCAGCTATTGTTTCTTGCAGGAAATTGCAATAGCACATGAAACTATAGCCCTGATATATAGGATTTGAGTCAGCAGCCTTGGACAACATATACGTTTTTCAACATTTAATTAGCACAAAGCATTTGGTTGCAAGTAAAAGAAAACATAAAGTTACTCAGCATGACAACTCAACTTAATTCGATAAAATTTTAGTCCCAAATTAATTAAGATTGTATAAAAGAATCATTTTCTCCATTTATTTGTGTGTGTGTGTGTGTTTGTGTATGTTTTTTTTTTTGGCAGGGGGTGGCAAGATTGCATTTGTATTTATAAATTTGAAATTAAGGGATTGTTGCTAATTATTTGAGGAGAATAACTCAAATATAATTTGTTAGTTAAGATAGAAATTTTATAACGAGTTTAAATAGTTTAACCTGATGAATTATTATGAATTTGAAATTACAGCAAAAAAAAAAAAAAAAATTAATTTGAAGTCCTTTACTATAGTAGGTTTATTATTTTAGAAAGTAGTAGCATTACTAATTTGAATAATAATTCTTCCAAATATTTCACGTATTAGTACATAAATTAATCTTCTATCTTATATTAATACAATTTAATCTCAAATTTATTGATTTGAAATTCTTAATTATCAAATGGAGTCAAAAGGTTATTTGCAATTACCCAACATGCTAGCAACAATTTGATTCTGCTTCAGCTTTAAAGTTAGTTTGATGGTTTGAGTGCAAAACTAATACAGTAATCTTTTTTATCTTGTCATAAAATAAAATGTAAGGTGATTAAATTGTTGGGGGAGAAAAAAAAGAAGAAAAATTAACAAATGCACGGGTGTGCATGCATCTTCTTGAATGCCTGCAGCTATATGTTTGTTCAGAAGTGCATTGCAAACTTGATTTTCGAAGAATTTTGACCCTTTGCATTACTGTGATGTTTTTGAGTTATGACTCTTCATTCTCACAAATACACGTCTTGGAATTAGAGAGGTAAACTCAGTCTAAAACTTGTTAAGCCAGTCACTATTCATTCTTGTCTCAAATTCATTTATTTCTTAATTAGAATTTCCAACTTGCAAAAATGATTTTGTTTCATCGGAGAATTAAAGTATAACTTTTAAAAATTCACATTCCCAAAAGTTCAAACTCAAGTTATTTGACAAGGGAATAACATGCATTTATCACTAGATCAAATGATTTCATGTGTTCTTTAACTTCCAATATATGCAGTTTCCCAAATCCTTTCCTTGAGATGCACCAGGGCTAGGCCAATTATTTTGATCGTCAAAGGCCTCTATCTCAATTGATTAATTCACACAGCTAATCAAAAAAATAATTGACATAATAATAACATTGAGATCCAGAGTCATCGATGCACAATCTCATGCACGAAAATCAGTAGATCAACCCCCCTTCCAGGTCTTTTCCCTTGTACAAATAAGTACGTGGTCAAAGAAAAGAACACAATAATTTGGCAGCTTAAATGGCTCTCTCCAAATTGAT
Source organism: Vitellaria paradoxa (assembly GCA_019916065.1). Classification (NCBI taxonomy): domain Eukaryota; kingdom Viridiplantae; phylum Streptophyta; class Magnoliopsida; order Ericales; family Sapotaceae; genus Vitellaria; species Vitellaria paradoxa. Next base: position 40,491,517 of record CM034240.1, read on the forward strand.
GTTCACAAGGCTCATAACGCCAGTTACAAAGCAACTTAAGGCCAGGCTGATAAGTGCTTAACTATTAAACCCTAAGCATCCAAATCTCTGGTGACAATGGGCAACCAACCTATCAAAGCACAGGAGAAACCCAAAAAAAAATCTCTAGAAGGTTTGCCAGCCAACTGCCTCCCCTTGCTTTGTCTTACAACCTGCAGACATAATAATACGAGAGCACACATGCATCATGAAAAGAACTTGATAACAAAACTATGGACCAGAGATAAATATGGCCTTCCGAAATGATATGAAAATTGACACGCAAAATTTCCCTCTAAGTTTCCAAAAGTACAGGCAAAATGCTCACAATGTTACCTGAGGTCTCAACTTTCATATTCAATAGATGATCTTTCTCAACTCTTTAGTACATTGCAACCAAACCAACCCCCCCCCCCCCCAAAAAAAAGACTTCCAACTTTTTATGACACCCCGTGTTCAAACCAAAAAAAAAAAAAGGGAATATAAAATAAAAGATAAAAGAATTCAAAGTGTTGAAAGGAAAACGGCTCTTTAACAGTTTCTTAATGTCCCCCCAACACCCCCCCCCCCCAAAAAAAAAAGGCAAAGCATGTAAGCATTACTTGAAATTTCCAACACAATTCTTATTTTACATTAATGTTTAATTTTGGTTCAAATGTAACAATTCCAAATTGCCCACCAACTGATAGAATTATAAGAAGCAGTGGCACAACAATTGAGATCAGGCGATCAACTCCAGCCAATTGGGTATCCTAGATAGGATCAAACACATACTGAATGATAACCTATATAAGATCCACACCTTCAAAACAAAACAAAAATCAAGGCTGATTTAATAAACTGTCTTGATATTTATTCACTTTCAGCAACAAATTAATTAGGCTAAAGCAACATTCTATAAACAAATGACTTTTATTACGTAACCATATACATTGGTAACATATTCTCCACTGTCCTCTACAATGCATGACTATCTCAACAGGATACATTTGCAAGCCAAAACTCATCTAGCTAGCAGAATGATTAAGCAATAAATCATTAACTTTGTCCCCTAAAGACTAGTATTAAATGCTTTCTTAATTTAGTTACGGGTTAAATAGTTACGGGTTAAATGTTTTACCTTTCATCATCAAGTATGCAACTATTTTTCCAGACATCATTCTATAACAAGTAACCCTTTGTGGGTACTCGGGCTAAGGTTAGACAACTCAAGGCTGTTACATCATCCCGCGGTGCACAATCCCATACGCCACGTCACCTTTAATTACAAATAGAGCAATCAACAGTAATCCATTCACAGCAACAAGAATATACATTTTCCATAGACTTGGAACAAGGTCTGGGGAAGGTCTGGGGACTCCTTCAGTGATAATGACTAGCAGGATCATCGGAGATTCAGTAGATTGAAGGCTAGATCAGGGATTGTTGAAATTCATCTAACCAATCTGAGAGAGAGAGAGATGGAGAGAGGAGAGAGAGTTAAGTAGGTAACTTACCCTTTCTTGGGTCCATTGAATCAGGACTAGACATTTCCGCCTAAAGGACTTTATCCTCACATATATAAATCTCCTTCTT